>KE372980.1:134862-162949 GCA_000418225.1 Zizania latifolia | reverse complement strand
GCCGCACACCGCGCCCACATGCGCCAGGCAGCGGCGCCGTCTCCCGCACCCGCGATGCGCCATCGCCGTCTGTCCCGCCGCCGTTAGCCACCTGTCCGCAAATGCCGCCGCCAGCCACCCCCACGAATGGGCCCTAGTGGGCTGCCTCGGCCAGGAGAAGAAAAGAAGTGAAGAAAAGAAGAAAAGAAGAAAAGAAGAAGAAAAAAGAAAAAGAAAAGAAAAAATAAGGTACTTTTGCATTTTAGTCCTTTAATTTATGAATTTTGCGCATAAAATAAGAATTTTACGTAAAGGCCCCTGGATTTTTGAAAAATCACGCAGAAATATGAATTTTGCGCAGAGGCCCTAAGATTTCTGAGAAATCACGTAGAAAAATAGAATTTTGCGTAGAGGCCCTTGGATATCTGAAAAATCACGCAGAAAATATGAATTTTGCGTATGGGCCCTCGGATTCGCTGAAATTCCGGAAATACCATTTTTGTGCATAAAAGGACCTCCGGAATCCGAATTTCGCATCTGTTTTTCCTTTTCAGCAATATTTTCTATGTTTACTTATTATTTACATTTTTACTGTCTTTAATTGTCCGTATGCATTTAATTATCAGTACATTTTATCAGTAAATATAGAATTGCATAGAAAAATACTGAAAAATTACAGTAAACTTATTCATGTCTCTATTTAGCAATGTGATATAAATTTTACTAGAAGTAACATGCGTATCATAAATGACTTGCATCACGACAAGCAGTTCGCTGAGCAAAGTGCAGATGGCCGCAACCATCTCACCTAGGCATTGGATGTCCGGATCGCTCCGTATCACCGTAGGCCACAAGGCAATAATGCACTTGCCCAATGCCGGATGAAAATGATCGAACATTTCATCTTCTCCAGCATATCTCTCCATAATCTGAAGGATGAGTATACGGCCATGACAAATTTGAGAGTGCTATGAGACATCCTGAAGGAGCGTTTCGAGCACCTCAAAGCCTCTAGTAGAGCAAGAATGGATCTGACTCCGACTCTTTCTAAATACGCCTAAGAGTTTAACTCCATGTTACACTGAATCTGCACGCTTCTAAATCTCCGCTAGAAAGAGACTTCAGATTAAGGAGATATTGAAAAGACTCTCGCCATTTTTCACCCAAACAGAATCCGCACGCAACTATCATCAATCATAATACATGAAGTATTCTAAATCGATTGACGCGTTGTAGCTCAATGAAGTTCAGGGTAAAGTCCTTAAGAAGAACTTCGTTTCGCAGCTGCAATAAAGGAGCAATAGCCTAGAAGCTAATGCTACTTCTTTAAAGTTGCGCAAAACCCGTCATTAGAAGCAGGGGAGGGAAGAAAGGAAAGTTATGGCATACGAAGTGAAGCCTAGTAATGAGAATGACGAGACAATCAAGAAGAATATCAAGTCATATGGTTCTAGAATTTACGAAGGCACCAAAGCACATCATGGAGATATACTAGAATTAACAACTTGAGATACACCTCACCATCGCAGTGAGTAAGGACACCTTCATGATTGAGACTACATATCTCTCATGATAGGTGGCAGTGTTCATGAAATCTCAGTTGACTTTCTCATGATATCAATAGAAGCCTACCAATGCTATCACAAGTGAAAAGCAGCCACCAATGAAGAAGTAGCTGGCCTACATGCAGACTCTATCCAGACTTAGAGTTCTTATGTCATCTGAATGTAGCTAAATATTAGAGGATTGAATAATTGTAACTCTAGAAGAGCGAATTGAATGAAAGATTGAAAGTTCTTGAAGAACAAATATCTTCCACTGCAATAATAAATTATTTTTAGTATGTCATAGTATGTTTAATGCATTTATTCTTCTGTTGCTACTTCCTCTCGCATGAATAAATTGTGTTAGACTAGAATCTTGTGTAGCGCCTAAATAAAAATGAATAAATCAATTGTGGCTTACAGATCCATAAATATAACTTTAAGAAAAAAAATTCTAGATGAATGAGAACTAGAAATATTATGACCGTTGCTAGAAGCAACAAATGCATTTCGTATGCCCTAGAAGAGCCATGGTCATATTATTTGTGGGATAACTTTGCACAGTAATAAAGCATTGTTGCATTTTGAACCCACTTAAACTTTCTTAAGGTTTGCAGAAATTGAAGAAATTATAAGTATACATTTTTTAATGTTTGGGCTATACTATAAATACACTTAAAGTGCATGCTATTTTAAGACTTTATTCCTCCTGTTTAGAATTATGCATTATGTCAATTTTGGTTTTTGAATTATGAGAAAATAAATTCACAACTCATATGGTTATCGCACAAAGCGATTAAACTTTCAAAATCATGAAGATTAGTGTGCCTGCATGCACCACTAGGAAATTGATCACTAGACCAATATGAAATCATTCCTAGAGTGTATCTAGATGATATTTTAGTCTTATTGAACCTCTGTATAGGCCATTATGATACTGTTTGAAACTCATAAATCTTTGTAATAGACACATGCAGGTCTATTATCTGCTTGACCCTCACGTCTTGATCATCAAAAGCAATCCACTTGAATGGACAATACTAAAGAATAACGTTTGATGACTAATGCATTGACAGAGAGGCACAGTAGTGCACTAAGTATCATCTATCCACCTGAATAGACTAAGAATAAGAAATGAAGAATTGGAAGAATCGCTATACCATTATTACAGAGTTGTAATTCATCCGTCATGAATAGGACATGCAGTTCTAAATGCAGCGGATCTCAAACACAATTCAAACTATTGGCATACAACATCTACTCAACAATAGTGCAACGAGTGTTGAATTTTCTACCTGAAGTATGTGCATATCCCACTACCATAGTAGATTAAAAAGGCTCTCTCCAAAAAGTCCGTAAAACTTGTGAACGAAGATTTGCATGTAGCCTTCTACATTTATAATTTTTCGTCATTTAGGGGGAAAGAATGAGCCCTTAGATGAAAAATATCGGTAAATTATGGTAGAAATAGAAGGGATCATACACATTACCTCACACTAGTGAAAGTATTGTAAGAAGTACTAGAAGTACAGAAGTACCTGAAGTGCCTAATAACTAGAAGTTATACTGTCTAATTATTTTTGTAATCTGAAAAGCATGACTAAGTTGCATTATCTGAATAATGCACCGGAGAGGGTGAAATACCAAAGAAAGAAATGTATCCCTCATCTCATCCAGAGGCCTCGAACAAAAATAATAGGACGGGAACTCCTGTTCTTCATATCCCTAAGTAGCCAGAGACATCTGGTAAAAACAGGACATGAGAGCTTATCATACTTAATCACGAAAACTGTTCCACAGAATGAAGGGGAGCCAGTTGAGACCTAGTAAATGGTATGGAACCTCAGAAATAGGTATACCAGTATGAATCTTTCTATGAAGGAAGAAACCGGCGATAAGGTGCGCACCAAAATAGCCGCTAGTACACTAAAGGACCTTGCTCCTATGATTAGAAATAACAGTGAGCAAGATGATGAAGCACCAGAATGTGTAACCCATAATGAAATAACTCGAAGTTATAGCAGTTCAGATGAATCCTGTGATATAGCAACTACCAATTATCTGCACTTACTATTTATTGTTGCCACAATCAGAAATCTTGATCCTGAGCCTGTATCGCTCATTAAATGAATGAAGAGGTCAGATTGAGAAGATTATAAGAAGACAATGATAACTGAATTGTCTAAAGAAACTAGAAAAATAGTAAGAGAAAAAGCATGGCTTGTTGTATAAAGTTTTCACTCAACTAGCAGGAGTTGATTGTGAAATCTATTCTCCGATCATGGGCTGAATTACCTTTAAAAATATAATTTCAATGGCAGTCAACTAGCAGTTGAATATTGAAATCAACCAGGAGTTGAAAGAATCAACATGAAGTTGAAAATTGACTTGAAGTCATATTATGTTGAGTAATGAATTGATTGATGTTGTTATTTGCATGGGAGCTTGGATCGAACAATTGTATGAAGGTACATGAAGTACCATGTTTTGAACCAAGATAGAAAGAATAGAAATAGTCTTAGTAGTATTAGTATATTTTCTCTGGAAGAAATACTGCATAAATAATAAAAATCCCTGAATAGATTATGAATATGGTCTGAATACTATGTGAATAGAGGAATCAAACTCATTCTTTGAATTCGAGTTTGAAATAAAACACTTGGATAGAATCAAGTTATGCATTGGCTTGCAGCCAGAGCATGTGACTGATAAATTTTAGTACATCAGTCCACTTATACTCAGAAAGTGTTGTAGAGATTTGGTTTTGAAAAGTCATTTCCTTCCAAACCCCATGGATAGAAGGTCACTGCAAACAGACCATAAATCCATAAAGATCTAGAGAAGAGGGGGAGAAATCTTAGGTCTAGAATTCCCAGACTTAAGTGCTGTAGGTACGCTAATGTACATGGCCTACTGCATTAGGCTGGATATTATGCTTACTGTAAACCTACTAGCATGATCTGGCTATATCTTCCTAAGTGGTAGAGCTATAGTATCCTAGAAATCATCGTAGAAAGTCATGCATCGACTTCAACGAACCACTCGGAAATAATAGTTTTTGTATGAAGTCTCACCAGAATGTGTATGGTTTAGAAGAGTGATTCATCACATTCAGAAGTTATGAGAATTAAATCATGCTAACACCTCCACTATTATCCATGAAGATAATATAATTTGCGTTGCACAAATATAGTAAAGATATGTGAAGAGCAATTGATGAAGCTCATAAACTCTAAGTTCTTCTATGCTCATGAATTGTATAAGAAGAATGCAATGAAGATGATGCACATCAAGTTGTGTAAAAATCTCGTAGATTATTCACTAAGTCTCTCGTAAAACATATAGCTCTGAAGGATGTGTTCGTTAGACTTGAAGACTTGTGTATTTCAGGGAAATAAACTTCACATAACACTGACAAGAAGAATTAAATTTTAGTCAAGCAGACTAAGTATCCGAATTGATCTTGAAGATTTTATGAAATATTTAGGTGAATTGTACTCTTTTTTTCTTGAATGAGTTTTCCTGAAGTTTATCATATTAAGGTTTTTAATGAGGCAATTCGTGCAACCAAGACGCGCGCTATGTACTCTTTCTCTTAATTTTTTCCACTGGGTTTTTGGGGAGTTTTGATGAGGCATATGCCTGTCGCGAGAAGTGCCCAAGGGAGAGTGTTAGGAAACCGAAATCCCGAAGATTACGGTAACCAAATTTGGTTGTGGGCACGTCCATCTCTTAGGGGTTTTTGCCTATAAATAGAGGGGTCATCTCCTCCTTTATATACAGATGAATTTGAGCAATAAAGAAGTTCGACTTTTCCCCTACATACTGTGTTTTGTTCGTTGTCGCATAGCTCTGGACTACGTAGATAACAGAGCAGTTTCTCAACACAGAGAAGCAACATGGATTGGATCGAGAAGACAAGTCCTTGCCTGTAACATCCAACAAGATAACTGCCAACTGCAATGGATTCAAACTTGTGGTTTCTGGGTGGTTATACTTCTAAAAAAAATCAACTGTGCAAATTGAAATGAATTTGTTGTAAAGCCATATGCAAACTGTTTCAGCACTGTGCACATGAATAGATGTAATATTTGTTTATAATGCTAACCGATGATATGTATTCCCAAGTGAAATAGCACACATGTTTATTTAAAAAAGCAGCACAACATGCCAGCGGTTACCAAAAGATGAATGTTGTTGTGTTTAATGAACAATAGTGATTTCTAGAAAACTAGCTTTTAATCTTTTTCAGAAAATCATGGGGGTAACAGTGATATGAGCCTAAGGTTTAAGCTACGTGATTTTACATTGCTACTCTAATTCACATAAATAGTTACAGAGGTATTTATGTCATTTCAATATATTATGAGTTTATGGGTCACTACTAGACAAGTGGGCCTATCAACCTTGATCTAGTGTCACTCTAGTTTGTATGCTAATTGTTACCTCTTGCAATGCTTGTCTTGAGCTATATCCATGTGCGTTATTATCGTCTTCCAACAGGATCTGTTAACTGATAGGTTTCACTTGGCTTCATGGGCTTTGCTGCCTGCCGATGGACTTCGCTAGACTTTGTGGGTTTCGTCACTTGCCGATGGACTTCGCCATACTTCGCAGGCTTTCAGACTTCGTGACTAAAGAGATCAGTAACTTACCTCCAACAATGAGTCAATGACACCAAGAGCCAAGGAGCTATTTCAATCCTAGGCATGACGAGAAGCCGGCATGCACCTTCAGCTTCGTTCTGCTGTCCTTTTTAGCTAGCAAAAATTCTGCCGATATGATTCCTTTTTTTTTTCTCATCTTGTAGATAATTCTAACTCAGCTTTAGTACGGGATAATCTCGTAAGTGTAATCTCTAGTTCCAGAGAGTAAAATGCTACAGAGCTCACATCCCGTTAGGGCGTTAGGTACTTAGGTAAGCTCAACCTGCTGTATCCTTCACCGAGAAGAAACAATTGGGGAACAAACTTCAATTTCTTGTCCGTTATTCACAATCTAAGATCGATCTGTTAATGATATTTTTTTCGCTTTTATCCGATTTGGTTGCCACAGTGCTCCTATAATCCTAACTACAGAGTAATAAGCAAAACAAGGTGTGTGCTGCAATTTGTACTCCTGTAATCCTACTAGCAATCTTTTTTAGAAGTTGATAATTTGTTACTCGAAAGTTTAGATTTTGATCATTTGCCACTCAAAATTTTGAATTTGATTAAATATGATCTAAAAGTCTGACAATATTGATTATTTGTCATTTTGTTTATTTTAATTATTTTAATGATTTTAACCATATAAAAATTGCAAAATTTTTATCTTCCCATCTCTCTTCCGACTCTAAAACCTGCGCAAGGTCTCACAGGAGAAAATGAAGCGAGCAGAGCTGAGAGATGATAGCTACATGAAGTGATGGTTAGAGAGAGAAAGAGAATAGTTAAGTATCAATTGATCGAAACCCAAACTTTTAAATGGTAAATAATCAATTTTTTCTTTTTATTTATAGGCTACTTCCTACGACCATGTTCATATAACTGAAGTACCCAGCGCGCGCACACATATATATAATGTACCGGCAAATTACATTTACCGGAGCAAGCTAGAGACGTTGTTCATGATTACGGCGAAATTACCTTGCCTCAATTACCGTGTTTTACTCGCAGTAATGCCCTCCTCTAAAAAAACTTTACTTTTAGCCTTTCAGTTTTATTTAAAAAAGTTTTGTTTACAATCCCTCACCGACCATTGGTTTCTAAACTTCACTTTTAGTCTTTCAACTTTGTTCTAAGATTATTCTTATCTATCATCGATTTACAAATTAAGTTTTATTCTTTTAATACCCTTTATCTATCACTTCACAATACTATTTTTTAATAGTACGAAACACTTTGATCTTTTAATCTTACCACTAATTTATCAGCTCAAGAAAATCATTCAAATTTCTATCTAATATCTAGTTTTATCTGAAAAGCAAATTTCTATCTAATATCTAATTTCATCTGAAAAGTAAAGTCTCTGTTAAAGAGTACATAGACATCAGCTCACCTAAATTATCATCCCTTACTCTCAACAAACAGCGCCGCCACAAACTCAGAAGGAATCAGCTAAGGAAAATAACAGATTTTCATACCAAGCAATATGGCAAATAAACAAATGAACAAATAAAACATGACTCATATTTTCAGTTCACAACTTCACATGGGGACCTATGGGACTATGGCCTCTGTAAGTTCTAACATTGAGCAGCCCAATTTTTGTTTGTTTCATTTGGGAAGCTCTTAACTAACAATGTAATGCCAAAGTTTGTTTGCCTAAGAACTAATAAGATCAAGGCTATGCAAAAGAGCGAAAAGCCTAACTACTTAACATGTCCAAGAAGAGTTAAACAAACTCCTCAGACCAAAAGGAACAGTTATACATCACATATGCTGCAAGCCTATCCTACAAATCTCCCAATTCATGAGCTCCAATCCTGTTTCGTGCAGGACTTGTAAGTGTCAACTATCAGATCAATCCTCGGGGATTATTGTTTAATATACAAAGTTAGCACTAAGCGCTTTCTTTATAACCCAACAATAGTTGCTGAATGCCTGAATCATCGTTGCCGCTGGACAGAAGGAGATTGCTGAACCTGCTGCACTGGTGGGAAAAACCCAGCACCTGACGTTTGAAAAAACCCAGTTGAGGCTGGATATTGCAGAGACTGCTGGGGCTGGCTCTGGTTCTGAGATCGTGGAGGCAGAGGTGGAGGTGGCGGTCCACTTGGTCTTGGAAAACCTGTGGGCATAATGTTGGGCAATGGAGGAGGAGGTGGCACAGTGCCACTCACCATCCCAAAAGGTCCGATTCCGAACATTCCTCCGGTATTTTGACAAAATTGTGGTGGCAGATGTGGTAATGGGGGTGGAGGTGGTGGAAATGAAGCAGGTGCTTGGTTTGTCTGTATTGGTGGCCGTGTGCCTCCAAGAGTAGGTGTTGCTCCGATCTGAGGTTGCACCTGTGGCACTTGCCCAAAAAAGGATGGAGCACACACGTCACCGGCATGAATTGGGTTCTCAAGCCTAGGCTTCTTTTTGCTCTCAAAGCCTGGAGGTCCTGCAGAGAGCTCTCCGGGAGGTGAAGCGCCATTCCTTGAAGCGGCTTCAGCAGCGAGGGACGAGAAAATGGAGGAGAGCACCTGCTCAGGAGCTGACAAAGATGCAAGCTTATCTGCCATAGCTGCTGCTGTTTTTTTGGGCTCATCACCAACTGCACTGGACATGGCAGGAAACTGGGGAAACGTTGACCTTGTTGCTGAATTGTGCATCATGGCAGCTGTTTCTCCTGGTGTAAGTGTAACCATCAGTGCACTAGAACTAGATCCTGCACCATTGTTGAGGGCATCACCAAGTCGTTGTCTGAGTTGCATGGCACGTTCAGTCTTTGCTCGAGCAACCTGTTGTTAATTAAATCAGAGATTAGAGAAAGATTAATCTACTAATTTCTTGAATAACTACTAAAACACCCATACAGTGGCAGGAAAGATGATGTGTTCTTAACTGAGATGGCAAATAGCAATGCTAAAGAAAGTCAGCAGAAATGGATACTACATACAAGGAGCAGATTTGTGTTTGGAAAACTTCCAACTTAAACTCAGATGACATATGTCTGGACCAAGCATTTAGCAGTTTAGCTATAAGAATCTGTCATCGAAAACAATATATATGCATCGGTACATCAGTGACACATCTTTTTTATTAGCACATACCCATCAAACACAGCAATGCAAGGACCACCCGAACGGTTTAGCTGATGTTGTAGAGATGAATCAAACCTCCCAAGATGCTAGACCATGACATGGTATTTCTCTTTAAACAGATAAAGAGAAGGATGGCATAGATAAACAAACTTAAGTTGGAGCATGGAAGGTCTAAGTAAGGAATGGTTTGTTGCATTGTTATCTAGAGAGCCTCAGGGTGGCATGTCAGTTGGAAAGAGGCAGACCTGTGCTTGAAGTGGGTTGCTAAATCGGTCATAATCTATGCTAAATAGCCCAAGCAAGCAGACCATGGTTGATCTACTGCCTTCCATGATAAAGCTGAATCGTACCACAGATTCAGCAGCTATCTATATTAGAGATTTGTAAGTAATAAATCCATATTAGAGGCTTTCTGAATGAGCATGCAATGAGCATCTACATGTATATACTTGTCCGTTTCTCTTTCGTCACACTATTCATCCTGAACATGCCGACATAATTTCATGAATGGATGTCCTTGACAAAGTGAAACTCTATGTTGTGGACTCATGGGGCATCTTAGGCGATGGCAAGATTCCAGAACTTTGTGGCATGGAAGATGTTGGCTCTACCCAGGATCAAAGTTTCACTCAAGTCAAGAAAGAACAGGAAGAAACAAAGTAGCAACAAGCAACTACATTTTGGTTGATCACCTACATATTATTGATACATGTTACAAGATGTATACATCTCCATATATAGTTATTTCAGTCGGCTGTTACAGTAACCGTCCTGCTACAGTGCTCGGACAGTCGCACTTTTACCGCTCAAGTTGATCTAGTTTCTTTACAGTCATTTCATAAGCAAACAACAACTAGAAGTTC
Organism: Zizania latifolia; assembly: GCA_000418225.1. Taxonomy (NCBI): domain Eukaryota; kingdom Viridiplantae; phylum Streptophyta; class Magnoliopsida; order Poales; family Poaceae; genus Zizania; species Zizania latifolia. The sequence continues at coordinate 152,831 of KE372980.1, read as the reverse complement.
CAAGAAGCTCCTTCAAGCTTCATGGCCTATGATGCATGCATCTCAACCACTAGTCAAACTCAATTTGACTCTTTTCTTCTCATGAAAAAAATTAATTTACAACAGAAAAATGATAGGCTAAAAGCATGCAAACATTGTAATACGGATGCTATGGATCCATGAAAATGCTCGACATAATCATGCAGTTTGACCTAACATTCCCTTTTAATTGGGCAATAACAGCACAAGCATAAGAAATATAATGATCCTGGGTGTGATTCTGCAGTGGAAGATCAACTACTAAAAAGATTACAAGAAGGACAATAACAAGAGCATATAAAAGAATAATACTGACATGCAACTGATTGTGAAGAAGCTCCGACTTTGCTTTCTGTTATACAAAAAAAACATAAAGCTTTGTCAATTGTAATAATATGTCATCAGAGTAGAACATTTTGATGACATAAAAGGGGCAGGACCTGTTCGGTGAGGGCTTCTTTTAATTTATTGATCAGGGTTATCCTAGCTGTGTTGACACTTTCAAGTTGCTCAATGCATTGTTTCAGGACTGCCTCCTGTCCTTGAAGGTCTGAAATCAATGATGATGCTAATGGAATACCTATTAAGAGAGAGACATAAGACGTGCATTTTAAATTGTTTTGATCAATAATTGAAGGGTAGGTATTATAGTGCCAAAGCATCATCTCTCCATATCCATCTCCCAACTTTGCAAATTGCAAGTACAGAAGTCAAATAGTAAATTCAAATTTCAGATAAGAGGTAACCACAAAACTCCACGCCGAGGAACATTTTTAATATTAAACTTTGTGTTACAGTAATTTTTTTCACTCTAGCCCATCAAAACATACAAATCTTCTTTTTCTTCAAAGTATTTCAATCCTAAGCAAGTTAAGGTAGGCTAGAGTTGAAACCTAAAATTGGGTTTCATCTCAATTTAAGTGGCTAGGTTTTCCATTGGCTCGCCAAGCTTAACACAACCTTTTAGGGGCATCAAAACATACAAATATATAATCAAATTTGATATTAACAGGCAATCCATAATTATAACATAGTGGACACCATCGGGGGCTCAAGGCACTACTACCTCAATGCAAAATAAGTAAATAACATGTTAAGCTAATGGATGTGCGGATGTGCTCTACAAGAATGAATATGAATGCTAGACCACCACTTGTAAAACAAGATATGCCAGAAATTGATTTCTTCCATTTGATATGCACAACATGTTACAATAACGTCACTGCAGTTTTTTTAGACAGAATGGTAATTTTGTCTACAGCAACTTTCTGTCAACATACCATGGTTTAAGCGCAAATAGTCAGGACATACATTGGAGCATGCAGGCAATATTTTGTAAGATACAAATAAAAGAATATGGTCACAAAAGAAAAACATAAACACACACACCCCAGTACAATATCATATCTCATACAAATAGAAAGATCAGCTGAAGCTATGCAGTTAACTCCATGACATGGACTAGGGCTTAGTTTGTGGTTTCTGTGTTGTGCTTATTTTTTAAGCTGCTGTGGAAATAAAGATTTGTAATCGGTAATCGCTATAGTTTGTTTTACAAATCGAATTAAGATTAGACAACATATGGTATCCAACTGCCATGTGTTCCCATGGTGTTCTCTATTTTTGGATCAGAATAATATTACTGCGTGCAACATACATTAAAAGAAGAGAAATTCTACAATATGCCACTACAAAGCAACAGTTCTACAATATGCAATGACAAAGTCGAGTTCTACAATATGCCATCAGACAAGTCATTTTCTTCCTTATATGCCATCACCATTAGTGAACGAACAGAAAAGCAGTTCGCCAAACTCCAAAACATCTAAAAACAGTTGTACCAATTACCAAACAAGAGTATCATAATCCACTGCAATGTCAAACAGGACCTAACATGCTAGATCACTTTTATGCATTCAAGATGTTGGTTTATTCTAGCATTTTCTTGAGCCCATATGGAGCTAGCATATCGGTGATAATACCACATAATTTCCTTTTGCTCCAAACTTCCAATTAGCTTAAGTACATGATGGAATTGGATGTAAAAAAGCACTGGAATAATCATGATACAAAACAGGTGAAATCAAGAACACATTAAGACATAAAAATAGTGTGATACATTCTTCAATGGCAGATATCCATGACATAACAGAGCTAGTCACACAAGCAAAATGACAAAATCCTTTACCTTGGGTACAAGCATCATCTACATCTTTATCCATCTTCTCCAAAACACTAATAGCACTCTTGCATTTGTTTAAAGCTGTGTCTTCATCAAAATGTTGATCAAGTACAGATTGGTATGCAGTTACAATCTTTTCAGGCATCCCACCCACAGTCAGTTTCTACATCAAGGGACAAAACAAACATAGCTCTCTCAAATTTATACCAATATAGTGAATCCATCCCCAGCACAAGAAAACGTAATTTTGTCACAGGTCAAGAGCTGGCAACTTACTTTCATTGTTGTACCAACTTTCCGGACAGCTTTGGAAAGTGAAGAGGGGTTAGAACTTGGATTTGAGCTATTGTCGTTGTTACCCATTGTATGTGTGGTGCCACCAAGAATGTCCCCTTTAATACTTTCAATATGGGTTCCAAAGACCTTCCGCTCATCCCAAATATCTATCTGTAATTTTAACACGAATAGATTATGTTTACCTTTGGGAGTTTGGCATTGTGATAAAAACAATGAAGCGAATTCTCAGTTCTCATCTGTTATTCCAAAAATAATCATGGCTTAGTGCAATGTAAGGTCCTATTAGGGCACATTATGATATGCATGTATTGGAAATTACAGAGATTGCCCTTATGCAGTGTTTAAAAAAGGAAATGCACTAGGGAATACCAATGGAAAATATGTCTAGATTACTGATTATAGCTGCTGATTATACCAATAGAAAATGCACCACTCTAAAGAATAAAAGGGGTTTCTGTCTTTGTGAAATGCTAAACATTAACCATTAAACATGTAACAAGAAATAAGAATGACTTACTAATCTTCCAACCACTTTCTTTACATCATCTCCCCCATTGTCATACATATCTTTCAGTAATCCAGGAAGAACCCTCCAGAATTCATTCACAAACTCTCCGCCCTCACGTTTGCTATTTTGCAGGATATCATTCGATAGATACAGGAACGATATTTTTTTATCCTTTGTTGCCTTATTAAACTGCTTCTCCCATGTATCAACAACCTTTCTGGCTCTCTTCCGGTGAAAAATGCACCAATTTGAAAGAGCTGATTAAGAATTAAGGAATAAAACAGGCAAACATATAGATGCAATGGAAAAAAATATGTTGCTGAAATTTGGAAACATAACGATGTGTAAGTTTTTTAACGCATTTGCAAGGAACACAGCAAAGCAATTTCGAACCCAGAAACACTAAAATTTACACAGGAGGGGAAAATAGTGCTCTTCTTCTGAAATTTACTCAAATTTGAATCGATTCAATGCAAATTTTCAAGCCTAACAGCAGCAACCAGAAGGAACTAGTTCGATTTTTATAAGTTATAACCACATAACTTATTTTAGTTCCAGATTAAAGCACATTACATATGAACAGTTCAGCTTACTTATTTGTAAATTGAGCAGGATATCAAATCTATTTCAATAAACAAGAAACCTAGATGAGTAGACAACCCAGAAGATACTACTACATTGTAACACAGCCCTGACAGTTCCTGTCATCATTTGTCATTTTCTAAAGATAATCATTGGCATCTATTTTTGCAAGAAACAGAAAAGAAAGGAAAGCAAGCACAGACAGTAAGAACACATCAAACAAATTTTGTTACACAAACTTGAATGCTGATGCACCATAAAGCTGATAATAAATCCAAATCTCGTAGCCATATATAATACAAAACATTAAATCAAAATACGCCCAAAGGAATGATCCAGAAGCTACAGAAACAGTGTCCACACTAGAGTTATACTGGTATGCATCAATAAGTTAAAGGAATATTTGCTCTTATGTCGTAAAGTTAAGTGGTGTTTGCTCCTTTGTCACATCTGTATTATGACAATTGAATCCAAGGGCCACATGTCATACACTCGTATAGGGCAAAAGAGCAAATACCACCGACTTATGTGTGACATGAGTATAAATATCCCGAAGTTAAACACTAGGTGCAGGCACTGTTTGGAACAGAAGAAGGTGGGCATTAACCAACCAAACAGCGCAAGAACCAATACATGGAACGCCAAGGAGATCTCCTAGGTCAATTCTACTCATCCGCATTGCGATTTAGGGTTCTATTCATACTAAATCAATCAAAACTGCCGAGAAAGATAGGCACGAGCTACAAAATTTGCCAAGCGTACAAGGAAGAAACAACCGAAATAAAGGATACTTTGTATCCTCGTCGCTGTGTTGTTGAGCTTGTTGAGCTTCTCGACGAACCCCTGCTCGCTGAACGAGCCGGAGCCAGGGGCGGACCTCGCGTGGGACATGGGGGCACAGCTGAACCCCCCAAACTTGTCTGGAAACGAACTGCCACTGCCCACTAGTCAACTTACGAGTTCTCGCGCGGAACCAGCAGGATGGAGATCGGCGGCGGCGGCGGCAGACGGGAGTTGAGGCGCCGAGAGGAGGGGTGATCGAAGGGGGCGGTATCACGTGTGCATTGGCCTGCCATCCAAAATATATCCTACTTAAACCGTTTTCGATTCGAATCAAAACATGTATGGCCAGTTCGATTAGGTTTCTGCTCTGTTCTATAATACTAACTTCAAATCGTATTATAATTCGTTTAATTTTTAAAATTAAATTTGTGTAATTTAAACTAAGTTTAAATAAAAATATATCAGCATTAGATACAATATTAAAATATATTTTATTGATTTTTTTTATAAAATCAGTTAAATTAGAGAAGTTTGATTATTAATAAAAATTCAAATAGCTTATAATATATAATAATATAAGGGATTTAAATTTTGTCTTAAATATAAAAATTTATAATAATACCTATCATATCAATCACCTCCATTCAATTTTATCCGTATCGTATTCTAATCAGATTCTCGCTGGTCACACCATTATTAAAGACTAGTTTGACATGGATTACAAGTATGGGCTGCGATTTAGTTTAAATCCCGATCTATTCTCATGATTAGTATCCTGATATGTTCAAACTAGCCCTTAATAAAAATACCATATATTTTGTTTGATGTTAAACTTTTAGAAAAACTAGGATCTATTATACTATTATATTATGCAGAGTAGGGATACAGTTTTTTGTCTCCAACCAGATCTGCAGCGTGGGCAAGTTCAAACCAGATCTGATTCGGTGAATACTTTGTAAACTACTCTGTTTATTTATCGAAGACCTTAATTACTAGTAATGCCTAAAAATCAACACTTTTAACTTGTAAATGTTTGTTGTCTGATATATATATATATAAGTTATAGAATTATGAGTACGCCATCCATGCATAACTTCTCGAACAAGTTTTTTCGGAGATTGCAGACCGTTTCTGATAAAGTTTTAAGAAGGTTTCCAAATTCCAATCATAGGACGACAACAACGATTTCAGCGAACGATGTTTGCAAGGTTTGCGAGGACTAGTGACGTAAAAAAGCTATTAATATTATATTTGTTCTGTATTATTTTAATATAGAAATAATAAAAGTTGATAGAAAATATGTATAACTAGATGTTAAAAATATAACTTTACACCTGAGAAATGAGATTATAATTATATTAGAGTGGTATTATCACTATAATATCTAATTTATTTATCATCTTAGGTCCACAAACATATTTATCATCTTACCTTGAGTCCATAGTATGAAAAACTACAAAATAAGGGTATTTTATATGCTAACATTAAACTGATTAGTTTTTCAAAACTGGTTCCAGTTTGCTTGTTCAAAAAAAACCTAATTATTTTACCCGATTTTTACCGGTTCAATTGTATTTGTGGTCTTTGAGCAAAATTGGACAGATTTAGTGCCCGGTTTCGGTTTCGATTTTTCCGATCCAGTCTGGTTTTTAAAGTATGCCTAGCGAGTCTACGTTCAGGTCTAGATTGTCCTTTCAAAATACTGGTCTAGATAGAAATAGATTAGATCTGATAATACCAATTCGGACACACCGCCCCACTGCCATCGCTACCACAGAGCTACTACAAGACTTCAGGCTTACAGATATTTCTGAGAAATTGGCTGTTTGGGCTTGCTTTTGGGCCCTTGTCTTATCATTCATTGACCGGTGACCTGCTGGCCTCAACAGCCTGCACATCTTGAGATATGTTCATTTTGCTATGAACAATTGAACATAGCTTTGCCCCAAAGCACAACTTATATCTTCAGAAGACTTTGCTTCAATAAAAAAAATCGACATAGGGAGCTTACATCAAGATGATAAAATCATTCTCAAACCACTCGCAGCCTCTGCATAACTAAGATACACACGGCCAGTTCTCTTCGATACCATATCACACGCAGCCTCTCCTGGATCTTGGCCATACCATTCCATCTATTCAACTGAGCTTGCTTGTACAACACCAAGCTCAGAATCAGTAACCAATTGCTCGTTTGATTCACTTTCTTCAAGCTCCATAGCTGTTGGCCTGTGAAGAGCAGCATCTGGAATAGTTTTCATCTGTGGTTCCTTGTCCGGTTGCTTAACTAAACAAGGTTCCTCTTCTGTTGAGCCTGATACAAAAGGATGTAGCTCACAACTTGAACTGTCTCCATGCTTTATGGTGGGAATAGATGAAGCATGTATTTCTACTTGATCATGAACTTCCTCTGACTCTGCAGTTATGTCTTCCGCTGAGTTTTCCTCAAGAACGTGCACCTCGGAAAAGCATCCAGGTTGCTCAGAGTGTAAAGATAACTGGTCAATAGTAGATTTTTTGACACTTTGAACAGGTGGCTCCAAGGTAACATTCTTCTGTGATTCGTCGCAATGCTTCTTGATGAATGAATGAAACACTTCAATAGGCCTTGCTTCAGCAACTTGAAGCTCAGGACTATCTGCAGCCTGCGGATTTCCTGATGTTAAGAGTTCATTTGGCAGTTCTGAATAATGTCCATTTCCTGCCAGTGACGCTTCACTTGATTTTTCTTGAATTGATTCATTATGACATGTTGGTTTAGAAGTAGCGAATGCCATTGCTTCATCATTGAGTTGTGCAAATTGTGAATCCAAATCTTCAACTGAACCTCTGTCAATGACATGCATCCCAGAGTCTGGAGATAGTGGTTCACTCAATTCATCTTCAAGTTTAACTATCGAGGGTTGACTGATACTGGACTCTGAGATGGATTGCACTAGTACTTCCTCCATACGACACTTAAACAATGAGTTAATTTCACCCATGGAATCTGCCTCAACAATATGTGGCTCATAATTATTTACTTTCCATGGAGAACACAATATTAATTGCTCAATACCTGCATGACATCAATTTCAGTTGAGTTATCATTTCCAATAGGCAAAATGCATTACATTACTGAAACAACAATTTTACCTGCATGAACCGGATCCTTCGCTTCGAAAGTGCTTTGTATAGATTTCGGAGGACATGAACTGATATCATCACTGAAATCAACATTTTTATTGCAGTCATCCATTCCAGAATTTACTTCTAATACATCTACATCTGAAATTGCTGCACTTAATATTTTAATCTCTTCACCTATATGTGCTTCCAGTGAACCAAATAGCTTGCCGTTGTTACCTCCTTGCTTAGCATCACTGTCTAACTGACTATCATGAGAATCTTTTTCACTGATTTCATCTTTCTCCAGTCTGAAGCAATTGTGATGCAGACTAGTAGAGTGCTGCACATATAAGTTTCCTTGCTTTCTATGCTGTCTTGCTGAGAAGCACGAATGAGGAGTCCATGTTTCTTGCAATTGACTATCATGGGTCATATTTTGGTCGATTGGAAGATCAAATATATCTTTCCGTGGAAGGAGTGAAGATGGTGCTGAACTAGGAACATGTGGTAACTCTATTATTTCATCTGAGCCATTAGAAGAATCAAATGGGCTCTGCCTTGATGTGGAAATGCAGGGAACCTGAACATGGAAGCGTGATGCCTCCTCCATTTTCTGAACTGCATCAGCTGCTTGCAAGCCCATTAACCTCCTGTCAAGTTCAAATTTCAGAATGTTCTTTGCTCTTTGCAGATCCATCATATTCTCCAGCTTACTACTATTTCCCATATTCAAGTAATTTAGATCAATATCAGCCTTCCAGTTATTTTCATTTTCATCTGTGCTGGCATCCTCCTCAGGATCATCTTCATCGTCATCGTCATCTGATGAAGTATTCAAGTTGTCTCTGGAGGCCAAGGAAGAGTGAGCAGGCAGCACGTCTATCAGTGGGTGCAACTCTTCAAGCATTGGAATAATGTCAGTCATCGATGCATCCGAAGAACTCTCGGTAAGGTCAGATTCAGAATCAGAACAGGCATCCTGTCTCAAAACAGGTTGCCAACATGAGCTCATAAACTCACCTAACTGATACTGATTTTGTACTTTACTGTTACCACTTTCAGGATCGATGCTTCCAAGTTCTTGCATCTCAACCTTCTTGCATTTCTCCCCAATGTGCTCTTGTGTTTCCACATTCACACTGCTGTTGGCAAAACTTGAAGGTTCCACACAAGGAACGATGTCAGTTTCCATAGATGTGATATTCTTTCCTTCACGATAGGTATCCTGCAAATTATAATCAGAAGTTCTGTCCTTGATGTATACTTCCTCAATAAGAACAGTGTCAACTGCCATGTAGGTGCCATGTTTTTCTTCACAGGGAATGTCATGCATATTACCCTCCGAAGTTCTCTCCCTGACATTTACTTCATTACTGGCAGTCGTGTTCTCTAAGTGCTCCTCAACAGCAACTGTTTCAACCATGTTGATTGAACAGTCAGTAATAGAAATATTGGATTTAAGGGACAAAGTTTGTTGATTCTCTCTGACAACAGGAACAGCAGGTTCACCATAACTCAAGAGTGCTCCAAGAAGAAGTGCGGTTAACAGGAAGACCGGGGATGAAGACATCACAAAGTTAAATACAGAAGGACAAAGTCTGTGTAGAAGTAGCAACAAAATACCAGCACCGAGTACTATAGGGTAATCACAAGCAGATTGATATCCAAGTCTGACAGAGGAATGCACCAGTCTCTTGATGTGCAACATAAAATCATTTCCCCCAAAAGCCATGTAATCTTATTGAATTTAGCCCTCTGACAAAATGTTGGCCTGAAAGAAGGAAACAAAGAAGCAGTTCATCACTATAATATACAGTGATTATTCAAAATACATACAAATTTATCCTCAAAACACAAGTTCAAGAATGTGAAGTAGAATCAAACTGCTCAAATAAGGTGACATTCCAGCTTCATTTCAGTTACAGATCTAGAGAAATAGCATGATCAAGAAAAATTCAACCGCAATGATTTAACATTCAACAGGTAGGAGGAAGAGCACCATTTCTTCAATGTTCAGTCACTTTCCACAATGCATATTTCTGAACCCAGCAGTATTGTTGGCTATAATTGTATAATAGCAGCCCATAAAAGAAAGGAAAGTAACAAACAAATAATATAATGCCAGAACAATAATAGAAGCGAATTTACAAGTCGTTTAGAAAAACATTGGACGATCAGATCAACACCAGGAAGCTAAACTAAGAGCCATCACAGCATAAAGCATATCACCAGTTCACCACACAAGAGGCTAACAATGGAACTTAGAACAAGAACAGATTAGCGGTAGAACTCCAAAAAAAGAACATGTGTCGCCGCAAAGAATGACATGCTCACCTGCAGCGACGGCACCAAGAACCAAAACTTCAGTAACCTGAAGAAAGTGTCGGTGGAAGAGTGGAAAAGGAGCAATAGGAAGGCTACCTCAACAGCATGAAGTAATGGAAGACCAAATAAAGAAGATAGGAAGCTGCAGCCTGCAGTGCAGTGCTTGCCTCACTTTTTCTAGGATTCCTTGCTTTGGAGCACCGCCATGAGAGGCTTTCTCTGGGAAAAGTGGAAAGCAATCTTGGTAAATTTAGCTGTCGTGCTCACCTCACCTCATTCTTTCCACACATTCTTCCCTCCTTGTGGACTCTGGATTTCTATCTTATCTGGCACAAGTTAGTTAGATATGAATCACATAGGTCCAAAGTTAAGAGAAATAGATATCAGTGTGGCAATACTTGCATAGCAGTGATTGAAATTGTAGAAGCTCATCCATATTGGTTTCAACATCCAAACTGAATTTACATGAACACATTGAGCTCATTGTTTTTTTTATCCTATCAGCATGTTCCCATATGCAAGGTACAATTATAGCACATCATGTGCTCCACCTTTTCCTGTGGGGTAAGGGTGGGGCTGAGCCGTATGGATCAAAGCATGCTAGTACTGGATCAAGAACCACTAGTGATAAACAAAGAAAAAGGGAGAAAGGGGGACTACACAACTCAGCTCATTTCACTTCACTCATCTGCTGCACAAGAAAGAAGGCTTGCTCATGGACCACAGAGTTCTAAGTAAATGGCTTGTTGTACATCTGTACTGTGTTTATCATCAACCAAGGGCTCACTTTCTGGATTCCAAACCAGACAGAACTCAGAACTCAGAAGTACAAAAATTACAATATGGAACAAAGAATCAGAATTTGCTCCGTCTGTCTGACCGTCTCAATCGGCATTTGTTCAGTGGTACTGACCCAATCTCACACCCATGCCTGCTAGACAAGTAATCAAAACCTGTGAATTCGACAGTGGATTCATACGATTTCAGTCGATAGAGTGGCATTCCGGCAAAAGGGCCTCATTTCCCAACCAAATATACACTAGGAAGACGGAACTGCGACGAAGCAAAGCAGCAGCGCATGGTGAAGTGCGGAAGTCGACAGAAATACCCAATATTGGACCTTTACCGGAACTGAACCTGGTGCCCTCTCAAGAGCACAGGATCCCACCGGCAACTCGAGAACTAGACGCCTCTTGTCAAATCTATGGCGCATTGGAACCCAGATGATGATGATGATGATGATGATGATGATGAGTAGTTCACTAGTTCTTACCGGGAACCTTGCAGGACGCTGGGATTCGAGGAAGAGGGCAGTCCGAAACGAATGGGCATGGAAATCTTGGGCCGGGGAAAGAAGAATCGAGATGAGCTTGCGAGTTGGTTTGTCGCGTAATGTTTCCGTTGAATCCGTCCACGCCCGCAGCCTCCTCCGCGCTGTCTTGGCCGCCGTAGTCATGGTTGCCTGGGCCGCCGGAGTTGGGAGAGAAGGCCACGCCGCCACTCGCTTGTTCCGTGGCAGGTTTGACCGTTCGATCAGAAATGGCCGGCCCAAGATTGATGTGCGGACATTTTCTGTAGGAGCCCCTGCACTCTACTCTATTTCAATCTTTATCCGTCCACTGGCACAATTGCAGAAAACCCCCTATATTACTGTTTTCCGTTCTACAGTCTTTGTGTCATCCAAAACTCCAAAACACACATATACCATGTGGTTCAAAATTTGGGGAAAATTAAACCATCTATAATGTTTTAGAGATCTGAAAAATGAACACCACAAGAAAAAAATCAAAAATAAAAAATTGTTGTCCCCGTATGAAAAACTAAAGTAGATACGTCTGTTTTACAAACTAGAAAATAATCATAGAGCATGTAAAAAGGACACCTAAGAGCTCACAAAATGTTTGAGAACCCTGAAACTAGTTAGGCTTCCTTGAAGGCCTGTTGGTGGTCAATGCTGGGTCAAATTGAGAGTATGGATAGCAAAAATTTCAGGTGCAATTGTGCAAATGATCTGTTTTCAGGAGTCTTGTACAATTTCAAATGCACTATTACGCAATTCATTAGTAAGTTGAGTAAGAACCATCAGCTAGAGACTTGCATGTGAACCATGTGGTCTCATCTGTTCAGTTGGGCTAAGTCTGTCAGTCCCAATGTGATTCACAAGTTCTTCTGAACAATGAATCACCGATACGGCAAACATCGCACCATATATCTATCCGATACGTCTTGATACATGTATCGAGAAATATCAGATTAATTCGATTTAAAAATAAACAATTTAATTCGTGATACATGTCTGATAGTCAGTGATGCTTTCGTTTGATACGTCCACCGATTGTAACATGTCATTTTGAAGCTCTGTTGAAGCAAAAGTCCATAAACACCAGACCACATGCACATATTTAGGTTTGTGTTTTGTCCCCCTAAGTTATATTTGAGCTTGTGCCTTATTCTCCTAAGTTATGTAATGCATTAATATCATAAATTTATAATATCTAAGTCTTTCAAACTTCAACCACTTATTATATTATATATAGATATAGATATATCTTATCATCTTGCATATTCAGTTATTAGATGTATCGACATATGTTTTTTTTTTATTTTGCCGTATCGGCGTACCGTAGGTAATACATAATTTTCTGCGAGACAGGACTGTCGATAAATAAAGCCGGCGAGCTATTGCATTACGTTTTGGCAAAGCAAAAATCAACAAGCAACGCGAGAACGAATCATGCAAGTGACATGTGGAATTGTGGATGGAGTTCAGAGAAGAAACAGATCCAGATGGATCGAAGCATGAAAGCAGGCTGGAACTGGCCATTTCACTCACTTATTAGTTGACTCCAGTGTTTTTCAAGTCCTCCGATTAATCACGGTTAGTCAATGATTACTCGATAAATCAGTCATTCGTGTCCAATTAGTCACCGATTTATCATGATTAATCATTAAAATATGAGAACGATTATTTCGGTCCATGTGAAATTCCTTAGGTCCGGAGGTTTATTAGGTTTGGACCTTTAGGTTTTCGGCCTGTGGTCCATTAGGCCTTTTTTATATAACAACATAGAATTTATTGTATTTATTAAAGATAACTTTTAACTCAAAGTATCAATACTATGCTTAGACTTAATTACCTATTACTCCACCTACTAACTACTTCTGGCTCACACTCACCTATCTTAAAAAGGGGTACTATGGTCTTCTTACGAATCTTCTTAATATACTGGCACAAAAGAGACAGAAGAAGTATACACTATAAACATTTAACGATGTATATTATATAGTATAATACTATAATATATAGTATACTTCTAATACATCAGCAGTACTACTTAACTAGTTATTCCCGGAGTGCCAGGACAACTTGACGATTTAGTCAACCTAATCGCCTGATCGGTGCCCTGGCGTCTAGATTCGATGTACATACTAACTTACCAGCTTGAAAACGTTGGTTTCTGTTCAGACAATCATACGTACACTTGTGTGGTATGCAAGCTATGCATGTATAGTGAGCTCAAGAAGCTGGCGACCTACCAAAGACATTTTTTGCTTGACTTCAGTAGCTCAGTTCGTGTGACACCTACGAACGTGCAGTGGCTCCACCTTCCCTTGAGATTTCTGTCGGTGCGTTAATGCAGTGCAGACCATTTGGTTTGCCTTTCTCTGTTTCTGACGATACATGTTTGAGATGTTTGCCATCATCTGTTCAACTTCCTCTCTGAAGTCTGAAGTCTGAAGACTGCTGGCAGGACTACACTCAGGTATTTCCATCATGCTTTGTGACGAGATATTTGATACTTTGTTACTATCAAAAAGCAGCTTCGATTTTTTATCATCATGTCTTATATATCATTGATTTTAATGGTTTTACGTGTCAGTATCCCATGACATAGGTAGCAATTAGTAACGCATAGGGCTAAATAAACCATTTTTAAAAATTTACACAATATTTTAACGTAATTTTAATATACTTTTAGAGACAGGTCTAGGACTCATGCCCTAACTTTTCTATGCCTGCCTGTGCCCTTGTCATTATCACAAAGTGACAACATAACTGTGGGATTATATTAAGAGTGATCAATCATAAATTTTTACTTTTTAGCCTTCAGTTCCAGCCAATACTCCAAGTAACTCTAACTGTAGTTTTGACTAGCATTTTAGATTGACACAGAAACTGCATGTCTCCGGTTGAAGTTTCAGAAAAGGATCGATCTAGAGACAGAAAGACTGAAAGACTGTTCATCAGCTGACTGATATAGCACGCTCTAGATCATCATCATTTCTGAAGGTCGGCACCATGAAACTTTCTTTGCTTTGACTGTTTGATTGCCAAAAGCCAAAAAGGGCTCCATCGACCCATTGCCTCCTTTCCTTGTCAACTAGCAAAAATATGTCGTCTACATTTCCTTCCATGTAGGCATTTTTCAGACAGAGGACAAATATATACTATTTGTGCATTGTAGCTTGGGGGTATTTTTTGGTATATTCTACAACCCTACATCTTCTTCTATACAAGGGTTAAGAGTGATCTTTACTACTATCTTGATTAGTGATAGTAGAATCTAAAAATGATAAAATCATCCGAAAATAAGTAGTACAGAGATGACAACCGAACGACGAAAGAGATATATACAAATTTTGTAACGATGATTATATCTAAAATACCAATTTACCTTTGAAATTGATAGCAAAGATTGATTCTACTTATAGTTTAATACTACTGGTAGAATGTACAGTAATGATACTCATTGTTAATTGGCCCGCTCTCTTCTAAAATAACTCTGCCCAAAGAAATGAATTGATAGATCCAAGCATGATTGAGGTAACAACAACTAACTGATAGATCCAAGCAGGATTGAAGAAAAAGAAAAGGGGGAGAACACTGTAATCATACTGCATGCATGCAGTCCAAAACGATTTGATAAACACATATGTGCTTCAAATTCAAGAATTTCAAGATGCATGTAGTATTGCACAATTCAGTCAGAATAAAAGTCTATTCATACAGTCAAGTAAGCCGCAAAGCCGAGTACATATGATCTTGACCTGCCAAAAAAAAAGTCTCTGCTTGTGCCAAACCATTTTCACATGCAAAGTAAAGCTTCCTTTGATGGTTTCTGTATAAGAAAAACGATGGTTCATTACATGATTCGATTGCCAAATTTTGCTGAAGCGTCAGTTTAATTCTTTTGTGCACTTACTTTGACTAAGGTCAAGGTTTTGATTAAGTACCACATACTCCCTCCGTTGTGATCAATCCATTCATATGTCCCAGTATATATGTGGTATGCATTTGAAACGTGTTTGATTGTGTTGAATTGTAAGGAATAATAGATTGGATTGAATAGAAGACACGATGACAATTACATTGAGCCTTGGGGTGATATATGTAGAGGTACAAGTGAAGAGAAAAGACAAAATCTTACCTAACATTATCTCTAATCATATATATACTCTAACATCCCCCGTGGTCTAAGCGTGAGCAAAAACGGACGCTTATATTGAAGAAGATACCGACAAGAGTGCTCAATGACGATAGCCCTTTATGCCATAATCGAGGTAGCCAAAAACGATGAAGCCGAAGAAGCTGTGGTCCGAGGTAGCTGCGTAAGATAGCCGTGGTCGATCTAGCCGAAGAAATCGGGTGCCAATGACGAGGTAGCCTGAAGCCGCGGACGTAAAGAGAGGCGTCGTGAAGTGGTCATGCACGTAGGATGGTGCCGGCGAACCAAGAGTAGATGAAGATGGTGACGCAATCACGGCAGTCGTTGAGGAAGAATACGCCGAAGAGCCGATGCTATCGAAGCTATAGAGGACGAAACGCCACAATGGGTTTGCCAAGCCCAAGGACGAATCGAGACAAACTCACACAACGGTGTTGCCAATACCGTACGAGCGAGGAGAGGGACCATCATGAACCTTGTGCCATTGTCGAAGAAGACTAGCAGAGAAGGCCTCCGAGATGATCGCGGCACAAAGCGGCGTAGACGGAGAAGGGCCGATGCAGCTCGTTGTTGTCGGGAGAAGACAGAAGTAGTCGAGGAAGATACGACGACACTGACGACATGGTGCAGTAGACGAAGATGAATAAGGTAGCTGGACCAATGGCCTGAGCAGTGATAGTGACAGTAGGAGCAAGACGCGATGGTGATGCTCAAAATAAGCGAAGAAGAACCCGAATGGCTATCGATGACCGAAGCGGCGGTGAAGACGATGAGAGCGATGATGTTGCAGTCTAAGAAAGCCAAACAATAGCAGCTCATGTCGATACAACAGTTAAAGACCACGAGCAACAACACTGTTGCTCGAGAAGGCGACACATTGATGACCTAAAGCTTGATGGCGTGGTGTGTGTAGTCGAAGAACATCCATCCCGAAGAGATTAAACACTCGATCGGGTGATCAAGCCGAAAATACGCGAAACCTTTGGAGTGGAATCAATGATGCATCAAGTCGACGATCGACAGTGGGCGACGCAAACCGATCGGGGAAAAATAGCAGTAAGACCTAGAAAGAAATCCCAAGCCAACCACTTTTTTCCCCATTTTTTATTTTACCTATGCAAAATCAAAAGGAGGCGAGAGAAAAAAAAAAGAGCGTCAGGTCTAGCAGACAGGTCACACGCCAAGACCGCTAGCCTGTAGCGATCGACAGAACTCTAGGTGGTGCGTGTGAAGGCCGTCCGGCCTATAGTAGGGCGCTGGGAGGCCCAGTGAGGTGCGTCGGCCCAGCAAGCGAGACTCTAGAGGCCTAGCAGGGAAGCAGTCCTGGCCAGGCCGCACAAGGGCGCGTCGGCCCAGCAGAACCCCTGCTAGGCCGCTCAAGGGGGCGCCAGCCCAGCAGAACCCTTGCCAAGCTACGCAGGGGGGCGCTAGCCCCATAGAATCCCTGCCAGGCCGCGCAGGGTGGGCGGCCCAACAGAGGCGCAGGAGGCCGAGCGGGAGCAGCCAGCCCAGGCGGGAGAAGAATTGGGCCAACACACTCGACCCACATCGGTGGCGTGGCTGTTGGTGCAGGCAACGGGCTAGACGTGGGGCACGGCAATGTAGATCGGCAGAGCAGTAGAAGGCCGACCGCACCGCATAGATCTAGCCACGTCATTGTGACTGGCGGCGCGGGAAAGGCCAGGGCTGGCGGCGCAGCGAAGGGCACGACGACGCTCGGTGAGGACGCTGGCGGTGCAGGGAGGAGGCCAGCGACGGTACAGTGGAGGGTGGGGGATGCACCAGATCGGAAGCACGAGCCGGCGTTGACGTGCTCGTGCGCCAGATCTGGCCGGCAGGGAGTGAGAGAAGTCCGGCGGCTCGGGAGAAGTGGCCGGAGGAGGCCCATCGACGCGGGGATGGCGGTGCGGGAGGAGGCCGGGATTGGTGGCGCGGGGAGGGCCGGCGGTCGCCGCCAGCGGTGCAGAAGAGATTCGGTGGGGGATCCGACGGTGGCTCGACGGCGTGGGCCTTGGTGACGACGCGATGCAGTCCTGGCGTGGCGCGGACCCGACGCGGCTGCGCCCGGGACGACGACTGTGGCTCAACGGCGCGCGGGAGGGCCACGCCGGGCGACGCGAGGCTCCGACGAGGTGCAGATCTAGAGTCTAGCGCCCGACGAAGGTCCGGCGGTGCGGCTTGGGAAAGCCTGCCGCCCGCGGGAGAAACCGACACCAGATCCAGATCCAGCCATGAGTGCCGAAAAGAACGACAGGATGAAGATGGCTGCCCCCCCGGAGATCAACATCCACTCCCGGGGCAAGCGGCAGCGGAAGCGTGAGCGATGCGACTAGATCATCCGCTTTGATACAAGTTAAATTATAGAGAAATAATAGTAGATTGAATTGAATAGAAGACACGGTGACAATTATATTAAGCTTAAGAGGTACGGGTATATAGATAAGATCGAATTTTAACTAATATTATCTCTAATCCTGATATATTCTAACAGATCATCGGTCAAATCAGGAGCAAAGCTTGAGAAAAATTAAGTCTTATAATAGGTCTACTTAAACTTGTATTAATTTTAAATTTTTTATAATTTTTAATGAAATCTAAATAAGATTAAGTAGCCAAACCTCTTGGTTTCCGGCACCGCCGCTAGGTCAAACCAAGGTGCGTGCCAGTTCATTGGCTAATTGGCTGGCTACATTCAATTTCAGTTCTCTCTCTCTGTTTT
>KE372980.1:111849-124659 GCA_000418225.1 Zizania latifolia | reverse complement strand
CCGCCGCGCCCTGGCCAGGCGTGGGTTTCCCAGTCACCGCCGCGGCCTAGCCAAGCGCGGGCACCGCTACCGTCGTGCCTTGGCCAGGCGCGGGCATCCCCGCCGTCGCTGCTCCAGGAGTCCTCAAGCCATCCGCCGTGCTACCAAAATCCCACTGTTGCTCCATGGCCAAGCCGTCCGCCGGCCCTCGCTATGTGCATAGATTTGTTCCAGTTGAACGGGCCGTGCCACCAAAAACCAGGAGCAGAGGAAACAGACGGCGCGGACGGAGGAAACAGACTCGCGAAGGGAGGAAAAGAAAACGAACCGGTACGTTCATTAATGGCATGGTGGGTAAATACTCCTAAACTCCACGTTTTGTTTCAAAAAATGAATCCGCAGAGCACCCCCTGAGGTGCTCCACAAAAAACGAGGAGCGGAGTCCTAGATCTTAAATTTTCGCGGATCTGAAAACTGATATCTGGTTCTGTTTGGCTACCGTTTTGCGGAGCGGATAAAAAAACCAGGAGCAGAGCGGTGCCAAACACCCCCATAATTTCAGTCCGATGGTGTCACTATTAATTTATTATTATTAGATAAACTACTATTATCAACACTAAATTATATAAGAGTATTTAGTTTAACCGATAAATTTATTGTTCTTGAGAACACTAGATTTAGTTCACCTTGTGTACACTCTTTAGATTGATTGATTGATTAATCGTCGGTAACCAGATTGATAGCTCTCCAGTTTTGTCGGTGAAGGGCCTAAACTGCAAGAAACTACATGAGCCTTTATTTTCAGCCCATGCTTCCCTCCAATTCAGCCCGCCAATATTTTGTTTACTCTCAAAGTCTCCTTGTAACTACTAACTAATGTACCATGAATTTTATTGTTTTTTGAACTTTGAAAATATAGTTTCAAAAATAACCTATCTAAAACTTGTTTTTTTAAATCTGTACGCACCTGACTACACCAAGTCGCCAACCTTAGTAGCATGGCCAGATAATATTGTCGCACTTTTAGCATTGTCCTATGCGGTTGGAAAGGGGTGTGTGTATATATGCACATTAAAGCGAATGACTCTTTTAAAGTGTTTGTCTACCAAAATATTGGTACTAGCCACATATTTATCTCATGTTCCGATTAAATTGAACAGAATCTCCCAACTCCATCCCTGCTAAAATTTCAATAGCACTAAACTCGTCCAAAATTTGCGCCTCGGATAGAGGGACACACGCTGCTACCACGTCCCGCTAATGAGCACCGAGTTTGTGCCCCTTCGATGTGGAGGAGGATGATAAGGCGATACACCGAGGCAAGACTATAGATTCTAATAATGGACTAGATCCTGATAATCTTTATTCTATGTTCGTCACCTGGGGCAGATCCACTAGGGGGGTTGGGGACAGTGGTGGATCCAGACCAAAAACGTAGGGGGGCTGAGTTTAAAGGGTTTAGTTCACTTCATAGCCAAAACAATAAAAATACACGAGAATCAAGAAAAAATATGGTACCAAATAAACCGATACAATGTATCGACGATATCTAGTTACACTTCATAAGGATTACGGAGTAATCTACACAATAATATACAAAATAACAAAATATCAATATAATAACAACTTCAAAATTATGATTTATGATCAATAAAATATAATGAGCGTACCGTTAAATTTGATTTAGGCACCAACATATGCCATTTTTTAATGTCTTCGAACCGTCTTATAATTTATTCATTTTCAACACTTCGAAATATCTGTTTCTCATTGTAGCAAAATTAATTAAAATAAAGGAGAGCTAAAATACGGGCTTAAAAATTTCGTTTTAAAATCGTAACCGGGAGAGTTTTTCGTAAATTTTCCTTATTAACGAAAATTTTTGGGAAGCAAATTTTAAAGCCATGAAAATTTACGAAAAACTTTCCCGCTTACGATTTTAAAACAAAACTTTTAAGCCTGTATTTTAGCTCTCCTTTGTTTTAATTACTTTTGCTGTTAATAATTTCTAGAAATTGATTTATTATTTAATTTTTAATTTACTGAAAAATCGGTCTGTGACATGCTTTCCGTGGACATGATGAGTCTTCTACTTCACTTAATAAGGGTAAATTTAGAGAAATGGTTGATTGGTACAAAGACAAGAAAAAGAAGGTGAAGAATGCATATGAGAAAGGTTCTTCACGTACTCTAATGATATCACATCACATTCAAAAAGACCTTACAAAAGCTTGTGTACAAAAAGTCACAAATGTTATTCTTGGTGAAATTGAAAATAGAAACTTTTCTGTGATTCTTGATGAGTCTCGAGATGTATCAGTAAAAGAGCAATTGGCTGTGATTTTAAGGTACCATGTTATTATTTGAAATGACTTGAGATTTTGTGTATTGCTATTTATTAATTAGTAACTTGGGATTTGGAATGACTTGTATGCAGGTTTGTGAATGAAGAAGGAAAGGTTACGGAGAGATTTCTTGGCCTTCAACATGTAGAAAAGTGCACAACTATTGCATTGAAGGAAGATTTGGTTGGTATGCTTTCTAATCACAAGTTAAACATTTCTAGGCTTCGTGGATAGGGTTATGATGGAGCGTCAAACATGAGAGGTGAATTTAATGGGGTGTAGAAACTTATTCGAGATAAAAATCCTTATGCTTTCTATGTGTATTGTTTTGCCCACCAATTATAGCTAGTGGTTGTTACTGTTGTAACTTGTAGTCTAGCTATTGCAAATTTCTTTAATTATGTTTCTTTGATAGTGAATACTATTGGTGCTTCTTGCATGAGAAAGAATGTGCTGCTTGCAAAGCATCGTGATGATTTGTTAGAAAATGTGGAGAAAGGAGAGATTAGCACTGGGAAAGGATTAAATCAAGAAAGCAGCTTAGCTAGGCCTGGAGATACTAGATGGGGTTCATATCTTAAAACATTGCTTCGTATATACCAAATGTGGGATGCTATCATAGAGGCCCTTGAGATTATACGTACAGATTCTGTTAAACCATCGTGCAATGGTGAGGCATTTGGTTTAATTGGTAAAATAGAAAGTTTTGATTTTGTATTCATCATGCACTTGATGATAAACCTGTTAAGTATTACAGATGATTTATCATGTGCTTTGCAAAGAAAAGATCAAGACATTGTTGAAGCAATGAATTTGATAATAGATGTAAAAGATCAGATACAAGATATGAGAGATAACAGATGGAAATCATTACTTGCAAGAGTAAAGTCTTTTTGTGATGCAAAAGAGATTAAAGTACCAAACATGGAAAAGGAGGTAAATGCTAGAAGGATATCTGCACGTAGAAAGCAAAAGGTAACAAATATACATTTCTACAAGTTTGAGTTGTTTATTGTTGCTATTGATTCCATTGTCACCGAGATGAATCACCGTTTTAATGAAGTTAGCACTGAGTTGTTAGTATGCATGGCTTCTCTCAATCCGAGGAACTCCTCTAATTTTGATGTGGATAAGCTTGTTAGACTTGCTGAAATCTATGCTGAAGATTTCACAATAGCTGATTGTTTGTTATTAAGACATCAACTTCAAAACTTCATTCTCAATGTTAGAAGAAGTCCAGAATTCTGTGGATTGAGTGATCTTGAAAAGGTGGCTGAAAAAATGGTTCAAACCGGAAAGAATAGAACTTTTCCTTTGATCTATCGTCTTATTGAGTTGACTTTGATCCTTTCTGTGGCAACTGCATCGGTTGAGAGGATTTTTTTCAGCTATGAGTCTTATAAAGACATATTTGCGCAATAAAATGGAGGATGTGTGGCTCAATGACTTGATAATTTGCTACAATGAGAAACAGATATTTCAAAGTATTGAAAATGAACAAATTATAAGACGGTTCGAAGACATGAAAAAAGGGCATATGTTGGTGCCTAAATTAAATTTAACGGTACGCTCATTGTATTTTATTGATCATAAATCATAATTTTGAAGTTGTTATTGTATTGATATTTTATTATTTTGTATATTATTATGTAGATTACTCCACAATCCTCATGAAGTGTAATTGGATATCGTCGATACATTGTATCGGTTTATTTGATACCACATATTTTTTCTTGATTCTAGTGTATTTTTATTGTTTTGGCTATGAAATGAACTAAACCCTTTAAATTCAGCCCCCCTACGTTTTCGGTCTAGATCTGTCACTGTTCATCACTTGTCTCTCGTGTATATGATAGAGAGATTATCACACTCGTGTATATGTATATGATAGATTATCACGAGACCATACTTAGTTCCATCACTTCAGAGGCAGAGAGTGTTCTTGAGGAGATTTTTGGTAAATACTCAGCCTCTTGTGTTGTAGGTTCTAATAATGAGAAAATTCTATATATGTCACTGAAAGTTTACCGGTTCCCATATATGTCACTGAAAACTTGCTATTTTCATATATACCACTGCTTTAATTTTTTGTGTCTATATATGATATTACCTAGTCAACGTTATTTTTTTAAAAAATACCAAAATTGTCTTTAGCTCACTAAAAATCAAGGATAATTTAAGCTCCGTGATCAACTAGCACTTGTTTCGACCGGCACTCGCGTACCAATCACTCATTCAATCCAGCGCAACTGAGACTGGTCGGGAGCAAAGCAAGCTAGCTAGCTTTACAAGCTAAGGGTAGTTTTGGCATTTCGAAAAAAACTAACGTTAACTAACGGTTGAAACTAGGCAATGGCATATATAGACACAGAAAATTGAAGCAGTGACATATATAAAAATAGCAAATTTTTAGTGGCATATATGGGAACCGACGAACTTTCAGTGACATGTACGGAATTTTCTAATAATGTACTGTACATTTCTCGCTTCTTTTTCTGAATGGGGAATGTGCTGTAGATTTCTAACTCCTAGTTTCACACATTTGGTTGAGATCACAAGTTCACAACCCAAAACCCATTCAGTTGTAGCTCGGACAGGTGAATTAATACAGTCGTAGTCTTTCACAATTCATACGTCTATATATATCTTATATAGCCACTTTAGATGGTTCATACGGAAAATCATGCTACCTTCAAAAATAAATTATATAAAATGAGAAATCAAACAATAAATCAAGATGTCTGGGTGGTGTAGTCGGTTATCACGCTAGTCTCACACACTAGAGGTCCCAAGTTCGAACCTGGGCTCAGACAATTTTTTTGATTTTCTTGTGCAATTTTTAACTTTTTTTCAATTCTTAAATTTTCTCTAGTGCAATTTTCAATGTAATTTTTAACTGTTCACTTACAGTCATTAAGCTTCTCAATTTTCAATGCAGTTTTTAACTGTTCACTTACTGTCATCAAGCAGAAGCTTAGGCACATGATCAAAGGCAGGCAACTGAGTTTTCTGCTACTACAGCAACCAAGGGCACGTAACATAATATAGCATAGGGAGGAGAGTACAACATGGGCAATATACACCACAAAATGTGAGCGACACGCAGCACAAGTCCTTGCTGCATTCAACAACAAGCCCAACACAAAAGTCACACCATTTCAGGGCCGCTTTGGAACGTAGGAATTTTACAGGATTTTCATAGGAATCAGTGTAATTCAACCAAAATTCCTATAAAAATTCTTCGATCCAAACGAGCCCTCACTCATTATGTGTTCTCCTAGTTTTCATCCTTTTCGTTAGCAGCATCCAAAGTTCAGATATGAAGACTCCCTTGCAAAATACTCCCCTAGAGCAGTACAGCAGGCAGAGGAGCTTAATAGCCTGAAAGAAAGCACAATGGGCGTTAGGCACTGACAAGAGAGGTTGAATTGCAGAAGTTTTGAGCTAACTGTTCATCATGTTCGTCAGTATTAAATATGTTGATGAGTAAAACACTACATGCGAAGCTGTAGTTGCAAATAGATGTCTGTACCAAATCATGCAAAAACCAAATAAGTGCACCAGGTGCGGATGTAACAATCTACTGTTGTTTTGATAATTTTTTTCTTACGTTGGTAAGATGAATTAGCTACTCCTAAAAAAGACTATTCAGCTACTAAATAGCCTATGATTACGGTAAACTTGTAGAAGAAAGCATTTCCTATCAAGTATCATTTTTTTGGTTTTAGTTAGTTAGGAAATGGTTGTATTTGAAAGGAAACTAAAAGAACAGTAGTGAACAAGAAGAACATAAAAAGAACTAGCTTAATGGAACCACAATTACTTACAGTTTTACAAAATACAACATTCTTTATATATCTCTTGAGATGACAAATAGTTATATCATCTAGTTACTCTAGCATGTGAAGATATGTTATTACGTAGCACAGCACATGTCTTCTGTAGCACAATGCATAATAGTATTTGCTAAGTGGCAGCACAATTTTACGACATTCGAAAATACCATACATGAATGCTTCACCATTATCCGGCTGCAGTTCTAGAAGATACAGAACTATGCATGATCAGAAAACAAGAAGGTTAAGATACAAAGGAGTGTGTGTAGTGCACACTGTACAGTAGTAAAGACAATGCTTACCTGCTTTAGTACATACATGGACACCATCTTTTATCAGAACAAACCTCGACAATACTTAGAGCCACAGAGGCATGATTTGAGTCTGCAAGCTTTGAAACGATTTCCCTTGAAGCCAGGGGGAGCACCTCTTATGCCATAATCATAGGTCAGCTCAGTCATGGGAGGAATATGTTTCATTGCAAAGAACATGACGTGCGGGTAGCTATCATCGGCGTGGTCATACTGCACAGCCTGCCAAAGGAGATTTGGAGAACAGCTATGGTTTAGAAAACGAGCCACATTTCCTTCATTGTTTGCTCTTATGATGATAGGTAGTTGCTTAAAATTCTCAGCTGAGACATCTCTACTTTTTTCTTCAAGCAATTCTGCTCCCAGATTCCAGCTTAAAACCTTATCACCGGGACATGATGTGCGAAAGGTATATTCGTCTTCCTCACCATCTATGTCCATCTTAGTTTCATCAATGACTTCGCCAGCATACTCACAAATGAATGTGCCCGCACGGATGGGGTCCCAAGACCGCAGACCCCAGCCACGATCTCCAGTCCAGAAAACCTCAAAATTCAGTTTGATGCCCTTCTGCGTGATCCTGTTCCGACAATTCAGAGAGCACTGACAGTTAGAGGAGCACTCATAAATCATCGGAACGCGCTTCACCAGCAATCCCGATGTGCTGTACGGAAGATCACCACCATTTTTTTGTGCGCACGAGCAATCAGGATCACCAGGCAAGCACACATTAGGACACTGGCAACACTGTAATGGTCTTGTCTTCCTAAGAGGCCACAAATACTTCACTCCAGCAACATAATTGAAGTGACTCGGTCTTTTTTTACCGCCAACATCGTTAACAAGGCAGACAGGAAATTCCTCAACCTTTGACGACAAATCCAACAGTACTATGTTCTCTCTTGTGGCAGGATTTGCTTTCCACTTCTCAGTCATCTTCCAAAGAGAAACTCCATCAGGCTGTCCTGGCTCCCTCCTCAGCTTATACTTGAAAACATTGAATCCATTCTTAGCCGTGTCTGTCCAAGAGTCTTCGATACAATAGAGGCCGTCATAAATATATATTTTGCCTGAGCCGAAGGGGTCCTGTGCGCTGCGCACAACCCTGATCTGATTCTTCATGTCCATGCTGTTCATGAGAGCAAGGTTACCTCTCTCAAGCTTCTGGTCATGCTTCATCTTGTGCCTGCTGTTGCCTCCCTGGCCTGTGTACACCAAAATGTCAGGGTCGTCGTCCTCATCCTCATAGCCTCCAGATGAAATAATGCAGACAGCCACATTGTTATCCTTCCCAATATGCTTAGCAGGGATGTAATCAATGCCACCCATGGCTGGTGCATGCAAACCAACAATGCACATTTCGATCCTAAAGAAGAAAATGTCGCCGACTTCAACACCAGGCACGCGCCCAATCATCTTCACCTTGTTGACTCTGAGGTTGTTCTTCATCATGAGAGTGGCAGCTTTCAAGTCAGCCCGCTTGCTCACATCCTCTTTTTCATCCTGCTGCAGTATCCGGCGCCGGAGAGAATCAAACATCATCATGATTCCTTCCACTGATTCCTTCGGGCTGTCTGACGAGGATGCACACAGGTTGAGCTCGTTGTCAAGGCTCCTCCTTATCACCCTGCGCTTGGCGTCGGCTGCATTGGATCTCTCAGCTTGCCGGGTCCTCTTGGCCGCCTTAAGTGGTGTTGGTTTTTTCTGCTCGCAAGAGGGCTTGTAATCTTCATCTGATGATTTATCTTCATGTCGCGGTGTGGGAAATGCTGCTGAGATTGGTGTAGCGTTTATAGGAGCTGGTGACTTTGGTAAGGGATGAGAACATGAAGCTGGGTCTTCTTGAGGCCGTTCTGATGAGATGGATGCAGCAGCAGGCCTGAATGGTGTGACATGAACTAACAGTGGATCAGTTGATTGAGTTGACACATCGTATCCCATAAGAGTAGGAAACATTGGTGCTAATGAGATCAATGGCTTCAGATCCAAGGGCTCTTTGCCTTTCTCTTCTCCATCTTTTGAGCTTTCCATGGTGAGCTCCTGGCAGAAATCCTGGCAGCAGCAGCAGAAGCAGAAGTCACTAAGAACAAGTACTCAAGATGAATACAGGAAAGCATTTCAGTATTTCACAGTGCTGATATAAATGTGAGGTGTCTGTATGGCATTCGATGTGCTGACTGGAATGGATTTGGTGTCACAAAAGCATAAACATTTCTGAGTCCTACATGTTCCCCCATACATAACAACCAGAAAAATTGCAACTTTGAGATGCTCATCGATCCAGGCAACAGAGACAGAGTGGCCATTTGTTCAGAAAATGCATAGTTACTCAAGGAATCCATTTACACACACAGATAAGAGGCGCGAACAATCACACGAAATTGACACAGAGATGATCAGGAAGTGAGCACTTGCAGAAGATTAACTAGGAGAGGCAATGGAGAGAGATGAGCATCAGATGAGGTGCTCACCTTGAGGATGTCGCTGAAGCCAGACTTGCTAGGGAGTAGACGAGTGGTTGAGTTGCAGCTTTTATTTAGAGGCCACCTCGACGAAGTCGTCTAAACATATACATGTATGTGGCAAGGCAAAAGGCACTAGGCAGTCGTGTCACTAGGCAGTGAGCCCTGGCTCACCTCACAAACTGTGCTTGCACTGCCTACTGTCGGATCATCTTGAGATACGTGCTTCTGGAATTGGCTGGACTCTGACTGAGGAGCAACTGGTCTAGCCGGTAAGTATTAAGTTGTTTTTTATTTTTAGATTTTATAGAGTTTTACAATCTAAAACCAAAATCTTAACTATTTAAAGCAAAATCTGAACTTTAAGAAGTTTCATATTGTATAGCAGCTAAACAGAAGCTAAAACAGCTGTGCAGTAAAATTACTGAGAAGCTAGGTCCAAATCATTTTGCTTCAACAACACCTCAGTAAACACATTGTTTGAGCTTGTCTCGGATTATTTCCAGGTCAAAGGTAGTAAAAATATAGTGGTAGCACCTCTAATCGTCTTCTGACAAGACCATAACTTGCAATAGTTTAACTGAGAAAAATACCAGGAATGACAAAAGAACTGATGATATAGAGAAAAACACGTACGCCCTTCTACTATACTCTATCCATCATCAACTCTAGTAGATTCTACGTTTTGATGTAGAGAAAGACCTATGTGGTTTTCATCTACCGCCGCTAAATCGTTGCATGGTGAGCATCTTCAGGTCCATGAAGCGTTTCGCGCAGTTGGTCAGGCACGAAGCTTCGCTGTTGCTGAAGCTGCTTCCAATGCTCCCAGTGATGCATTTGTCCCAGCAAACATCAGTGAGCTTAGCCACAATCTCGTTCGCCATCGCCTTCCTCTTCTCCTCCTGAAGAGGAAAAAAACAGAACGTCAGTAGAAACTAAAAGCTTGCTAATATATAGATGACAATTGACTAGTAGCCTCCATGACGTTGTCATAAGTATTGAAGTGTGTAAAATTTTTAGAGAGAAAACTAGCCGTTAGGATTTGGAGAGTTGAAAATAGAGAGTACTTTAGAGTATGCAGCGGATATGGAGAGAAATCTTTTTAGCAAGTTGGCTAAATGAATAAATAAAGAGTCAAAAATAGCCATGATGTTGGAGATGCTCTAACAAGCATCCACGGTTCTACATTGAGCAGGGGATGTTGTAAATGAAAGAAAGAAACTGAAGGCATGGTTTTATTGTAGATTTTTAAAAGAAATGAATCGACAGACATGGCTTAACTATCCACTCTCACAACGAAGATACAAAAGAAAACACCAAATAATTTATTTTGTATAAACAACAGCAAGCAAGCAACCTCTGTCCACTCATAACATCTCAGGAACCCGGGATAAAGGTCCTTGCAAACATCTAAATGTAAATCAGACACTCTTTTTTCCTAAAGTTGTTTTCCACACTTTGATGATCTTTCTAGTCTAATAACTTCCTTTAATCCTTTTACACAAGTCACCAGAAAAACAGCCTTGCAACATACCAGAATACACTGCAAGAGTGAACATGCATAGTATGATGATATTAATTCAAACCTAGCAACTTCAGTTGTAAACCACATGAAGATGGTGCAAGATTATTAAGCACGAATCAATGATATAGAACTCATCATGCATTCATGCTGACATGTTCTCAGAAATAATGTATCAAAAATTTTCCGATGATTACATTCTGGTAGACAAGCATTGTTAAAAAAATTGCACATAGCAACAAGCCAACTCCCTACATGATTTACAAACACAATTGATATTTGGGACTAGTGCAATTTAGAAAATAGAAACTACTGTATGAAAAGCAAACTATTTCTAGGATAATGGATACAGTGAGACCAATTATAACTTCATATCTAAACGAGTGGACAACCTTGGGCCTCAATGAAGAAAACCCACAAAGAAATTAGAATGACAGAAGATCTCCCCAATTAAGGTGTTAGATATTACGGAGTAGATTGTACCCAAAGTAGTTAGTTTATTTAGGTTCGGTTAGTGGAGTACTAGTTTTGCACAAGGATTTGGTCAAAAACCACTGCCATAAGCTTGACTAACTCCAGTTCGATTATGGATTTGGGACCCTTTTCAACAACAGAACCAGCTATGAGATTTGGGACCAAAGGAACCTGCATTATGAAGATACAACATTCCGCTGTGCAATGCCATGATACTGTACACCTAAGTAACGACACGATTATGTTCCGAAACGCACTTAGGCTTGGAGTACATATTTCCACCTGAACTGTAACTTCTAGAACATCTTTAAGCCCAAAATTAGGGCACAACCTTACTCTTAAGCTAAAAAATTCCCCTCGTCATATCCATGACTTTCTGTAGATTGAAGAATGCTGCTATACAATAAAAAAATAAAATACATCAAGAAGCTAATGGTTGAAACGGAAAGGTTACAAACTTGGCCCAAATCTCTGAACTTTTCACCCAAAAGCTCAAAACTTTTCACGAATCGCCCGGTAGATCTCAAAAGATACAAAAGCAAAGGTAAGCATATCGGCAGATGGGGCGACGCGTAGCAAGAAATAAAGAGACGAGACCGCTGAGATGTTAGGGTTCCCTAGGTTGAGTGGGCGGGTCTCATCTCAGACTCTAATCTAATCGAGTTACCTCCAACATCGCCTGCAGGCGCGGGTTGCTGAGAGCTGAAGCATCCATGGCTCCTCGCCTCGTTGTCTTCCCTCCGCTTCGCTTGTCTCGGTGGCAAGGAACAGCAGAAGCTTCTACTTCCCTTCTCGGCTTCTCCCCTTCGGCCTCCACTCGTAGACGAAGACGGCGAGGCGAGAGGAGAAGAGAGGCGGCTTCAATCTTGGCTGTTGGCTACTACGATCAGATCCGGCCCAATTTCATGTGGAAAACCGGTCCAGTTTCATGAGGAAAACCGGGCCCAGTTTCATGAGGAAAACCGGGCCCAATTTCACGTGGAAAACCGGGCCCGATTTCATGCGGAAAACCGGGCCCAGTACGCTTACAACGAAGCTGTAACGTGGCTGCCCACCACGTAGAGAAAACCGCGATAATTTCTGCAGTTTTTGAGACGTCGAACGGTTTATATAAATCGGACCGAGTTTAATATAGTAACTAGATTAATTACCGTCGGCCCATTGTTGGCATCTGGTTCTTAACCGGTTTTGTAAATTCTGCTCACCATGTCATCTCGAGCTATGGAAGAAACGATGACAAGTATTTCTGTCTAGTTTGTACATTCTATTCCTTTTGAATATATCCGGTACTTCTTTGAATACATCCGATAGTTCTCCTGCCGTTTTTTTTAAAAAATAATAAATTAGTAATAACAGTAAAATACACTATTATTAATTAAGAAGTGATATTACGAAGTAATGTGTAATAGATATTAAAGTAGTAATTATTTTATTTATAAATCGAGCGTAAGTAAGAATAAGGGTGACAGTGAGACATGATAGGAGTTGATTGAACATGAGCGTCCAATCTTAATTGAGTGAATATGGATATATATATGTCTTGTCTCTATATTTGTTGGGACCAGAGATCACAATAGACAGAGGTAATAACAAGATGGACAATGATAGATAACAACGATAGAGGAGGTAAGGTGAGGGTAATGGGTAGAGAAGCAAACCCACTCTTACCCTCACGTAATTTTAGGATCCAATTTTGCTTTCTTACTGCTAAAAAATCATCTGCCCCTTTTCTCATTAAGGTGAATCTTGGTCCTTAAAAACTATCACCACTAAATTGTAAAAACAAAGTATTTTTAGTACAAATTTGAATAGATAAAAATTATTTTTTTGAGAGTGTGTATAAAAAAGAAGGCAGTATTTTTAGTACAAATTTGAATAGAT
>KE372980.1:101008-111689 GCA_000418225.1 Zizania latifolia | reverse complement strand
AACAAGAGATCAGAAGACAGGACATTAAAGACGATCTAGAAGGAGTCGGACCGGTATGCAGCAGCAGAGCAGTCAGCAGCATAGCGGGGTCCCGAGTCCAGCACTCGGGGAGACACCCTGACCGCAGACACTCGGAAGCCAGATCAACAGTCAGTCCGCACCATCAATGACAATAACCTCTAAGACGTAACCGTCGGTCTTAAAGACAAATTAAGATAGCGAATAATGCTATGATAATTAGCTCACAATCTCTGGTGATTTAACTGTTATATAGGGACTTAATAGGACGATTAAAGCCTAAACGGTAATCCCTCGACTCCTGCGATATATAAAGGGGTCGGGGGTATCTTTTATAGGCTACGTATTCAGACTCCCTAGCATTCATACATACGCAGACACGTACTTACGTTCCTGTGCATATTTCAACATACAAAACTAGGGTTATTATCTTTCGGGAGGCCTGAACCTGTCTAAACTTTTTTTGTCTCTTGTTCTTTAATGCAACCATCGAATTCTGAACACAGACAACCCCATAAACCTAATCAAATTATCTCTATAAGTAGCCTTATCAAGAACTGTCGCAGTTACGCAACGACAGTAATAAACATGCAAAATAAGCAAGACGCATCCAACAATCAAACTCACTACCGACCGATGGATTGATCGATGCTTGCGTAGTATGTTTGTGTGCGCTGCACGCATTCATTTCAGTGACTCATCCATCCATCGATCTGGCAGATGGGCACCGTCGCGCCGAAAAACATCACGATCGCGCATGCCACGAAGCGACCTGTGTTTCTTGCATTTACAGACACGCCTGGTTCGTAGGCCTCCAACTCTCGATTCTTAGTACCAAGGAACTGATGTATCAAAAGCTAGAGTTAATTTGAATGAATTTGCTCCGAAAACTATATATCAAAGATGAGCTATCTCCTGACCACTGCATTACTCCGTATCTAGAAAAAGTTTAATGTAAATTATCCACAATTTTCATTCTCCTTTGCCACTTTTTTCTGATGTTGAAGTCACTATTAAGTCTTAGCACTATCAAGTTCATATGTCAGTCATGACGTTACAGTGATATCAATGTAAGAGAATCTCGTTTGGGATGCCACTATAGGTAGACGCACAATGGCCGATGATAAGTAATGCACCGTGGCAAGCAAACACATTGTCACATGTCTTATAGATAAACCACACGGAGGCCAACAACAGAAAAGGGATTTTACACCGCTAACCAAATAATTTTTGTTAAGCTCTAAATTCTGTCAGATATAGGCTATACCAAACATGACTATATATTATTCTAGCTCAAACATAAGTACTTTATGATAATGGTTTAGGACACAAATAACAGTACATAATTACTATCTGTTAAAAATTTTGGTGGTCATATTTTAGACATTGTAGAGGCAGGCCATACAATAAGTTATCTATTTTTTAATTTAAATAATTAATAATTTGATTCAGCAGAAAACTTATAGATTTCATACAAAAAGTATAGACGACATAGTACTATATATTAGATTTTCTAGTCATTATCAACTGTACCGTTACATAATTAAAGAAAAAAATAATTTTTTTATTATAGCGGTTTTTAGATAGATTATTAGTGTGAGGAAATGACTTAAATGTTCTTCATTGATTCTGTTAATTCTAATTGATGATGTCACTCGTTAACTGGAGCACAATAATTGATATTGACAAGTATTTGAAGACTATTAATTTAGTCTGATTTTTATAGCTACGATGGCCCCAACAACCTAATCCCTCGTGGTTGCAAGGAATCAAGAGTAAGACATCCTCTCCTCTTGTCTTGAGATTTTTTAATCTATTTTTTCTTTTATTTGTCCGCAGCAAGCTACTCACTCCAGTAGCCAACTATGCGAAAAGAAAGCACATAGATGCCGTAGATTATAGTAGATTCCATGTTAAATACTAGGTCTTACTTAAACTTCTTTAATTCAATTAATTTTATAAAAAATATTAATAACTATAGTATCAAATTATTTTATTAAATTTGTTTAAAATATGTTTTAATATTATATTTATTTTATATTTTAGATATTAATATATATTTTTAAAATTCGGTTAAACTTAAGTCAACTTGTTTAAAAAATCAAATAAATTTTAATATGAAACGAATAAAGTAATAATAGCTGGGGATAATCTGATGTGGCACCCAACCGCCGCGCCGAAGACCGCTCCGGCATGCCGCCGCCGCCGCCGCCGGCCGGCCTCCGGCATCGGATCACCATCAGGTGGCCGAGCTCTTCTTACCCCACACGGCCACACCCCTTGCGTGCCTCCTGAGGCACACTTGCCTTCAAAGGCACTGCCACTCCCGCTCCGGCGGGTCTCCCCTGCTTAACTGCAAAGCCTCGCGCTCTGTCGGGCTCCTACACCTCGCCGCAGCCACCTTCTGCTCTCCTCCTCCTCTTTCCTTCCTGAGATCTCGGTGGGTGGGCTTATGGTGAGTGAATCTGATGAAATCTTTTACTGCACACCCAGTCACTCTGCTTGTCGTCTTCTACCTCCAGTTTGGGTTCCCTGCTCATGCAATGCAAACGACCTGTTCGATGAAACGACCAATAGAAGGGAGTTGATTAGTCTTTGTGATCTTCTGCCTGACGATTTGATGATATCATCTGGAACTCAGCCTTCTATCTCCTATAAAAATTGACTCTTTAATTTCATAGTCTGGTGTCAACGCTTTATGATTTTCTAAGATAGTAGTTGTGCAAATTGTTGTCACTTGTCAGTTTAGTTTATCTTGTAGACATGGTTTTGGACATCTCGGTGTCTTCTATGCGTTCTCTTTTCGTTTCTTGTAATGGTATCGCTGTTTTATCATTTGAAGATGCCGAACACCTGAAAGAAGCCATGTCTCTATATCATCTTCTTCTCTTGTTTGTTCACCAGACACACGAGCTGCACTAGTGTTGACAAGTGGAAGCTTATGGGTTCCAGAGAAGCGTCCCCGGCTACCATCTTCTGCTTCTTGCTTCTGTTCTTCCTCGGCTGCAAATGTCTAGCATCAGA
The DNA here is from genome assembly GCA_000418225.1 of Zizania latifolia. Lineage (NCBI taxonomy): Eukaryota > Viridiplantae > Streptophyta > Magnoliopsida > Poales > Poaceae > Zizania > Zizania latifolia. The sequence continues at coordinate 108,647 of KE372980.1, read as the reverse complement.
ATTGAAGGCGACGCAAACGGCGGAACTCAAGGTTGATGCCTCACCCCAACTCGCTCGACATATTCCTGACACACTATTTGGAATATTTTTTGAGGTAAGACGTGAGATATATACTGTAATTCTGTCTTGCGTTATATCAGTTAGTCCTTTTCTTCTGGCACTTTGTTAGGATTCTCAAGTATAGGATTGTAACATGATCAGAATTATCTTGGCTTATACTGTAGGAGATCAACCACGCAGGCGCTGGAGGAATATGGGCAGAACTTGTTAGTAACAGAGGTACTTCAATAGTTCAATTATTTTTTATTGTAATATATGCACTTATATTGTTGGGTTTTCCAGGAAAAAGGTAACATGGCTTTGAATGGACATGAATCAATGCTTTTGCAGTCTGTTGGAACATAAAACAAGGTTTCATATAGGATTATGGCTAAAATAGTATAGACTATAGAGTGAAATATAGAAAAGTGCTACCTTTCATTACTGTCTTTATGTGACAATTCACCATACTGTCTGTTTAACTAAATTATGTTTTTCCCACAAAAACTTAAGAAAAGATAATTTTTGAGCATAGGTGTAATTCTGTAAAAGGTTGTGATAGGTTTGACGAGCCAATGAAAAAACTAGCCACTCAAATGGAGATGAAACCCAAGATTATGTTTTAACTCTATCCTACCCTAACTTGTTTGGGACTGAAAGGCTTTGTAGAAGAAGAAGTGTAGTTCTGTAAACTGGAAATCAAGAACATAAACTGGACAGAAAACAGGATGGCTTTTCTTGGCAAGTTATTATTGACATTCAGGGTTTAATGCAGCCAGTTTATTGTTTTTATGCATCAGGTTTTGAAGCTGGAGGCCCTCATACTCCATCAAACGTTGATCCATGGTCCATCATTGGAGATGATTCTTCCATATTTGTGGCGACTGATCGAACATCATGTTTCAGTCGGAATACTGTTGCCCTAAGGATGGAGGTTCTCTGTGATAACTGTCCAGCTGGTGGTGTTGGCATTTACAACCCAGGGTTCTGGGGCATGGTACGGATTTCGATCTTAAGTTGTTTTCCTCATAGTATTGGTGCTGTTTTGTTGTTTTTTCTCATAAAAGTAACCAGAAAAACATGGACTTCCAAATGTTATGTTTCAATTTTTCAGGTAGTGTTAGTTCTCATGCTATAATGTTGGGCAAAATTTTAGTAAACATTTTCTTCCCTACCTTTTTGCACTGCTTCCTCTCCAATACTTTGATCACCCTTATTGTCATACCTATTTCCAGAACATAGAAGATGGAAAGACCTACAATTTAGTGATGTATGTGAAATCACCGGAAACTGTGGAGTTGACAGTTTCACTAACAAGCTCTGATGGGTCGCAAAATCTGGCTTCAGCTACCATACTGTTTAGTACCTTTTCTCTCAATATGGGACAGGAGAACAAGGATATTTGCCCCTTGCTGTTAGTTCAAATGATTTCATTGTTGCAGAGTTTCTGGTGCGTCGAATTGGACAAAACTGGAGCAGAAGTTGGTTGCTGAAGGAACAAACAGAACCTCAAGGCTTCAAATAACAACTAACAAGAAGGGAGTTGTATGGTTTGATCAAGTATCGCTCATGCCTTCAGACACTTACAAGGTACATTATATTTTGTTTTCAAATTTTGTTACTGCAGAAAGAAAATGGGTTGATAAAAAAACAACATCCATTATTCAATTTTAGTTGTATATACAATGAAGAATGAACCTCTGAATATGATGCACCAGCTATTTGTAGTTAAATTCTGCTTGACAACAACACTTATTCTCCAAAACAAGATGCATACAAATTACAAGGCATACAACTCTTCACAAAAAAATCTCATAGTTGTGTCATTTTCCATTAACTCTTATGATTTTTCTTAGATATTCACCTTGGTCATGTTGAATTGTGGTGTGTGCAACCCCCTTGACCTCAGAATTTTAATTGTAGTCTGCACTTGACAGTGCTAGCTGCTGCATTAATGTTGGTGCCTAGTCCTCTACTTCGCAAAATACATTGGTGTGGCACCCAAACTCACTGCTTCCCCTTGTCTAATGAGTTAATCACTAGACAAGCAGATTCATTTACTTCCAACTATTTCTTGTAGAATGGTGCAGATCTGTGTGCCATTATATCTAACAAGAGAAGTAATTGTCCTGAGACTGTAGACATTTGATGTCCTTGTCAATGCATACTTATGCATGCTGATTTCACATGTTGGTTAATCTGTTTAGGATATTAAAATCTTTGCATTAATTTATCTTGATAACTTAAAATGAATTTGATATGTATCTATAATGTGTGATAGTGCTTATGTTTCATGAGTTTTTCTTAGTACTTCCAACATTTCTTTTACACATACAGGGACATGGTTTTCGCACAGAACTTATATCCATGATGTTGGATTTAAAACCACGATTCTTGAGATTTCCTGGTATGATCTGTCTTTTCCAATTGAAAATCAAGTTCATGATGTTTGCACATATATGCCATTATTGACTTGATTTCCCTTAAAACAATTGTAGGAGGTTGCTTTGTGGAGGGGGAATGGCTAAGGAATGCATTCAGGTGGAGGGAATCTATTGGTCCATGGGAAGAGAGACCTGGACACTTTGGGGATGTTTGGCATTACTGGACTGATGATGGCCTTGGATATTATGAATTTCTCCAGGTACCAGTTTAGTTCACATTATTTCTGCACTTCATTTTCTTGTCACTCCCTAGTCATATGTTGCCTTTGAACTCTATATATCTTTAATGACAACTTTGAACTCTACACCAAAGCTTTCTGAGGACCTGGGTGCTGCTCCAATCTGGGTGTTCAACAATGGTAATAATGCCGTTATTTTTTATACCTTTGATTACTACCACTGACCTCTTTAATCGCTAATAACATCTCCTAAATCTCAGGAATCAGCCATAATGATGAAGTTGATACTGCTGCTATTGCCCCTTTTGTAAAGGTAAATGTTCTGAACTCTCTAGTTTATTTTCTGTCAGGCCAGATGTACCTTGATGTGCTAAATACTTTCCATTTAAAATGCACTGTAGCGTACTAGCTACGGTTGGGCATTACTATGGACATGGTGTGTGAGAAAATTGATACTAACTTCGCTACCATCCTAGTAGCGTTCCATCTTTTGTCTGCGCATGTCAAAATATAAAGATCTTTATCGCGCAGATCCTAAAAATGCAACTTCATATGATGAGTCTCCTTGGATGATGCTAATACTCTTCCCCTTGTTTTATCAATATTGAGACAGAGCTGATTTTATGTGTCAACAAAAACAAAGATGGTTTGGGCTTGTTTCTTTACTCTATCAATTCACAAAGTTCACAAGCAGCAATGATGGTAATTTGAATTTGCATTCTGGTCGACTTGTGGACAGTAACATACTTATCAAAAAATACCAAATATCTTTTCCATAATTGAGATTAAGGTAGTAGTCATAATCCCACCAGTTTTTTGGGAACGTCTCTTTTTGTCTTTATCCAGGATGTATTGGATAGTCTAGAGTTTGCAAGAGGGAGTGCAGAATCAACATGGGGTTCTGTTAGAGCTGCAATGGGGCACCCTGAACCATTCCCTGTCAAATATGTTGCAATTGGAAATGAAGACTGTGGGAAAAAATTTTACCGCGGTATATTCCTCAACTACTTTCTTAATTTATCCATTTCACAATATAACCACATGCGTTGAAGAGGCCTTGTGTGCAAGGATTAAGAAGGTGTACAATTGAGGGAAAGGATATGCACATGGACCATGCTAATCGTCTAAAATATTTTTTTTGGAGATAATCAACCACTCAACTCTCTCTCCCCCATTTTCAACACTGGGCTCTTGAACCAGAGGGAAATGAAGTCCCCAACTTTTTTGTAATGCTGTATCTGTTTCCCAAGTAGTCATTCATTAATTTAGACACATAATCTCCAGAACAAAACATTACAGGGTGACATTTTTTCTGACACTATTTCGATCTGCATACAGTGTCACTTTTCTTATTTCCTATTTTCCCTTTTTACTCTGTTGTTCTTTATCAAGCCAACAGTACTCATAGTAATATATGTTCTCAATTCTATCTTTGCAAATAAACTAGTGACACATGAAACAAGTTCCAGTAGCAAAAATATTGCAATGTGATGACTTTCAATATTTAAAATTGGGATGTCAATTATTTATATTTGATCATAATCCCCAGTGGTACTGCCACTGCACAAGTTTTACTTAAACTGTGCAAAGAACAACTGTTGAATTCTCTTTTTAGGTAAATGCATGATATTATCGTAATCTGTTATACAGGTAATTACCTCAAGTTTTACAATGCTATTAGAGAGGCCTATCCAGACATTCAAATGATTTCAAATTGTGATGCTTCGTCAGGACCACTTGACCATCCTGCTGATTTATATGATTTCCATGTAAACTACTCATTTTCCAGAGTTCTATTCTGCAGTTCTTCTCATTCTTTGTTGCCATTTGCCAACATCAAGGTTTTTGCCTTTTCTTAAATCCGAACAATGCTTCTTTTTTCTAGGTCTATACCGATTCTAAGACTTTGTTTTGGATGAAGAATACATTTGATGGATCATCTCGTAATGGACCCAAGGTATGCTGTATGCCTGACTTTCATTGCTTTGTGGACCTTTTCATTTGTGGGAAGATGCTTGTAAAATTTACAAGCACGTGAAATCACTCACCTTTCAGGATCTATCTTTTATATTAATATCCAAGACTCTTTTCTAGGTATATTCTTAGGATGACCTCAGCCCTCTATTTCTTTAAGTACCATCCAGGGTACATCTATGTCATGTACTTATGTTTCCATGTTTTGGATAATCTTGGGAACCTCTTTGCTTCTCTTGCTTATCACTTATCAGATTATAGATGCACTGCTATTGATATCTTCTCATCCTGATTATCCATTAAATATCTTCCTTAATATGTTTTGGCTGCAGGCTTTTGTTAGTGAATATGCTGTTTGGAGAAGTGATGCAGGTAGAGGAAGTCTTCTTGCTTCATTAGCAGAGGCTGCTTTCCTTACTGGACTGGAGAAGAATAGGTGATCTTCCTTGAAACAATTTTCTTATTTCTCTCTGGGCTGTCTGTTGATCACACTTGAGCTTTCCTAATTCCTGGATATAACTTTATTAAGCTATTCTAACAAATGCAAGGAGATATTTACTATTAGGTAACCTCTTGTTGGTTCTTTGCAGTGATATTGTTTGGATGGCAAGTTATGCACCACTCTTCGTAAACAATAACGATCAAACGTTAGTTTTTGATGACTTTATGGTTTCTTCATTTCTTATGTTCTTGTTGATTTAACAATTGCAATAATATTTGAATCAAACAATCAGGTGGAATCCAGATGCTATCGTATTTAACTCCTGGCAACAATATGGAACTCCTAGTTACTGGATGCAGACGCTTTTCCGTGAATCTAGTGGTGCTTTGATCCATCCAATTACAATCATTTCTAGCTACTCTGGTTCTCTGGCAGCATCTGCAATTACTTGGCAGGATTCTGAAAATAGCTTCCTAAGAGTAAAGGCAAGAAATTGTTTCACAAGCTAGTTTGCATATGTAGGAGGATTGCATACCTCAAGTGTTGATCTTGAAATCTCCTGTGCAGATTGTAAACTTTGGGTCAGATGCAGTGAGCCTCACGATCTCCGCAACTGGGCTTCAGGCCCGTGTCAACACAGCAGGATCAACTGTCACTGTTCTCACATCCGGCAATGTGATGGATGAGAATTCTTTCAGTAACCCAAACAAGGTAAGCAACCATTTCTGATTCCTCTCCAGATGTAATGCACAGCTGAATGTGCAGTAGTGTTCGTGGTTTCAGTCATCTGAAGCCAGAGCTTGCTTATGACGACCAATGCAGGTTGTGCCAGTCAAGAGCCAGCTACCCAATGCTGCAGAACAGATGCAAGTCATGCTTTCTCCTCACTCCTTTACATCACTCGATCTCGCACTGGCCCAGTCCGAACTTGTGGCGGAGATGTGAAGTGGCAACACGAGGGTAGATACAGAAACACAATACACGAGCTGTGATATGCGGTTACTAGCAAGCAGATGTTGTCAGTATATATACTCTTTTATCTTGATAAAGCGCTACCGTACAGTGTATCACGAAGGAAATGGTAAATAAAATTACACCAGGCTTATTTGCAATTATTTTGCTATCTCCACATGGGTATTGGATGAGACTAGATGGCACCTGGCATATTGAGCATTGAGCACATGCACGGAAGCTTGTATATGTACTCCGGCCAGCTCCAGCATGCCGGTTCTTCACTCGCAGCAGCTGGCCGGTACAATGCATCAGAATGTAATCATGCATTTTTCCATCAAAATGTACTGGTTGTCTTTAGATCATGCATGAATTTTCCATTATAAATGTCAACACTGCCACGGATAGTGACAAGTTTATCACCCTATTCAGCTTTCACTTAAGGGGCAAAAAAATTTGTCGTTCAGAAATCACAAGATAGATGTGTCTGCTCTGTTTCTTTGCAGTGATGTTGTTCAGATGGCAAGTTATGCACCACTCTTCGTAAATGACAACGATCGCATGCACGTCAGTACCATTGCTTAAATTTGTTATGGAAGGCAATGCATGTGGCTTTGCTCCTTCTCCAGGTTTCTGAGGATACATCATTCAATGAAAAAAAAATCGGCCGATTAACCGATTAAACGGCTGACCAATGATTTATCGTTAAGTATTAATCTTTTTTACTTGTTTTGTAGTTGGCCGATTAATCACAGGGAAGATGAACCATAGGCTACACTGCAAAAGCGGATGTTTATATCTATGAAGTTGTGCTTCTTGAATGTGAGTTTCTGACTTGTCTCATTCTCTCATGATGAGAACGAAATGGTGCCAATCGTACTGGTGGAGCCAGGAATTTTTTACTCGATATGCCTAGCAAGTAGCGATTTTTAACCGATCGGCTAGAGAAGACAACTAAATTTTATTAAGATGAAAAATAGAATAAGTTTTACATCTTTACATAACTAGACCCACTACATCAAGAAAGCAAATACCAAAGGACTATAGGGATCATCCAAGAAGATAAAGAAACCGGTTTCTCTACAATTCTTCTTTAATATCAACAAACAATTAAGCCGGTGTATGCAAAATTTGTTTAAAAATCCCAGCATTTTGATCATTCCAAATCCTCCACAGCATAAACAAGGAATCAAAATATGGGCTTTAAGATAGGACTGTCCTAGATCTATATGGACTACCCTATATTACCCCTATATGGACTACCCCTAGCTCCATCGTACTGCCAATGCTACTTCGGAGGCTTGTTTCGATGCTTGTCGATATAGGATGGAGCTACCGTGGATAGCAGAGTTTGAAGATTTCAGATTGTGTGGCCAATTCAACTATATGGAGGCAAGAAGATACAAAGAGAAGTCCAACAATGGAATCCATAGTCCAGCTGATTGGTGCTTCTATTCATGAATCTGATTGCATTATCAAATATATGGCAATATGGCATGATGAAATGGAGTAGCTATTCGATTTTTCTGGTTAGTGAGCTACTAATGGCAGCGACGTGAAACAAAGGTAAACATAAAAAGGAGAATTTTATGATGCCTCTAAATTTTATG
>KE372980.1:66529-87574 GCA_000418225.1 Zizania latifolia | reverse complement strand
GATGGAGTTATCCAGACAGGCGGGATCTTGGCCGCTGGCGGATTTAGGCCCAGCAGAAACAAACGCTCGGCTGCACTAGCCGCAGACTCCATGGATGAGGTGCTGCTGCCAAGGGATGAACTTGGATTGACCAGAGGTGAGGCGACCTTAGAGGTGAGACAGATCTGATAGCTTAATCTTATAGATCGCTAGGGTTAGGAAATAGCTAGGTACCTTCGGGTTTCGTCGGGAAAGAGGACAACGCCATGGCTCAAAGCTGTAGCGTCTGTGAGTCAGCGAGGTCGTGACATGGAGATGAGGTTGCTTCCCGCCGCTTCAGTGCACACACACGTAGATCAGGTTGCAATAAGGGTTTCGAGGCAGGACTTAGTACGCGAGCATCAACCGTTTGCGCGCCACCGGCCTCCTCTTTTATTGTGCGCTGCGTGACGGGGGCCCCTCAACCATATTCGGTTGGGGCGCCCCCAATTAGGACGCGTATGGACTAGGGGGACTTGGGGAGGAGAGGGAATCGGTCTCCCTCAACTAACATTCTTCCCCCTAGATCTCTACTTAATACTTAAATTAAATTTAACTTAATACCTGTTTCATTACGGATCAACGCATAGAGCATGTTGTATCACAATAGTCAGTTATGTACTATGTGACTCAACAACTACGATGCGTCTTTCCATTCCAAAACAGATTCTTAACTTATTTTGGGCCCCTTAGAATCCAAAGATCATAGGTTTTTTCTTAAACCCTTGCCGGCTAAATGTTCTCTGAACACATTGGGTGTTAAGTCTTTAATAAGCGGATCCGCAAGTATTCGCTTGGTACTTATATGCTCTAGACTTATAGTTTGATCTTGGATTTTCTCCTTAACAACATAGTACTTAATATTGATGTGTTTAGCAGCATCACTCTTCTTGTTGTTATGGGAGTACAATACTGCTGGCTCATTGTCGCAGTATAACTAAGTGGTTTTTCAATGCTGTCGACCACCCTAAAACCGGGAACGAACTTCTTAAACCATAGTGTCTGTCCAGTAGCCTCATAACAAGCTACAAACTCGATATACATCGTCAAAGATGCAGTCACAGTTTGTTTAGAGCTTTTCCATGACATAGCTCTATTTGCGAGTGTGAATATATAACCTGAGTGGACTTCTTAGTATCCACACATCTCGCAAAGTCTGAATCTGAATAACCCACTATCTCGAGGGTATCTGATCTTTCATACGTTAGCATGAGACATTTTATGTTTTGTATATATCTTAAGGTTTTCTTAACTCCTTTCTAGTGATCTATATCTGGATTTTCTGATATCTGCCAAGCATCCCGGTAGCAAAAGCGAAGTCAAGGCGCGTGCAAACTTGAGCATACATCAAGCTTCCGACAGCAGAAGCATATGGAACCGACTTCATTTGATCAATCTCATATTGATTCCTAAGACATTGAAAATTCCAAAACTTATCACCTTTAACTATCGGAGCAGGCGAAGGTTTATACGTATGCATACTATATTTTCTTAAATCTTTTCTAAGTATGTCTTCTGCGATAACCCTAATATCCCCTTATTTCTATCTCGGTGGATCTCAATCCCTAATACATAGAAAGCTTTACTAAGATCCTTCATATCAAAATGCGAGAACAAGAACTTCTTAGCTTCTAATAGTAGACTGACATCGTTACTTGCAAGCAAGATATCATCCATATATAAAACAAGGAAAATAAATTTTCCATTCCTAAACTTAGCATAAATACAGTTGTCCTCCTCATTTTTCTTAAACCCAAATTTTCTTATAGTCTTATCAAATTTGAGGTACCATTGCCTAGAGGCCTGTTTTAATCCATAAATGGACTTAGTTAAATGGCATCACAAATTTTCTTTCCCTTCAATGACAAAACCCTTAGGTTGTGCCATATAGACATTCTCATATAGATCCCCATTGAGAAATGCCATATTTACGTTCATCTGATGTAATTCTAAGTCATAATGCGTCACTAATGTCATGATGATTCTGAATGAATCCTTAGATGAGACAGGTGAAAATGTCTCATTATAATATATTCATTCTCTCTGAGTGAAGTCTTTTGCCACAAGTCTTGCCTTAAAGCTGTCGATATTCCTTTGGGAGTCATGTTTAATCTTGTAGACCCATTTACAGCCTATTGTTTTGGCTCCTTTAGGAATTTCTTCTAATTTCCAAACTTTATTGGTACTCATAGACCTCATTTCATCTTCTATAGCCTCAAGCCATTTAGATGAATGAGGACTTCTCATGGCTTCTTTAAAAGAGACGGGATCACCCTCCATTTGAATTTCTTCACTCATATAAACCTCATAATCATCAGGAATAGCTGATCTTCTTACTCTTTATGATCTTCTAATGTTCTCTTGGTTTGACACATCATTCTCTAAGTGCGGGGGCTGTTCTTCTTTTTCTTCATTAGCAACATCTAGAACTTCAAGTTCCTGAATGACAGGAGCCTCATGAACAATAGGTGCTGCTAATGGAGATCCAACCACAGGTATTGGACAGACTAGTTCAACCATAGGCACATGAAAGATTGGCTCTTGAATTATAGTAGTGGGTACACATACTTGCTTCTCTTCAAGGCTAATCTCTCGAAGAACCGTGCTTCTCCTGATCATCGTGTCTTCTAAAAAGACTGTATGTCTTGTTTCTATAAACTTAGTATGTCGATCAGAACAATAGAAACGAAACCCTTTAGACTTATCTAGATAGCCAATAAAATAGCAACTTACTGTCTTAGAATCTAACTTACCAATATTTAGGTTAAATACCTTAGCCTCAGCAGGACAGCCCCACACTCTTAAATAATTAAGAGAAGGCTTTCGTCCAGTCCATAATTTATACGGTGTTTTAGGCACCGACTTAGCAGGGACCCGATTAAGAATATGAATGGCGGTTTTCAACGCGTCCATCCACAAATTAATCGGCAGAGTGAAATAACTTAGCATACTTCTTACCATATCCATTAAGATGCGATTGTGCCTTTCTGCCACTCCGTTTTGCTGAGGTTCGCCCGGTGTAAAATACTGGGCAACTATGCCATTCTCTTGTAGAAACCTTACAAAAGGCCCAGATATTTGGCCATAAGAGGTATGACGACCGTAGTACTCCTCCCGGTCAGATCTTATTATCTTAATCTTTAGATCATGCTGATTTTCTACTTCAGCCTTAAATATCTTAAATTTATCCAAAGCTTCTGATCACTCTTTAATTAGATAAATGTAGCCATAACACAAATAGTCATCTGTAAACATTATGAATGAATCATAACCATCCACAGATGTCATAGGAAATGGATCACAAATGTCTGTGTGAATTATTTCTAAAATTCCTACGCTTCGCTTCGCGTCTTTCTTAATTTGTTTGATGTATTACCTTTAATATAATCGATACATTGCTCAAGGTCAGAAAACTCTAAAGGTAGAAGAATTGATTTCTTAACAAGGCGTTTAATCCTCCCCCTCGAAATATGACCTAAACGACAGTGCCACAATTTCGAAGATACGCCATCAATTCTTTTGTGCTTATTCTTATTCACCAACAAGGAGACATTTTCAGTACTTATGACATTCACAGAGTCATTCAGAGAAAGTAAATAAAGCTTATCATGCTCGAAGGCAAGACCAATAACTTTATTATTAAATAAAATAGAACATTGTTTGTTCTCGAAATAGTAATCAAAACCATCATTATCTAAACAAGACACTGAAATTAAATTCCTTCTCATGGAAGATACATAGAGGACATCATGCAGATGAATGGTAAAGCCATTGTTTATTTCTAATGAGAGTTCTTCAATGGCTTCAACTTCTGCCTCGATGCCGTTCGCTACTCTAATTATTCTTTCTCTTCTTGCTAATGTTTTCGTCGTAGCGAATCACTGTAAAGAATTAGCAACATGAACAGTTGCACCTGAGTCAATCCACCAAGTAGAACTTGAAAATTCTAAGTATAGAGATTTATCTATAGATATAATTTCATCCTTACCATTCTTGTTCATCTATTTTAGAAACTCCACACAGTCCTTCATGTGGTGCCCCTCCTTTTTGCAATGTCTGCATACGCCCTTCGTGATGGAATTGTGCCCAAGAAAATTCTGGGGGAACCGGAAGTTCCGGCTATAGCCGGAAGTTCCGGGTTCTGGAGTATCCGGAAGTTCTGATAGGACTAGAAGTTCTGGGTCAGTCCTAGTGTTCGATTTTCTGGATGAACTGAAAGTTTCGGCTGGAGCCGGAAGTTCCGGGTTCTGGACGAACCGAAAGTTCCGGTTGGACCGGAAGTTCCGGGTTGAGAATTAATTCGATACAGAAGGTCTATTTCGGAAGTTCCGGTGGCTGGAAGTTCTGGACCGCGTGAACAGATTAGATCTGTTGGGCTTTAATGCAGATTAAAGGCCCACGATGGTGCACTATATAAAGAGGGGTGGGACTAGCACGTGAAGGCTGCTGTTTATTGTTCATTGTTACTTCACCCTAACCCTAGTCGCCACCCTCTCTCTGCTCGATCACAAGGGTTGTGGTTGATCTCTTCCCGATCTCGCAAGCGGTGCTAGCACGCCGGAGCGAGGTGATCCCGTCCATGTACGTGTGGATACCGTAGAGGCACCGTTGTTGCATCGGTGCTCGTCTTCGTCCAGTGGAGTTCACCGGATCGTTGGATCGCGTCGCCTTCATCGCCGGATCACCGATGAACGAATGGAGCTGGAGAAGAGCTGCTCGAGGACGCGCTACTTCGATTCTACTTCCGCTGCCCGAGCGTGTCTCGTGGCTCAAGGTAACGATCCATGATCCCATTACACGCATGATTCCTGGGCTAACGGGGTAAATTTTTAAAATTAAGCGCTAGCGTATCATCCCCATAACCCAACACTTCGGGACGTCATGTTTCTTCATAGGAGCCTTTCCTTTTTCTTAGAAGAGGAGTACTTAGCATCATTAGAATAACTCTTATAATGCTTCTTAGAGGAATAATATTTCTTCCTCTTATTGTGATGCACATGGTGAACTGAATCACCGCGTGCCTCCTTAATTATCTCCTTCTCTTGCACACATGAGGAGATCAGCTTCTTAATACTCCAACGCTCTGGCTGCTAGTTGTAATTGATCACAAAATGCTCAAAGTCTTTGGATAGAGACACCATAATCAAATGAACGACAAAATCGTCCTTGAGCCCCATATCCATTAAGTTTTGAGGCCATGTTGTTCATTCTAAGTATGTATTCTGTAACTCCACCGTCACGGTATTTCTCCGTCACGAGCTTCTTAATCAGCGTGCTAGCATATGCCTTTGAAGAGCCAGTATACTGACTCTCTACCTTCTTGAGATACTCCTTGGCAGTATCACAATGTGGGATGGAACCCCTGATAGCCTTCATAATGGAGCTCTTAATGACCACAAGGCATTTGCGATTCGACTGATTTCACTTAGTATGATCGATGTCGTACTTCAATCTGATCGCAGCAAAATCCCGTGTTCTAGTGGCGAAAGCCTCCTGGCTCTCACCATCCTGAATCACGGGCTCAATAGGCTCAACAAGACAATCCTGCGTTAGTGCAAGATCTATGTCTCATAGCGCAAGCGCTATCTTAATGTTCTCTATCCAAGAACTATAGTTCTCTCCATTGAGAGGCTCAATGGCGGAGAGCTGACTTAGCATGTTACCTGATAAGGAACAATTATCAAAAGATGTTAAAACAGCATACATAATATAGTACATGAAAAATTTAACGTTGTCAAAATTTGACATGCGACATACTTAAAAGGAAATTAATTCTTTCTACATCACCGTTTGGCAGAAATAGAATTAATTCAACTTAGTCATAATAACTTTATCACCAACGTTAGTCAGGAGATAAAATTACTATATCAACAAAATTATTCATCCTACTAATTAAATCTTCCCGTTGGTTCTAATTTAATCAGTAAAATAAATAATGCTAAAATAATGAGGATGAACATAAATGGATTTTAACAGTGTAAACATAGTGGAAGACTTAAACATAATCTTACACTGCTAAAACAGTAGCAAAATTTTTGAATTTAAACTTAATCAAAATTCTAAATAAATTATTTTCTAATTAAAAATTGTCGTTGGACCAAATTTAATCAGAAAATTACCATAAAAATTCTAAAAATTCAGAATAATGCTACTGAGTGTATACTAAATTAACCAAAATTTTACTCGTAGCCTAAACTTATTTTCTCTTAATTTTGGGCTATTTTCTTAATTTCTAGAAAATACAAAATGGAAAAACAATACTAAAATTCTGAAAAAAGAAAAAATTAATTCAGCCCGCACCCTCGGCTCAGCTCTGAAAACAGCCCCTGCCTAGGGCGCCGCGCGCGCGCAGGCCGCAACCTAGGCCTAGGCCACGAAACTGCTCCCCCGCCTAGGCTGACTTTGGCCTAAAGCAGCGGCAACCGTTCGATCAGATCCGACGGCCACGCGCCTTAACCGGCCGCACAAAACCCTGGCGCGCCCGGATCCGCCGAACCCTAGCTCATTTCGCTGCGCGCGCGCACAGTGGGAGCCGAGAGCGGTGGAGAGCGAGGCGGCAGCGAAGAGTGAGCGACGACGGAGAGCTAGTGCGGGTCCAGTGGCGCTGCCGCAGGCCTGCTCACCGGGGCGTGTGCTCACCCGAGAGTGAGTGTGCTCCCGTCGAGCGGGTTCGTGGTGGCCCTTCCTCTCGGACCCGACGCGGCCGAGCGCCGGCGAGTGGCGGTCCATAAGCTTCTTCCCGGAACTCGACGAGGCCAGAGGTAAGACCCTGACCTCTCCCCTTTAGCTTAGTTGGGGTTAGGGTTAGGGTTAGCCCTAACCCCTTTCTGTTTTTTTTGTTTGTTCTTCGTCTGTTTTTGACCTAACCTAAGCTTTCTGAGGGTTTTGCTGCAGGTTTCTTCTGCGGGGTTTCTTAGTGCGGTGGTGGTGTTGATTCAGGGAAAACGACGCCACCCTAAAACCTAGCTAGCCCGAATGACCTAACACGGCTTTGATACCATTGATAGCTTAATCTTAGGGATCGCTAGGGCTAGGAAATAGCTAGGCACCTTCGGGTTTCGCTGAGGAAGAGGACGACGCCATGGCTCGGAGCTGTGACGTCTGTGAGTTGGCGAGGTCACGGCGTGGAGGTGAGGTTGCTTCCTGCCGCTTCAGCGCGCACACACGTAGATCGGGTTATGATAAGGGTTTAGGGGCAGGCTTAGCACGCGAGCATCAACCGTTTGCGCGCCGCCGGCCTCCCCTTTTATTGTGCGTTGCGCGACGGGGGCCTCTCAACCATATTCGATTGGGGCGCCCCCGATCAAGGCGTGTATGGACTAGGGGGACTCGGGGAGGAGAGGGACTCGGTCTCCCTCTCCTCCCATCCCGGGAGATCTCAACTAACAAGATCAAATTGCAAACACTGATCTCTGCATTCCAGCTAAAATATTATTGCTTTCCAATTCATCAATGAGAACGCTCATGCTTCACTTTGGACCAATCAAAGTTGCTTATGCTTCACTTTGGACTAATCAAAGTTGACTAAAACCAATTGTACCAAGAGAGATTGGAAAGTTGGCTGCATCTAGATGGAATTTCAGTGCTGAACTACGGCTTCATGATCTGCAGTCAAAACACCAGACCTGAACTTTACAAGTCAAAGTTCACCTACTATTGGTGGTTGGCATCCCTTATGATATTTGCATGGCTATAAATTTAGCACAAAGATATCAGTAGGTTTGCTCATGATTTGGATATATCTAGTTGTTCAGACATTACCTTACATATAATCAATGGCACTCAACTAGAAGTGTTCCATACGGTTGTACACCATGGCTTCAGACCTTCCTGCTCTAGTGCTAATTGCTTTTCTCACCTCATTACTGCCTCTTGCAGGAGCCAGAGACTCGTTGCCGTTAGGATCCTCTCTCTCAGTTGAGGAGGCAACTGATGTGCTACGCTCGTCAGATGGCACCTTCTCATGTGGCTTTTATAACGTCTCCCCAGATGCTTTCACCTTCTCCATCTGGTTCTCCAACTCAGTCGACAAAACTGTCGTTTGGACAGCAAATCGTCTCCAGCCAGTATATGGTTGGGGTTCAAAAGTGACACTACAAAAGGATGGGGCCATGGTGCTCAAGAATTTCAATGGTGACATCGTTTGGAAGGCAAATGGAAGCTCCAGTACAGCTATTGATCATGCTCAGTTATTGAACACTGGGAACCTCCTCTTGAAGGATCGACTTGGGAACATCCTATGGCAAAGCTTTGATTCTCCTACTGACACCTTACTACCAACACAGCCTATCACAGCCAGCACAATGCTGGTCTCCTCCAACATAATGCTTCTTCCTGGGCAATATAGCTTTCGTTTTAGTGATGAATATTTGCTTTCCCTTTTTTATCGCAATTCTGACAGCTCAAAAATTTACTGGCCTGATCCGCATGTCAGTATCTGGGACAAAGAAAGGAAGTTGTTCAACAGCAGCAGGATTGGCGTACTGAATGAACTAGGGCAGTTTCTTGGTAGTGATGGTCTAAACTTCACAGCGTCTGACATGGGTCCTGGCATCAAAAGAAGGCTAACACTGGACTACGATGGCAATGTTAGGTTGTATAGCCTCAATGAATCAAACGGTCAGTGGTCAGTGACTTACATGGCACTCTCTCATCTTTATTTTGTGGATGGACTATGTGGCGTCAATGGAATTCTCATCTACTCATTGGCGAGGCCTCTATGCTTGTGCCCCCCTGGTTACAATATGATTGACCCAGATGACTGGAGCAAAGGTTGTGATATGGCGTTTAATGCCACTTGTGGACATTCTGAAAAGGTGAATTTTGTCATGCTCCCTTTTGTCGATTTTGCAGGCCCTGACATGAGCAGTACCCAGAACATATCCCTTGACGAATGTATTGATATTTGCACAACTGATTGCTCTTGCAAAGCAATAAGATATGTTGCAGGGTCTGGTATGTGTTACACAAAACAGTCCTTGCTAACTGGCAAGATATTTCCATTGCAGTTCAGCAATCTTTACTTGAAGCTTCCAAAAAGTGTGGATGCGTCAAATGACCCTTTCCCATATTCAGGGTCGATTTATCTAAGGCACACTCATTCATGCAATGCCATGAAAACTAAAGTGGTAAATGTCCTATCTGATACTGATATGCACATAGGTGGTGAAGGAAAACCATTCATTTATTTCTTTGGATTTTTATCGGCATTTTTTGCTATAGAAGTATTCTTCATTGCATTTGGATGGTGCTTCATTTTGAGAAGAGAATCTAAGAGATCCCAAATATGGCAATTAGAGGAAGGCTATAAAATTATAAGCAACCATTTCCGTCGGTACACTTATGAAGAGCTAAAGATAGCTACCAAATCATTTACATATGAGCTTGGACGAGGCAGTTTGGGCATCACATATCATGGGATATTGAATAATGACCGAGTGATTGCAGTGAAGGCATTGGAAGGCATAAGCGGAGGTGCGGATGAGCTCCAGTCTGAATTGACTGTCATAGGAAGAATTTACCACATGAATTTGGTGAGAGTATGGGGTTTTTGTGCAGAAGGCTTGCACAAAATGTTGGTTTATGAGTTTGTTGATAATGGTTCTTTAGCAAGAATATTATTTGGTGATCAAAGCTCAACCACATTGCTCCATTGGAAGCACAGAGTAAACATTGCAATTGGCATTGCGAGGGGACTAGCGTATCTTCACCATGAGTGCCTAGAGTGGATCATCCATTGTGATGTCAAGCCTGAGAACATACTGTTGGACAAAAGCTGGGAGCCTAAGATAGTTGACTTTGGATTAGCAAAGTTGCTGAGCAGATGTGGAGTTGACAAGAATGTATCTCAGGTCAGAGGTACTAGGGGTTACATGGCTCCAGAGTGGGTGTCAAATCTCCCCATCACTACAAAAGCCGATGTATATAGCTTCGGGGTTGTGCTATTAGAGCTAGTAAAGGGGGTCAGAATTTCAAATTGGTTTGTAGATGGTGCAGAAGGTGTTGAAACTACTGCTGGAGATGTTGTCAAGATTCTGTCCAGAAAATTGAGAGGATGTAAAGAAACGTGGGTTTACGACTTCGTGGATAGCAGGTTGCATGGTGATCTCAACTATGCCCAGGCAATTTCGATTTTGAATGTGGCTATCTTGTGCCTAGAAGAAGATCCAAGAAAGCGACCAAATATGAAATCTCTCCTGCAGATGCTACTCTCCATTGGCAAGGAAGGAGACGACGACGTAGATTAGTGTGTGATGTAAATATACAGCAAAATCCATATATGTTGTTGCATGACAGAGGTAAAGATTTCAATTCATAAGCCGTTGCTTTATACTTTATAGAGGTCAGTCTATTTATATATCACGAGGAGAAGTGTATACTTCATCCGGTATATATAGTAAGTTGTTTGATTTTTTTAAATTAAACTTTTTTAACTGTGACTAAGTTAAAAAAAACTGTGACTAAGTTTAATTTTATATTTATAATATGAAATAAATACACTATTAACATATATTTAATAGTCGATTTAATGAAACTAATTTAATGTTGTAGTTATAAAAATGATTATAATATAATTTTTATAAAATTGGTCAAAGTTGAAAAGTTTGACTTTGAATAAAGTCAAATGAGTTACCATACGAAACTGATGTAGTATGATTTTTGAAAAAAATTTGTAGCTCAGATATTCATCTCAAATGGTTACGTTGTCAAAGTTAATGGATATAGACATTAGTAATTATTGTTATGTTGCTTTCGTTAGCTTCAACCATTTTCTAACGTTATTGTTTTCATGTTGTCCATAAGGACCTACACGTCTTAAAAATCTTACCACTACCAAATTTCAGTGCTCATGCATTAAGTTGCATAACTTTACATAAAGGGTGAAATGGACATTTTACGAGAAGAGGGAACTTCGTATCAGTGCCGATGGAATTATGGCTGAAATGGCCAAAGATTATGGTTGAAACTAAGTTCATAAAATTATTTTAAGGTACCAATTACAAAGTTGAAAAATTGATTTAAAAAAGTTATGCCAACCGGGCCTTTGGCCGCACCAAGAGCAATGTTGAATCTTTGCTTCCATCCAAGAAAAAGGGCTGGAATCTCTCCTCTGCAACACTACTTTGGCCATTTGATCCGTTCTCAATGTACTTGTACTCTGCTTCTCACGGCTACAACTACTCTTAGAATTTAGAGCTTCTCAAAATGATTTAAATTCTTTATTTTAGATTACGAAACTCAATACCTCCAAAATCTAAAAATAAAAAAAAGTTGGAGAACAAATTATCAGTCAGTAACTACAGATAACTTACTAGGAAGCATGGCCTTGATCTTCAACTGAGATGAGTGCCTGCACAACATAGCTCATGCTTGGCCGCTTGCTCCGGTCTTCCTCCAAGCACGAGACAGCAATCTCAAGCATCATCTTCGCTTGGACATGGCTGAAATCACCGTTGAGCCGACAGTCCACAAGATCATCGACAGGCGACGCTCCTTCTTCTTCTTCTTCTTCTTCTTCTTCTTCTTCTTCTTCTTCTTCTTCTTCTTCTTCTTCTTCTTCTTCTTCACTGGGTTCCAACTTCTGACGTGTAGCCCTGACGACCATCCTAACATCCATCTCACAAACCCTGACCCCCTTCATTAGCTCAAGGAGCACTACTCCATAGCTGTAGACATCAACCTTCTCGGTGACAGGTAGATTAGAGACCCACTCCGGAGCCACGTAGCCTCTCGTCCCTCTGATCCGTGTCAAGTTTGCATCTGATCCATCTCTGTTGAGCAGCTTGGCCAGCCCAAAATCTGCAATCTTTGGCTCCAAATCCTGGTCCAGCAAGATGTTCTCTGGCTTCATGTCACAATGAACAATCCATTCTGAACATTCGGTGTGAAGGTAAGCTAACCCTTTAGCCACACCAAGAGCAATCCTGAAGCGTTGGTTCCAGCCAAGAACATGGTCAGATCCATCCCTATCGAACAGCTTCTGTGCAAGTGATGCGTTCTGGATGAACTCGGATACAAGAATCCTGTGCTTGTCTTGAGAGCAGCAACCCCAAATTCTGACAAGGTTCATGTGATTGATCCTTCCGATCACACTCAGCTCAGCTTGGAACTCCTGCTCGCTCTGGCGGCTCACGTTCTTGAGCACCTTGACGGCCACCACCCTCTCGTCGTCCAGGACGCCCTTGTAGACGACGCCGGAACCGCCGCGGCCGATCACGTCGGCGAAGTTGCCAGTGGCTTTCTTGATCTCCGCGTAGCTGTATCTCTGGAAATGGCTCCTGATCAGCTTGTATCCTTCTTCAATGGCGTACACCCGCGACGGACGGAGCAGTCCCTTCTTGGAGAAGAGCCAGCAGCCGAGCCCGATGACGACGACCTCGAAGACGAGCAATGCTGTCATGAATCCGTACAAGCATAACCACACCAGCTTACCGGCGTCACGAGCGCGCCGACTAGAGACATTGAGGAGAACCTCTCTGTCGCCGTCGTCGGTGGCGGTGCAGCAGGCGATGTCTTCTTGAATGGCGAGGCCGCCACCGTGGCTCTGCCATTGGTTTACGTGAAACTCCGGCACGTTGAAGTCGGCCGGAACCTTGATGTACACTGTCCCCGGCAGGCCGGGGAACGTCTTGCCATTGAAGAGGACGCTCTTGAGGTAGCATTCCATACGCTGCTCCTTGTACTGGAACACCACGCACGCGCAGCTCTCCCGGCACTTCTTGGCGCAGTCGCGGAACGGCAATATCTCGCCGTCGTTGAGGTCGTAGCCCCAGAAGTCGCTGTGCGGCAGAGGCAGAAACTTCGTCGGCCGCCCGCACTCGAGCCGGAACATCGGCCGGCACCCTCTGCTCCAGTCGCTCGGGTCGGCGCGCTCGTGCCCCGGCGCGCAGACGCAGAGCGGCGCCGGCGCGTAGAGGCAGACGGCGTTGGCGCCGCACACGCCGTGGATGTTGCACGGGTTGCCGAACGCCATCCACGACACCGACCATGTCCCGGCCGCCTCGTTCAAGCTGTACACCCTCAGGTTGCCGTCCGTGTCCAGTGTCAGCCGCCTCTTGACGCCACCGCCGAGGTCGGCAGCCTTGAAGCCGGCGCTGTCGCTGGAAACGAACTGCCCGAGCGCGTCCGTGGCTGCCTCGCGGGAGAAGTTGTAGATCTTGCGGTTGTTCTGCCAGTAGCTGAGGTAGGGGTTGGGCCAGTAGATGCTGGAGAAGTTGCCGTTGTCGTAGAAGAGGGAGAGCATGGCGTAATCGCTGAACCCCAGGCTGTAGTAACCGGCGGAGAGCAGCCTGTCGCGCGACACCAGCCGCGTCGCCGCCGTCAACCGCTGCGTCGGGAGCAGCGTGTCGGTGGGGAAATCGAAGCTCTGCCACAGCGTGTTCCCGTCAGCGTCCTCGATCACCAGGTTGCCGTAGTCGTCGAGCCGGGCGCGCGAGGCCGTCGGGGCGCCGCCGGCCGTGGAGTTCCAGACCTCCTCGCCGCCGTGGTCAGTGAGGACGAGCTCACCGCGGCGCCCGTCCAGCGTGAGGCGCGAGCCCTCGCAGTGCACGGGGCGCGCCCGCGTCGACACGGTCCAGACGACGGCGCGGTCGGCCGAGCGGGCGAACCAGACGGAGAAGGTGAAGACGGACGGGGACACATCGTAGAAGCCGGCCGCGAACGTGCCGTCCGGCGAGCGCAGGACGTCGGTGGAGTGGTCCTCGACGGCGATCGATGCACCCCGGCTCAGCCACTCCCGCGCCGCGTCGATGTGCCGTGGACATGGGCGTGACGAGCCTAGCGTGATCACAAGCAGCAGAAAGGTTGCAAGGCGAGAGCTCATGGCACATTAGGATGTTGTTAGCTTTGTGTGTTCCATCGTCTGGCCACCGCTTACTAAATTTCATTACCGGTAAGCACTGTAATAAACTAGTATTAGTGAAAGCGAGCACTGTAATAAACTAGTATTAGTGAAAGCAATTTGACTTACATCTTAGTCATCTAAAAGCTGTGATCTGATTATCGTATTTGCATCGCGATGTGGATGCACGTCGACCATGGATTTCGGGAGGTTCTGGGGATACGAGTTTTTTGGCGTCCCCTCGTGTATTTTTCTTCCCAAATCTAATCCAAACAGCCATATTTTTTCATATTAATGTAGAGTGTATTGATATCTGCTACTCCATAAAAATTTAAGTTTAAACTCAACCTACAAAGTAAGAAACAAGAAAAAAAAGACATTTGATTTGTCTTTTTTTCTTAATGCATGGGTCAAATTTAGACAATAAATTTTATAGAGTGAGATATACACACACACACACACACTCCATAAATGTTGTCGAATATTATGAGAATTTTTCATAATTATTTCTATAATGTTTGAAGCAAAGAGGGAACGTCTCCTAGAGAGATAAAAAATTCTGAACTTTAGCTTAAAGAAATCTGAGAGAGAGAGAAAGAATGGCTTTTCAGTTGACAGTTTCACACCACTAATCGGCTTACCATTGGGTAACATCCTCGATGCTTGTATTATACCAGCAGCTGTGTCAGTCCAATGCTGGATGAGCTGAGCACCAAGCATCTGGAGTCTCAGTTATATTTTCAAAATGAGCTTTGTGTCAGTCCAATGCTGGACGAGCTTAGCACCAAGGAGAGCTTTTGTAGTCTCAGTTATATTTTCGAAATGTGCTTTGTGTCAACTCTTGGTTTGGTGATCTATACCGCTGACTTTGGAAACAATGGCCAGAGTATTCTAGCATTACTCAGCCGTCAGCCAATACAAAACTTCCAAGTAGTTTCAGCCTTGGGACACCTCAGTTCCCGGGCTGTTTGATAGAACTCTAAAATTAAAATAGATCTAAAGTTATAGAGGAGAAGAAAGATAGCTATATACTTTCTATGTATGTTCTAGAACATATCCAACCGCTCCGCTCTTAAAAGATTGAGTTTCTAATAGGGTTTAGTTTAGCTCTAGTCCCACCGAGTAAGGATCTAAGAGTGAGAGCCCTACCAAACAAGCCATCAGTAGTGTATCATAAGTCATGACAACTTAATCTCAGTTTTTGCAAATATAGCACTTGCATATTTCATAATCAGTTTATCAACATACCGTAATGCTAGCCACATGGATAATCTCAGTTATCTAAAATAATTACACTACCGCACAAAGGCTAAACAGCAGCATTAAAACAATAGCTAAACAGCCTGCTCTCTATGGGACCTGAAAAACATCTGAATTATCTGACAGATACAGATTTCCCTTGCTCATTGAGTAGTCACACTCTTTGCCAGATTCCTAGGTTGATCGACATCAAATCCTCGAAGAACCGTGAGATGGTATGCGAGCAACTGAAGCGAGAAATAACAAAACACTCAGTAAATGAAATTGCCAGAAAAATGATAGCACAGATAGGAGTTCTTGAATTTGATGAAACCGAGCAATTCAGAGAATAAGCAGACCTGTAATGGAATTATGTTAATCACTGGCTGGAGACAGTCAGCAACATCTGGAACTTCAATAACCCTGCAAGATCCACTAGGGCAAACTGCGGATGCGTCTCCCTCTGAGCACATGACTATCAAACGCCCCTTGCGAGAAAGGAGCTGCTGAATCACTGACTGTTGCTTGCTGCAAGAGGTGAGATAGTTTAGAGAAGCTCCTTAAGAGACAAAAAATGACCATGCTCTGTCCAACGTGCTTACCTGAAGCATGCATCACGTGTTGCGATAACAATGATGGGAAGGTTTTCATCCACTAGTGCAAGTGGTCCATGCTTCATTTCACCAGCAAGCATGCCTTCACTGTGCATCAGTGCAACCTCCTTGACTTTAAGAGCACCCTCCAAGGCAGTGGCATAATTATAACCTCTGCCAAACACAAGGAGTGACTCTGAATCGATCAAGGAAGAGGCAAGCTCCTTCATCTCGGCATCAAGTTTTAGAACTTCGCTGGCATTGCCTGTGTAGTAAAATAGATACATTCAGAAAAAATCATTCTAAAGCAACATTTTACTAGACTACATAATGCATTGCTGATCCAACACAACATACTTGGAAGACTGGAAAGACCACTGATGATAGCTTCCCGTCTAGCTTGGGTGGATATTTGATCAGACCCAACAGCCAAGGCTAACATTGCCATGGCTACTATTTGACTTGTATATGCCTGTGTAGGATTGGAAGATACTGTTAGGAATCAAGGTGGAAAAAAAAGGTTTGTGACATGAAAATGTACAGAGATTTACCTTGGTGCTGGCAACACCAATCTCACAACCAGCATTGATATGAACTCCACAATGTGTTCTCCTTGACAGTGTACTTCCTACAGTATTTGTTATGCCAACACAAAGTGCTCCATTTTCTAATGCATAATCAAGAGCAAGTAGGGTATCTGCTGTCTCCCCTGACTGGCTAACAAAAACTGCAGTATCTTCTCTGTAGATGGGACCTTGTCTGTCCAGCAAGTCACTTGCAACCTCCATAGTGACAGGAATACCTATTGTCCAAATATGCAAGAAATAAAGTCTTAGGTTAAAATACAAGTAGCTAAATACATTTTGCTCTGATGCTGATGCCTAAAATTTCTACATAAGGATTAAGGAGTCATGACAATGAATTTGAATTAACTGAGTTGACATACCGGTTAATTCTTCCATGAAAGGTCTTGCAGCTAAGGCAGCATTGTAACTAGTACCACAGCCAATGAAAACTACCCTTCTACTGCGCCTAATAGTTTTGATGTGCTCCTTCAATCCTCCTAGAAGAACTCCACTATCCTTCAGTCTACCCCTCATAGTTGTTGTCAATGAATGTGGCTGTTCATGGATTTCCTTTTGCATGAAGTGATCATAACTTCCTTTCTTTATTTGCTCAACTTCCATCTCAAGAACAGATAATGCTCGTTGCACAGATGCTGGCTTCTCCTTGTCATGGTCAAACTTAAGGATAGACACACTGCCATCCTGCAATGACCAAATTGTTATAACTTGCAAGAGGCATCAGTTGTAAATGACTGTCGAAGAAACAAAAGAACTGTCACATGTGACATGCCACCGTATTATTTTCAATGAAAAGGTAGCGACAAGGAAAAAATTATAAACGTCAAATTGGCAGGCAAGAGTGGTACTGGTGAAAATGAACTAATGTTAGGTCAAGAAAAGAGGATTGTCCACGAACCATACATATTAAAAATAAATTTCCTTATTCAAAAATAAAGGAAAAATAGAACAGGAATGGTAGGTAAATTAACAGAGTAAGCTGAAGAGTACCTTAATATGAACAATTTCATTATCTTCAATAGCCAAATAGTTCTTGGTATGCTCTACAATAGCACATAAATCACTGGAGAAGAATAATTCTTTGGGCTTTCCATTTGTTGTCAGAGCTTTAACGTCTTGAAATGGTTTCCCACTGTTTTGACCACTTAATTCCTGAACAGACAGACAACAGTCACAAACGACAAAAAGAGTCCCAGCGCAACGGAAGTGGAACTAGTATCCATATGATTGTGGAAAAATGATTATATAAAAGGTATCATGTAACCAAACTAACTTCACCATAAAACAAAATTATGTAAGATCAATCCGCAAGTAATCTACTGCATAGTTTATCAAGTTTGAATTGAGTGGCATAAAACATGTGGCAGCTAGCCAGAGCCAGTAGTTCATAGTTAATATATCATGTATTTGAGTGCTGACCTTTTGACAAGTTCCCTTCCATGAGGAAACAACATGGTAAAAATGGTACTGTTTTTCCATAATACATGTTTTAAGCAGATGGAAGTAAGAATGGTGCAGAGACAAAACTTGAGATGTTAGGGTTATTAATACTACATAATAAAATTTGAGATTAACTTGAACAGCAAAAGATGTAGTTGGAGAGCATAACATATATAATCTTATGCAAAATCAGATCACCAGTTTACTATGTTTGCTTAGAACCTATCCCATAAAACAAAAAGGGATGCACTTACATTGACACCGAGTATCAGTGTGCTGCCTCGTTTGCATGCAATCAGTTCATTGGGATAGTGTGGACTTTTAAATATAAGCGCGTAAGCTCCTTCAAGCTGCCTCATGACTTCCATAACAACTTGGCTAAATGTCACATCACCTGACAAAATAATTAAAATTTCCTTAACTAGAACTAGTACAGTAAGATAATCTCTAGAATCTAGTTAAATTTTTTTAATTTTGCAATGCCATCATCAGTAGGAATTCTCCTGTCATGTTAAGAGGTATTGCCTAAGAAGTTTATAGGTCACTAGTAAAACATTCTGAGTGCAAATAGCATAATCGATGCGTTTTGCCTCATCTGGTTCTTAGGTAGCAAATAGTATAATGCTTGCTACAAAGAAATAACTTAATAGAAACTAGAGAACAAAAAGTTCAGGTAAAGAACAAGCAGTATATTTTGTCTTTTTGTCAACTTCTTATGACAACAATATCACATCTTAAAGAATATATATACCTTCATCATGCAACTTATCAAAAACGAACTTTGCTAACTTCGGGATGACTTCTGTGTCAGTATCAGACTCAAAGGTGAACCCGTGCCGAATTAGTGTCTCTTTCAGAACCTGAACAGATACATCAGAAATACCAAGTTATTAAAGAAATTTCTGATTACGTTGTTACCATATGGTGCCACATTAATTTGAGACGGTACACAAACATGAATTCAACTTTTAGACGGTTGAATGAGTCATAAATGTCCGATAAACTTATTTTCTAGCTATGCATGAATTCTATATATTTTCATTTGCTACTTCTATAAAAAGACAAGATTTTTTGCATTATGAAAAAAATAATGCAGTAAAATGATATAGCACTTATTGATATTCCAGTTGCTAGATAATCTAGTGCAATCCTTGTTTTTTCCAGTACAAACATATGAACTTGAATTAAAAGGAAGATTTTTTATTTCTAATGGTGAGGCAGATATGGAGATACACCATTTAATCGATATCATTTAGCAAAATGAAACACAGCATATGCATCCATCTTTCGGCTCGAGAATTTCACGGAATAGAGATATGGTATAAGAAATAGGCTATTAAGTAACTCTAAATGAATTGATGTCGCAAAGTTGAAACCAAGAAATATCTGTTACTTTCCTTATGTTTCCGAACACTTTCAATAAAACCCTCTCGTAGAAGTATTTTAACAATGTTTTCGGTAATATTTGTAGATATACTCGAACAGTTCCTTTTTTATTCATGTCCGTGTTTCTTATAGGAGACAGCCCATGTGGAGGGCTTAGAACATAACATGCTGGCCACTAGTACAAATCCACCATAGTTGCAATAATGCATGTCCATTCTCCACCTGTAAGGATAGTGAGGAACATATACTACACAAGAATTCTAATGCGATGTCAGAAGAACAAAGTAAACAAAAACCTCGTAATTTGTGATGATGCCATTGTGGACGACCAAGAACTCATCGCCAGCACCAGAAGATTGGGGGTGGCTGTTCCTTGGTGCAGGCACACCGTGCGTGGCCCACCTGGTGTGGGCAATTGCAGCATGCACATTGAAGGCGGTGTCCAGGTTCACATCCTTCTCATCAACCTCTGAAAAATAGACAAATATTCACCATGACAAGTTTTAGCTTCTGTGCTTAAATTTAAGAACCATATGTACCAAAATTGCAGCTGGAACTTGTATACAGTACAAATCATCAAGAAATTTAAAGGGAAGGAACATAATGATAATGTCTGACAAATGGCATAGACCTGGGAAGATTTAGACTTGATCTGAATGGGAGATCCAGAATTTTGGGAGCTATGCGATGCCAATCTTAAAAATCCAAAGTCGAACAGAAGAATCTCCCTTCTAAAGGTCACCAAATCCAAAATCACTACACAACATAATGATATTACCCCAAAACGAGATATGAATCCCGGTCAAAATCCAAGCTTACCAAGTGAGACAGCCAAGCCAGATCACAGAACACATAAAAATCGTGCCTTTTCGTCATAGAACATCGTAA
The DNA here is from genome assembly GCA_000418225.1 of Zizania latifolia. Lineage (NCBI taxonomy): Eukaryota > Viridiplantae > Streptophyta > Magnoliopsida > Poales > Poaceae > Zizania > Zizania latifolia. The sequence continues at coordinate 67,586 of KE372980.1, read as the reverse complement.
GAACCAAAATTCAACCGAGTTACAGCATAATTAGGAGCGCAAAGCACTCACCGGAGTAGACGGATCGCACGAGGCTCTCGATCTTCCCCTCCTGGCGGAACACGAGCGGAGGCGCCCCGGCATACGCCGGAGCTGGCGCAGAAGAGGCACATGAGGGAAAGTCAGCGTCGAGGGCGATGCCGGAGGAGTCGTAGCCGCGGTACTCGAGGCGGCGGAGGCCGTTGAAGAGGACCTCGAGGATGTAACGGCGCTCCCGCGACACATTGTAGTTGAGGTAGGCAAAGATCCCGCACATCCTGCGCGCGGCGGCTTCTAGAAGCTTCCCGAGGGCTTTGGGTTGTGAGGGAGGAGGAGGAGGAAGCGCGCGAGGGACGCGGTTACGACGGCGGCGGGGGAGTCGCCGGCCGAGGTGGAGGTAAAAGAAAAAATGCCGCGTATTTTCGGTGGGGGCGTCGACTACGTTTTATACTGATCTGTATAGCTTCGCTGTCATTATCCCGCATTTTTTTTCGGAAAAATATATACTCTCTTTGTTTTTTTACAATAAGGAAATGTATATCTATCTGTATTAATCGACCCCATCATATCGTCCAAATCATTTTTATACAAACCACGCTATGCACGGATTTTGACGGCGAAGACTCACAACATATATTACTCTAAATAATATGAACAAAAATGAGGAGATGAGATCTAAACCTATATTAGATTATTGGCAGACCAACTAATCATATTATGGATTGTTTAAAAGTATATATATATATATATACACACAACAAATAAATATTTTGTTTCTATAATTAAACCTACTGAAACGAGAGAGATTTATTTGTAGTCAATTGCAGAGAGTAACTTTGCCACTAACATATACGCCCCAGCACCATTAGACCCATATGTTATCATGATAGATCCATGTGTCAGTAACAAAATCATGATGAAAATAAGTGTAGATGATCTTATTTGCATTGAAATTTGTTCCTTTAATTAAACCTACTGAAACGGGAGAGGTTCGTCTGCATTCCACTGTAGAGTGACTTTGCACATATAGGTCTTAGCA
>KE372980.1:25979-54369 GCA_000418225.1 Zizania latifolia | reverse complement strand
TCCAAAATAAAATTCACTTTGTTATTTAAAAAAGTAAATTTTGTATTTCTTGACATCAACATGTCATCACATCATTGTCTACCTATCAGTCTCTCCACGTGGTTGTTACTTGTCACCCCTATGTCCACATGTAATAAAATCACGTGTCATTATAATTTAAAAAAAAAAGTTAAAAATATCATTGTCAGTGGTTGTGATAGTTCACAATCTTCACAACTATCAGTAATATACCAATAATGTATTTTTAATTTTAAACTATAAAAATTATAATTGTCCATTTTCAGGTGAACCTTAAAAACAGTTGTACACTTAGCAAAGATGCACACTTAGCACCGCATCGTTGTTGTCGCTCGTCACTCCAATGTTGAGGTGATGTATTTATTAGTACGTGGTAAAAAAAAGGATTATTTGATTAGCCATATTTCAAGCCTACCTGTGCCAAGCTTAGATTTTTTACATTTTATCTCTTTTTAAAAACTTATTTTTATAAATAGACACCAGAAAAAAACTTAGTGTGAAAATGATCCAAAACTCAGGGACACTGAGACCTTGCCTTTTATGGCATATCCGAAGAACACTGTGCTTTTGTTCATTTCTATGTGCCATCGCGACGACGAAATGTGGATGGACAATGGATCGGGGCTTACATTGGGCTTACATTTTTTCTATTCAATTGGTCAAATTGCATTTCTGATCAAAATTGTTTTGTTCTTCTCGTTGCATCAAAATCGCCAATATTGGCAGAATGCAATGCAGTACACTTTGTGGCATTATTGCTACAGCTAACAGAAATTAATTAATGCAAACGAATGCATCAATGGATCATCATCGTCCTCGCGTCGGATCTCGCCAAGAACCGGAAGGACCTTCCAGCCGGATGTAATCATACATGACGCCGAAGAAGGGGCTCAGCGCTCTCGTCTGCGTGATGCAGACGACGTTCTCGCCTTCCAAGAGCACGTAGCCCCTGATCGCGAACTCCAGGTCCCACTGCACGCCGTGTATCCCGTGCCTCGCGATCGCGTTCCCGTCGCCGAACGGCGCCGCCGTCGTCAGCACCGCGCCGGGCCTCCCGGCGCCGGTGCCGCCCGCGTCGTTCACTCGCACCTGTATCCTCGACATCTGAGCCGCCGCCAGGGCGATCCGCAGCGTGTAGTTGCCGTCCGGCACGACGCGGTCCAGGTTGAACTGGATCTGCCTCGTCGTCGGCGCGTAGGCTGGGCCGTCGCCTAGCTTTCTGCACGCAAAGACATGCATGCATGCATGTGCATAACATGATCACCTGTTTCTTGCATGTTGTGTTGTAGGTGACAAGCCCGAGAACTGGAATGTTCAGGAGTTCATCGAGAGGACGAACTGATCGTTGTAATTAAGAATTACCTTGGGACGTGCGCGAAGAACCAGTCATTGGAGACGTTGCTCACGCCGATCTTGAAGACGAGATCGTTTACAGGGTACAGCTCGGCGTACCTCTCCCACAACCCGTACTGCCTATACCTGTCAGTGAGCCAGTCACCCAACACATTCAGAACGACATTGTCACGGCTAAATTAACATTCTTTATGGTATATCCTCGAGCAACATGATCAGATTTGTGCATGCAAGGGCTTACTTGTCTTTGTTGAGGAAGATCTTGTTGATGTATTTGGGGTTGGGATCAGGAATGAAGAACTCTGCCGCGCTCCTGTCCGGCACACCCATCTCCCACAGCGTCGGGCCTGATCTCGGAGGCTCGAACACAAGATCACCAAGGTTGATGCTACCACCTGCTCAGATTCGGACGAGCAATGCTTAAACAGAGCTGCACTGACTGAGATGATCAATTATCATCGTAAACTAGTGGAGTACAGAGTACTGACGTTCTGTTACTGTTACTAGTGATGTGTACATGTAATCCCCGAGAAAGCCAGGAACCCATGCGTAGAGGTTGTACGCTCCTGCCGTGACATTGTCAATGCTGAATCCGCCGGTGGGTGCTGCCCTTGTCCAGAATTGGTAGTTCTTGCCCTCTGTTGCCCATGAACCCGGCTGTCCAGGTGAGGCCAGGCCAACATAAGCCATCGCAGCAGGCATGTCTTGTCTGCTCATGAACCTGATAACCAAATTAAGGTTTTGTTAGTTGATCTCTCACAGTTTCAGGTATGATGAATTGATTCATCCATGTGAAGATGAAAGGAATCAACTTTACCTGTCCCTGACAAGCAGCTTCCCGGCGACTGATCCTCTCTGGCTCGCCTTGGGGAAGTCCGGCGATTCAGGGAAGCTGTACGGCCACTTGCTGGATTCAGCTTGCGCCTGCGCCTTGGCGTCCTCCCAGAGAGCCCGCAGATCTCCTCTCGTCGGGTTGGAGTTGAGGTAGATGAACATCGGGCCCATCACCTTCTTCCAGTACTCGCCCTCCTCGATCCTCAGAACGATGTCCTTGCCGATGTAATGCGTGCCAAGAAACATCTGGCACCAATCAAGTTCAGTTTTTTAGCCATGAAGCAGGAGCTCAGCTAATCAAGTTTGCAGTTTTCGTTGTCGGGAGAGTAATGTGTAGGGTTCATGGAATCATGGGTTAGTAATTGGTTGCAGGGTGAATCGGTCTTACTGTGAGGGTGGTCGGGCCGACATGGGAGGTGAGCTCGCGCTTGAGCGGGCCTCCGCTCTTGAACTCGTTGCTGGGGGTGATGACCCAGAATCCCGTTCGGTTTGGCTGGTTGCTGCTGATCCATCCATGGACTATGTTGTCCTTGTTGTCCAGCGAGTACTCGTACTTGTCATCGACCTGTAAATCAGGATCAGATGCAGATACACAAATGAAAATCAAGATCAGATACAGGATTACAGATACACAAAACAGTTGATCAGTAGCTCTGCCACTTCACTGACAATTCGCATACATTGTTTTTATTTTCTTTCAGAACATGTACATGACTTGCCTGATGCATGAGTTACCAAAATTTGGCAAGATTTGTTAGTTCGATTCAGTACTAAACTTGTTTTGTTGTGCAAAATGTATCATGATTCCTGTAGTTTTAGTTTGTCTGTTTCTTCCTGATGTAACAATTGATTGATCAGTTTACCTCTCCTCTGAACTGTGGCTCCATGGGGTTAACGAGCAGGACTGCCTCCTTGTAGGCCAGTGGAGCACCGCGAGGTGCGGCTCTGTCTGCCGCACTCGGCATGAACCTCTGTATATCGTCTGAGATCGCCATGTAGTTGAACCTTAAGAAACATTCATATGCATGTAATCAAAGTTAGTTTTAGATGTCGAGTATAAGGGGCCGTTTGACATGGCGCTGGATTTTGATTCTGTTGATCCTGATTCTCTTCTAAAGTTGTTATGTGCTGAATTAGATTAAACCGTGAAATTGATTGGTTGAACACCTAGATTCTAATTCTCGTAAAAGAGGTTGATGATTTGAAATAACTATTATATGGGTTGCATTATATATGTGATATCTTGTATTATATAGTTTTAAATTACATGAACAGAAATGAATAAACAATAAGAACTATGAATTATATTGCTTATATTAAATGATGTGCTAATATACTTCAATCATCTATAAATAATTTTTAAACTTCTATGGATATTTTTAATTTTTGTTAGCGTAATTCTCATGGGAAGAAAAGTTTCACAAGATTTTCTCAAAATACAAAAAGGATCATCAATTCTCTTAAATTCTAACATAATCACTACTACTTTTATCCGTTTGGTAAGGATTGTTAAGATTCTCTTTAGAATTAGCGCAAGAATCCTTACCAAATCGCATGAGACTACATGTCACTAGGCAAAATAGGAGAGGACCCAAGGCCACTGAATGTCTGAATGTCTTCAGAGAACAAGGAATACTCACATGCCCGTGTTCAGCTTGAAAGCGAGCCGAGCCTCCGCAATGCTGATAGCAGGCCAGTCTCTGGCATGCTCAAAGATGGCATAGCAGTAGAAACCTGAGCTACCTTTCAGCATCACAAGCCTGAAATTAAAGAACAGACATTGTCAGTGCCAGGTGATCAATATACTGCTAGTCTGCTACTATATCACAAGATAAATCATAGCCAAATAGCCAAATTTATTAATTAGCACAGGAATTCGAAGAATATAATGCTGGGTACACACCTCTTGTCGATGTTTAGCCTGACGCTGTCCTGACGTGACGGATTGTATGTGCTTCTGAACGAGACCTCCACTTGATCTTCAGTTGAAGATACCACCCTGAATTCAGCACCATCCAACCTGTGCAAGTGCAGATTTCAGATAAGCATAATTTCTTCAGCTGCAGCGTGTAATAAGTCTTAGTGCATATATATACTACAGTACTATTTTACATTCCTTAGAAATTATGCTTTCCAAGAAGCAAATCATTTGATCTGCTAGGGCATGCACACCCTCTGTTTAATACACCATAATTTCTGACGGTGTTTAACACGGTTGCTTTTTCAGAAAAGAACTCGATTCTTCACACTTACAGCTCGCTCTATGTACTATCAACCGGTTTGGTTTTCTTAAAAACAAAAGCTGATTGTTCAAGCATTTGTCTGACGGCAGCTAGGTTCTTGAATCCACGTAAATATGCTTTTAAATCACAATTATGACAGGCTAGTAGATACGTTCAAGTGCTTTTAAATCAAACTGGTACTGTTATATTGTGGATGATGGGTTGGTTGATCGTGTTAACTATGTTAGTTATTAGCTGTAACAGAGGAAGGCAATAACACAAGAACAGCTATGCAACCACCTGCTAACTAGTAGTTACGTTCAGTTAGAACGACACTGTAGTTTATCGACATTCGTAACTGGCAAAAGGACGTACATTGTTTTGACAGTTATAAGCCGGTAGAAATAGAGATTGATCAGTAGCCAGCACCAATATACAATTCAGAAATGAGAACACACGCAAAGATGAGAAGTTGGATGACTCGACGACTATTTTGCAGGGCTCTAACTATTGGATACTTATTCGGTAGATTCTTATTTTTATAAAAATGGAGCATACAAATATGTTTATAAAAAATACAAAGTAACGGAAAATCTAAACTTTCTATACATCTACAACTCCAGATTTATTTCAGATTTGAATCGATCTCTACCAAATAAAATCGTATATAGCGTACAAGCATGCATGATTCATCGTTTTCAGTTTAGAACAATTAAAGTGATCCGAGGACGACCTTAAACACCGGACGATCAAAGTGCATGCACAAAGAAATATAATTAGCAGAAGATATGTAATGCGCGCAGGACGAACAGATTGGAAGTAATGACGTACATGTCGATCACGCCTCTTGGATGATTGGATCCTGGGTAGTTCCATACCACATCCCAATACCTGTAAACACACATGCATCGACATAATTAAATTAATTTTGATTAGCAGAAGATAATCAATATGCCGGGCCGTTAACCTGTTTGAGAAGAACAGGCTGAAGAACAAGAGCTAGCTAGCTAGCTCGTAGCACATGCAGCAAAAGAGACAGCAGCTGGTAGAGCTAGCTAGATAAGTCGCTATATACAGATCGAGAGAGTAATATAATTAATTAATACCCGGCGGAGTTGTCATCGCCGGTGTAGTCCAGCAGGTTGCGCTCGCCGTTGTAGCTGACGCCGGTGATATGGCCCCCAGGATTGGACAGAGTCACCTGCACGATGCCATTGTCCACCAGCACCTGCAGATATAGATACACATACAGCAAGATCGAGCTGGTTGTCAGTGTGTTATAGCCGATGATCAACTAGAGCTAGCGAGCGAGCTAGCTGCATGTCGAAACTAATTAACTGTCAACAAAAGAGACAGTTAATTGATCGACCAACACAAACTGATCCACAGTGTGGTTGAACTCATGGTGGATGTATAGCTAAGAGCTAAGTAGACATGGTGCATCTTTCCATGCATGCGCACCTGGCGGGGCTCGACGTGTAACGTAACGCCGGCGGCGCCGGCCGCGAGATGCGGCAGTGTGGACGACGACGACGACGCTGCGACGGCGGCGACGAGGACGAGGAGGAGGAGGAGCAGCAGCAGGAACGCTAGCTTCGTGGCCTCGGTGGTCGCCGCCATCATGGACGATATAGATCGTGCGTCCGTCGCTGCAGGTAAAGCTTGGCCTTCCTCCCTTGCTTGCTTGCTAGCTAGCTATATATAAGCACGCGTACGTACGCGTGTCGCGATCGATATATGCAAAACCTTTCGTACGTGCTGATCCGATTCCGATCCGATCGATCGGTGAACGGCCGGACGCACTTACGGCAAGCCCGGCCGGCCGGCCGGAAACACAGCTTATAAATATCGATTTATATATTTATATGACGATATGACGAAGAGTCGTTAGCGTTGTTCTGGCAGCTAGCTGAGTATACGTTCGTCGTCACAGTTCTTGCCTTTTATCAGCCCTCGCCGTTTTGTTTGTTAGGCAATCTGTTTGAGCATCCGCGCGCAAGGAATATCATAAATTCTATTGCCTAAATGGTCTTCGCATAGAAAGCTCATTAAAGATTTTCTTCTCTGTATTTCTTTAGAATCTCAATCAACTCTATAAATCTCATTGTCTACATTCTATACTCTAAAATTTTATGGAGATCTCTGAATTTTGGAAGGATTGAGTTGAATTTTAGAAATCCCCTTAAATAGAGAGTATAGGATATATAGAAAATTCTTTATAGCTCTATTTTTTAAAAAAACTGTTAAATTTTTTCTATACAACTATACAGAAAGTCTTTTAGTAATACATCCCGATTCTGCCGTTCGTTTGCATTCAAGGTACGCTTCGAAATTGGAAGGAAATCAACGACGACCCCTCTATTCACAGTACGTAATTGTTTCAGCTGAATGCATGCTAGCTATAGTTGCCGTACAATACTGGGATGGGATGGTATGAGATTAGGTCAGTTTGGTAAGTAATCAGAATGATATTGGCTTTTTTTTTCATCGGGATGCAGTAGGAAAATAGATCTTAATTCGTTGTGTGTTATATATCACCATCCGATTCATTGCCCTGCTTTAAGTAGGGAATTCTACGAGAGAGAAAAAAAGCCATAGGATCATACATAGATACGGAGTTGCACTCTCTCTTTATATGGTCGAAGTACGAAAAGCAAAATGCAATGACCATGTCAATTAACAGGGATGTTCATGGATAATCACTGGAAATTATGTCAATAATCTTATAATTAGACCAACCCCTGCTAGCTCTATATATGCTGCTCCATTTTCAGTAAATTGGAATATTGGGTTTACTAAATCAGAGTTATTTTTTTCCGGCGATTGCTTTTCTGTCTGGCGAGATGCTTTGCTTCTGTTTTTTTTTTCTGATTTACTGCAATTATTTAATTGCTGATTTGCTATAGAACTTCTGAAGAGTTGCTGCTGGCGAGCCAAGCCGAGTTGGCTCGTGGGTCGATCAAGCTTAAGCTGAGCCACGTTTTCAGCTCGCCAAGCCAGCCGGCCAAGTAAGGCTCGGCTTGTTCAGGCTCAGCCAAGCCTTAACTTGTTGCCAGCCCTAACCGCTTGGTTACCATAGTTTTATGAGCTTCGAACTAATCAGACTGGTAATCACCTAACGCCAGCAGGCGGCAGGTCACCATGGTTTATGACCCATGCTTCCGAACCCCATCAACATTCGTATGACGTTGTTTGCGCATAGGGATCTCAAACTTTGCTAACTAGCAGCTCGCAAATGCCTTTGCTCAGAAAAAAAGGCGCACATTTAGAAAATGCAATTGACAGAGGAGCTCAGAATAATATTCAAAATTAATGTTGCACATTTAGCTCATTAACAACACCAGGTAGCTGCTGAACTGGACAGATCTACTGAAAGGATGATGCTTGGCTAACCTCTCTTGCAGCAAGACCAGATTCCTGGCTGATTGACACTGGACCAATATCCAGCTGAATTGTCAGTAAACAAAAGTCCAAGTAGTGATCGAGCTAAATATTAGCAAACGGTACTGCCATCCATCATGCAAGCAAATACCTATTAATCTTATCTTTGTATATAGCCTTTTGATTATGCTCACACAGAAGACTACTTCAGCGCAAAACTGGGAACCTATCACTATGATGAATGACAACAAAACTAGGATACAGGCTATCAAAATTTTATACTTGTTGTATCATTACATATTCTTCTCCCTCAAGGTAAATGAATCCATGAAACCTGGAGTCGGATGAACAGTGCTTCCGTAGGAATCTACTTATTCAATGGTTTTATCGATGTTGCTAGGCATCAACATATTGAATCCATCAGCTGCCGTAGAAAGGATCATACCAGGTATCTGCGGGTGCCAGTGCAACTCTTTCAAATCTTTCTGGCCCTGCACATGAAACAATCAACATCACTTAAATGATTTTTATTTTGCTCTTTAACAGTGTAAATAGATTTAAGCTACACATAAACAACAACAACAACAACAACAAAACGTTTCAATCCTAAGCAAGATAGGATAAACTAGAGTTAAAACTCAACATAAGCTATTAATCAAGGTTCAATCATATGAATAGTTTATCTCCCAGCACTCCTATTTAAAGACAAATTTTTGAAAATATTCTATCCTTTCAAGTCTTTTTTATTGTCTTCTTCCATGTCAATTTCGATCTTCCCTGCCTCTCCTCACACTATTAATGTGCCTTAGGATTCTACTATGCATCGGTTACTATAGAGTTCTCTGTTAAACATGTTCAGACCATCTCAACCGGTGTTGAATAAGCTTTTCTTCAATTAGTGCTATCCCTAACCTAGGTCCCAACCCTAGTAAAGGAGAGAGGGCCCCTTTCTCCTAAAAAGGTTGTGATGGGCTTATCGAGCTAATAGAAAACCTAGCCATTCAAATAGAGATGAAACCCAAGTTTAAGTTTTAACTCTAACCTACTCCAACTTGTTTAGGATTGAAAGGTTTTGAAGAAGGTGTGACCCATAGCCTATTACGTATATCATCATTCCAGATTCAAGCCATTCTTGTGTCACCGCAAATCAAACACAACATACGCATTTCTGTAACACTTAACTATTGAAGGGTGCATAGTGGAATGGAGACCACATAGACAACATTTTTAAAATTGTTACACAATGGAAGGGTGCATACATTGATTAGAAAATGAGAGGAAACAATTAAAAAAGTGGTAAAAGTACCTGATGAACAAAGAGAAGTTGTGGGGGTAGATCTGCTGGAGTATTTGCCTGTTCTTTCATCTTTGCCCTGAACTCTGCCTCCTCTTCAGCATCTCTTTCCAACGAAAGATCCCAAATTCTGAACACAGCCAATTCAGGATTGCAAAAGAGGAAGTCAGAATAGAGTAAAGAAAGTACTTTTGCGTTTCAGAAAACTCAATTTTTTTTAAAAAAACTTTGGAAGGGAGAAACTTACGTTAGTTGATGGTCAGCTGATGATACAGCTAATGTCGACGCTTCATGTGGACTCCATTCCACAGATGTGATCGGGTGCTTGTGGTATTCAAAATGTGCAACCAAGGGTCATCCTAGCAGTACACCAGAAAACAAAGGACGGTTTGTTGTGAATACATCATTTCACAAGCAATATGAAATATTTTTTCGATTACATAGAAGACGCACATGCACAGATACCACCATGCACACACACCACACTCAGAATGTTATCACCACAAGACCCTATAACTTATATTTTAAGTCCTCCGATTCAAAATGTAAGCCATTTTAATTTTGTCTAGGTTTATCTATGAATCAATGTATATGTTTTGTATATATATCTAGGTTTATTGATCTAAAGATGAATCTAGACAAGACTAGAATGACTTACATTTTGAAACAGAGGAATTACTTTTTTTAGATAATGCAACATTTTCCTTTTAAAATATTAAATGCACAGAAAGTAAATCATGAAAACATCTTTTTTTAGATAATGCAACATTTTCCTTTTAAAATATTAAATGCACAGAAAGTAAATCATGAAAACAGAGATGGATGGAATATGCAAACAGAGTTTTTTTGCCAGACAGGCAAAGATGCCTGTCAAAATTTTACTAAGAAACGGGGAGAGGTAAAAAAACAGAGGTCAACAATCAAGGTTGTTGAGTTTAGCAAGACCCATAAACATGCTAACAGAGATGGATGGAATATGCCATTAAAGTGTGTTATTTGCAGTGCACAGAAAATTGTGGTTTGACAATATGAAATACCTTGATTAATCTTAGATCACGAATTGAGAAACTTCCATCATCGCATCCTGATGCTATCATACAGCTAGCTAGCCTGGTAATGGTAGTCAATAGAATCAAGAAATATTAAGAGAACTTCTCGTGAAGATGATATAATTTTCAAGTGAATAACTGGATATACCGATTCCATGAGATGACATTCACGTCAGCATTGTGAGCCTTAACGGAAATACAAGGTTTCTTCCCTATCCGTATATCCCAGATGGATATTGTTCTGTCAACTGAACAAGAGGCAAATATGTCGGCTTCTGTGGGACTCCACTGCAAAAAGTATCAAGGATACGAGGCCGCGCCGTTTTCGTGGCCTCCTGCTATGTCTACGTCGTCGCGCCGTTTTCGTAGTCTCCTGCTATGTCCACATCAGTGGATTTTATTTTAGCCGATAGATATGATTTGAACCGTTTCGATGTATTTCGTCCTCGGATTCAGAACCCATCATACATGTATCTGAACTTCTCTCTTAATATTGTTTGATTTGACATATCATTGCATAGCTCTCTGCATGCATGAGTGTGTCATGTTTACATGATTTAACGCATCAATTAATCTTGATTTGATGTGACATGGATGCATACATACATGCGTTTGCTATAATTAGTTGATTTGATGTATCGTCATTACAAATTTGCATGCCTGCATAGTGGATGTGTGGTGTGTCACCAAGCAATATGTCATGAATGCATGCATTTATGTATGTGCTATAATTACATGATGTGACCTATCATTGTAAATGTGCATGCATGCATGGTCTACAATTACTTCATTTAATGTATCGCCATTACAAATTTGCATGCCTGCATGGTGGATGTGTGGTGTGCCACCAAGCAATATATCATGAATGCATGTATTTATGCATGTGCTATAGTTATACGATGTGACTTATCATTGTAAATGTGCATGCATGCATGGTCGATGTGTGGTGTGCCACCAAGCTATGCATTTCTTTCATCATTCAATGCGCATTTAATGCACCGCAAAGATTTTCTTTTGGCTGGAGCTTCCACTGTCTATTTAAGCGCGCCATTTCTTCTCACTTTTGTGCACCCACGCACAAGCATTCAATGTTTGGTTCTTGCTGGAGAGTGTGTCTTTGAGTGCTTAAAGATAAATCTTCTAACATATTTCATATGATGTCACGAGAAAGTGGTATATGATCACGTAATTCACTGGAAAATTGTAGTTTGTTAGAAATACAATGAACAGCATTAGACTTAATTAGCATGCATAGTCATACGATGCTAGCATACGTTGTGGGTACCCCACCCACTATTGACTATGATTGGAACATATATTTACAACGAGAGCTCTTATCATAATGCCTTTGAATTTAATTGTCTCACTTAACCATGACAGAGGCTAACATTACTTAGAGCTTCGCTACTAACTTGGCTCACAAACGGATATGGTGTTCTAATAAGTGGTCGACCGATTGAAAATCTAATCCACTCAATATTGTCTCTTATTGCTCACCTAACTTTTTTTTATTTTCCGCATGCTATTTCTATGTTGTGCTCTCTGTTTCGCTTATCGCTTTTCTTGTCATCTTATTGTTTATGGTCTCTATGATGTGTATATTTTGTATGGACATTTTTAGTTTAAGATATGTCTTATGGATTTAAATGGTGCCGATATATTTTATCTTCGACTTGAGCAGCCACCATACGATATGTTTTGTGTTCTGGTAATTGATCTCTTGGTTTGACGTATGTTTTGTGCTTTAGCAATTGATCTCTTGGTTTGGCATTTGTTTTGTGTTCTATCAATTGATCTCTTGGTTTGATGTACCGCTGCATAAATGCCTACGTGTATACTGAGGTTGTGTGTCAACAATTGATTAGTTTGGCGTATCGCTGCATAGATGCATGCATGCATGTTGAGGGTATGGTTATCTACCAAGCCACACATTCTTTTAGTATTGCCCGCATGCTATTTTTATGTTGTATTCTCTGTTTCACTTATCGCTTTTCTTGTCGACTTATTGTTTATAATCTCTATGTGTTTAGTGTAGTAATTCCATGTGTATATTCCGTATGTGTATTTTTAGGTGAGAATATGTCTTATGGATAGTATAGCTTCAACAAGCCGAGCAGGAAAGCGTGCCCATGCCAAGAGAGCAGTTCCTACGATAGGTGTTTTTACGTTATTTTCTACCTTCTTGGAGCTACATTTTATTTTCTTTCTCCGGTTTAGATGAGATGTTTTAGTAGGTTATTACAGTACTTGTTTTCATGTTTTTAATTTCTCGGGAAAAATTATCTAGCGTTTAACTGCTGGTTCTCATGTTTTTTATTTTCTCGATGCTACATTTATTTTCCCTATAGCCCTTCGTAAGGTTGACAAGTGCTCTGCAAGGATTTTTTCTCGAGGAAAAAATTAACTAATATTTGGCTCCTGGTTCAGGTTCATACTCTGCAGGGGACAATACGTGAAAGGCAGCAGCGTCGAAGAGCCATAATAAAGAAAAAAAGGGTGGGGGATTGATACATTGAGTGAAATAGCATGTTCTTTGTTAGCTAATGCATGAATAACATGGGCGTTGCCTCCTAATTTAGGAATTATTTCTCGGGGAAAATTATCTAGCATTTAGCTGCTGGTTCTCATGTTTTTTATTTTCTCGATGCCATGTTTATTTTCCCTATAGCCCTTCGTAAGGTTCACAAGTGCTCTGTAAGGATTTTTCCTCGAGGAAAAAATTAACTAATATTTGGCTGCTGGTTCAGGTTCATACTCTGCAGGGGGAACAATACGTGAAAGACAGCAGCGTCGAAGAGCCATAATAAAGGAAAAAGGGGTGGGGGATTGATACATTGAGTGAAACAGCATGTTCTTTGTTAGCTAATGCATGAATAACATGGGTGTTGCCTCCTAATTTAGGAATTTGTTTGTCTGGTTCTGGAAATTCCACCGTCGCTGGGCAACAGTACTCAGGTGATGTCAGCAATGAATTGTATACTACAAGTTTGGCCATTGTCAGAAAATGCTACGGGCTGCTAAGCTTATGAGGACCATGATTTAGAAAATAATTGTAGCTTTTCTTATAACTGTTTATTCTTTTGTGCGTCAGCTCTTTCAGGCGACACTTCATACTAAGGACCGCCTACACATACCTGCCAGTACTGTGGCGCATAGTTTTGGTACCAAGAGCGTGTGAAGAGGACTTATTCAGGCACAGGAGGTCACGTTTGCTTTCATCTTTGCTGCAGAGGTGGTAAGGTCTGCTTGCCATTTTTCAAATAGCCTCCACCCTTTTTGGCTAGATTGTTGGATCCAAATGGCGATATTTTATCAAAATATTTCCTTAAATCTATAAGATCGTACAATTCTATGTTCGCTTTCACATCATTGGGGGCCAAGATTGACTCTAGCGTAAACAAGAGTCCTAGGCCATGTGTGTTCAAGATTAATGGGCAGGTACATCATCGAATTGGGTCTTTACTTCCGGATGAGGGTGAGTCTCCCATATATGCGCAACTTTACTTTGTTGATACTGAGAATGAGGTTTGAAATCGCATTTCAATCTTTTATAGAGAGAGTGATTGTGATAGCAGTGCCGAAGTTGACAAAGAGAGAGTCAAAGGTTTAATAAGGATGTTTGATGAATCAAATGAGTTAGTTAGGTCATTCAGGGCTGCTAGGGATTTTTTGCAACAGGAGCATAGCCAGCCCCTGTGGCTTAGGCTATTACATGATCGCTCTAGAGCTGCTCCATAATACAATGCACCAATTGGGTCAGAGATAGCTGCTTTAGTGGTAGGTGATTTTTCGGAGAAAAAGAAAAGCCCTGATATAATAATTCATGAGAGAGATGGTGGGCTACGAAGAATTAATAACCTCCATGCCAATTATATGGCCCTGCAGTATCCTATTCTTTTCCCTTATGGTGAGCAGGGGTTTAAATTAGGGGTTAAATACAACCATTCTGGGGTTCTGTGGGGTGGGGTGAGGGATGAGGTTACAGTGCTTGAATATTATGCTTTTCGATTACAACAGCTTGGATGTGAGGCACTTACATTAATATATGGTGATCGGTTGTTTCAGCAGTACATAGTTGATGCTTTTGCGTCAGTGGAGGAGAATAGACTTTGATTTGTTATAAGAAATAATAAGAATTTATGATCAGAGATTTATAAGGGGATCCAAGATGCACTTCATAAGGGTGATATTGATGGTAACAATGTTGGTAAGCGGATTATTTTTCCTGCTAGCTTTACAGGGACTAAAAGATACATGGTATAAAACTATCAGGATGCAATGGCTATTTGTAAGTTTTATGGGCCACCAGATTTGTTCATTACCTTTATTTGTAATACTAAGTGGCAGGAAATAGTTGATGCCCTTGCATTTATTCCAGGGCAAAAACCAGAGGCTAGACCTGACATAGTTAGCCGAGTCTTCAAACTCAAGGTGGAAGAACTTATTTCTGTGCTGAAGAAGGGTACTTATTTTGGGAAGGCACAGGCAGGTATGGTTATTGTTTTTTTCGCTCAAAGTTTTTGGTTAGATAAGATATTTAGCCCACTTTCTCTCTTGCAATCACCATATAGAGTGCATGCTACATATTTTTTGATATTATGATACACCGTATGTGTTTGTAACAATCCTACCTATCCCATTATCATCCCAATGCATCACACTGGTACAACGTACGTAGAGGCAATTGAAAGATATATAAAAATAAAGAATGTGGACATAGGTTAGACCCACGCACATGTGTCCTATAGGTTTGGTGGCTGATGTGTTATATGTGGAGATTTTGTGGCCTTCCAAACATTTGTTATGTTAGTTATATTTGTGGTTTCTTTAACACTTTTCAATCCCGTACTATGTTCCAGTTCTCTACACAATTGAGTTCTAGAAGCGTGGTCTACCTCACGTTCATATCTTGGTTTGGCTCTAAGGTAACACTAAAGACCCACGCCCTTTATTAATTAACTCAATAATGTGTGCAGAAATACCTGATAGGCCATCCGATCCTGAGGGTTATAACCTTGTCGATGAATTTATGGTGCATGGTCCTTGTGGAGATCTTAACAAAAGATATCCATGCATGAAAGATGGTAATTGTTCAAAGTTTTTTCCAAATAGCTACCAGGAAGAGACCATCATTGGTGAGGATGGTTTTGTGCAGTATAGGCGTCGTGCGGAGACTGGGTGCTTTGTTGAGCGATATGGGGTTAGGCTAGACAACGCTTGGGTTGTACCGTATAATCTAAAGTTGCTAAAGCGCTTTAAGGCCCACATAAATGTCGAATGGTGCAATAAAACACATCTTATAAAGTACTTGTTTAAATATATTACAAAGGGCCCAGATCGTGCAAGAGCCGTGATTGAAAGCATACCTCCAAAAGACTCTACGTGTGATTTGCATACTAGGGATATTAGCAGCGACGTTAGTTCCCAAGCCAAGGATATGCATGAACACCCAGATGACATTGATGAGGTTCGGGAGTATTGACTATCGTTATTTATCTTCACATGAGGCTGTTTGGCGTTTGTTTGAATTTGATATACACTATAGAACACCATCAGTTGAGAGGTTATCTATACACCTTCCTTTGATGAATAGCATCGTGTACTCCACGAAGCAGTGGTTAGTTGATATTGTAAATGATCCCCGTTCTAAGAAAACAACCTTAACTAAATGGTTTATAGCTAATAAGATGCACCCAAGCGCTCGAGAATTAACATATATTGAATTCCCAACAAAGTGGGTTTGGAATAAAAAAGAAAAATGTTGGTGTCCTCGTAAAGCATCCAAAAAAATTGGTCGAGCTATCTACATCAACCCTAGCTGCGGTGAGCTTCACTACCTCCGTATGCTTTTAAATGTTGTCAAGGGAGCCATATCATACGAGGACCTTTGAACTGTTGATGGCGCTTTGTACTCATCATTTAAAGATACATGTCAAGCGCTTGGTCTTCTTGGGGATGATAACGAGTAGCGTGATGCTCTTAGGGAAGCATCTGTTTGGGGTTCAGCTGGGTAGATGCGTCAGTTGTTTATTACTATTGTCCTTTTTTGTTTTGTGTGTGATGTACTCTCTTTGTTTACTAATTTCTTTGTTTACTTTACCGACGATATCCATCATAAAATTCAGAGGGCAATACAATTACCTTCATATAGAGTTCCAGAACAGCACTTGAAAAATTATGTTTTATTGGAGTTTGACGAATTGTTTACTAAAAATGGCGCTGCTATGAGTGATTATGGTTTACCTAAACCCGACATTAATCTTTCAAAAAAATTGAAAAATAGGTTGTTAGCTGATAAAATGGTGTACGACATTGCAAAGTTAAAAATGACCACAATATTATGGTTAATAAATTAACTGTTGAGCAACGCCAAGTCTATGATACCGTTATTCAATCGGTCTATGGTGGGGCAGGAGAATGTTTTTTGTGTATGGGTATGGTGGTACTGAGAAAACTTTCCTTTGGAACACAATTATATCACGCCTACGTTCTGAGAGACTTATTTTTCTTGCGGTGGCCTCTTCGGGGGTTGCTTCCCTCTTGCTCCTAGGGGGCCGTACTGCTCACTCTCGGTTCAAGATCCCAATAGTTATTGATGAGGCATCTTGATGTGATATAAAAAGAGGGTCTTTCCTTGCGGATTTAATAGTAGAGTGCTATTTGATAATATGGGATGAAGCCCCAATGACTCACCGGTATTGTTTTGAATCTTTAGATCGCAGCATGCGTGATATTCTTGGTAAAATGGATGCTTCGTGTTTTAACAAGGTATTTGGTGGGAAGACTGTACTCCTTGGTGGAGATTTTAGGCAGGTATTACCGGTGGTCGAGGGTGGTGGTAGGTTGGATACAATAAATGCCTCGATAACTAACTCGTACTTATGGAGGCATGTAAAGGTTTTACGTCTCACGGTGAATATGCGCCTATTTGACATGCTAGGCAGTAGTTTACCTGCTAACCAAGTAAAATTTTTTAATGATTGGGTGTTGAGTATTGGGGATGGCACTGCAAAAGGTGGTCCACATAGTGATGATGGGGATTCTACATGTGTTGAGATACCAGATGATATTTTGATACCCAGATTAGACTCTTCTATTGATGAAATTATCAAATTGACCTATCCAAACTTGGAAGTATCGTATTCTAGTCCGGACTACCTCAGAGAAAGGGCCATTATTGCTCCAAAAAATGATACCATTGACGAAATCAACAGTCGTGTTCTTAGCTTGGTGCCAGGATATGAAAAGATATACCTTAGCTCAGATACTTTGGTTAAATCCTCAAGGGGGAATGGTAACCTTGACCTACTTTATCCAGTTGAATTTTTAAATTCATTGCAGTTTAAAGGCATCCCTCCTCATAGGCTTGCATTGAAGGTTGGTTCACTAGTAATGTTGTTGCGTAACTTAAATCAAAGTGCTGATCTTTGCAATGGGACGCGCCTTATAATTACACACCTAGGCGATCGAGTTATGGAGGCCTAGATAATAACAGGTTAACATATAGGCCATAAGGTCCTTCTTCCTAGCATTGCCTTACATGTGTCAAGCACCAAGTGGCCTTTCATTCTTAGTAGACGGCAATTTCTAGTCCGACTTTACTATGCAATGACTATTAATAAGAGCCAAGGACAAACTTTGCAAAACGTTGGTTTATACTTGCCATGACCAATTTTTTCCTATGGACAACTCTATGTGGCTATATCCCGTGTTACTTCCAGAAGTGGTCTTAGGATTTTAATTGACGACGATGCAGATCCTAGCTCTACTCTTACCCAAAACATTGTTTACAAAGAGGTGCTACAGGCCGTATAGTATCCCCCTACATAGTTCAAGGTTGTTTGGTCCTGCTTACTATTTTCGATGGGTTTTAAGCCTAATTTGAATTTGGTTTTACTTATCTTTGATAATTAGCCTATTCAATCACCCAACTTTGGCTACAATGTCCATGCTGTACTGTCAATCCATTGTTCATTGTATTTGATGCCCTCACTCATTGTGCCCCTTTTGTTTAAAAGCTTATCCATCCAATGGAGTACTCTATGCTGTCATGGATTGATTCCACCAGGCATAACTGGCGTATAAAAGTTAGAGTCTCTAGGATGTGGCATCTATCAGGAACATCTAAAGGGAGAAGTTTTTTTGCTGTGGAGCTTATCTTGGTGGATGAAGAGGTATGTAACCAGTCAAATTCATTGTGATAGTTTATTTTATGAACTATGTATGACATTCTTTTTATTTCTTATGGTGTGGGTGTTTTAGGGTACAGGCATTACAGCCTCTATAGGAGAAAACGAAGTGGCCAAGTTTTCACTGTCTATAGTGGAAGGACATGCCTACTTCTTTTAGAATTTTCGTGTCAACAAGGAGAGGCGAAAGTATTACCCTGTGCCCAGCACATATACCATCTTTTTTATGCCATGGACTATTGTCGAAGAAGTTCCTACAGAGAGGGCTTGTGCTCTCTCACTATACGTCTTTAATTTTGTGGACTTTGACAATTTGGACGATCGAGCAAGGCACCCCCAGAGTTTAGTAGGTATACAACCTTAAAATTTCCTAGTGGATTATTTTTTGTAGCCCAGCCAATGTTTATGTGGCATATGCTTACACAACATTCTTAAAACCAGATATTATTGGAAAATTAATAGTTGTGCACCCGCTGGTGCAAAGCAGCACTTTGAATGGTCCATCTGTTAGACGTAATGTAGAATTACAAGACTTAAGGTCTATTCTTTGTCTAATTTATTTCATTGCTTTCAAGCGATGTTGTACTATTCCTAACTGGCGTTTTCAGTGGCCGATCCTTGGTGATTACATTATGGGTTGAGCATGTAACTTCTTTTGAAGATGAGTTTTTCCTTGAAGCTATTGGTAAGGATGAGCCAGTTGTTGTTGTTTTTGATGGACTTAATACGAAGCTCTTCTTGGGTGAGTTGTGTTTTCTGTTGTGTTTTACGGGTGTATCTCTTGCATTTCTTTGAGAGCTCTCCTTGAATATGTGCATGTCTATGATTAGGAAATGCAAGCTGCCGGAGCAGTGCTAGCACAAAATGGTACATTAATATTGATATCCCTGAGGTCAATGCCTTTCATGCAAGGTATATATATTAAGTACACATGTTTTTTCTTTAGGTTATATATGCGTATGATATTTATGCCTATTATAATCTTTACGTCTATATGTTTTCCTTCAGCCTACAAAAAAAGGGTTATGAGGTTCTTCTTTTACCTAGTGATGGTGATGCTGCGACAGAAAATATTGATGAGGCAAATGCTAATAGGAGGTCAATATGAGAGCTTTTATCCTTGAATCCTCATGACAGCAATGTAGGTTTGATTGGCCCCAGCCCTACATAAATTCGATATGATGTAGCTTATAGTGAACTCTAATTTATATCTACCGTATAATGTATTATGACATGGTAATTTGTAGACCAAGTTTATTTTAATTTTATAACGTATGTTTTACATGAACGTTTAGATTTATTGTGCCATAGTATTTTGTCGATCTAACTTATTTCTATCTTAGGACATACGATTCACATGCGATGCACGTATAAAGGAGATTGATGTATCATGTGGTTGGTGGTAAAAAAGGTGCAATACGTGCAAGAAAGGTGTTAAGCCAACACTCCAGGGATTTGAATGCATAAATTGTAATAGTACATAACCAATGATCGTGCCTAGGTATTACTTATTTTGCCCCCCATGGTGTATGCATGATAAATATTCTCCTTGAAACTAGGTTTTTCACTCGTTTTTATTCAAACCACAACTACAAGTTAAATGTCATCATCAATGATGGCACTGGACATTGTAAAATATTCATGTTTGGTGGTGTAGCAGAGCAAGTTGTGGGTCGCACAGCTGCTGACCTAGTTGGAGAAAGCTCATCCAACCAGATCTTGCTTCCTTTGCCTCTTCGTGCTCTCATTGGCCGTAGGTATGTACTCCAGGTGGTTATCAGTGAACAAACTTTTCGGACAGGTCAACTATGCTTTGAAGCTAGGAAAGTGTTCAATCCAACCCCTCTTTATGGTCAACGTGGTGGACATGATGCTTCTGGAAACAAACCTTGTGATGCACATTTGGTGAGATCATCAACTAGTGGTGGTTGTGATTCTACGACGTTAACGGGTGTGTCAGGATCTAAGTCCAGCAAAGAATCCATGGGTGAACCATTTAGTGTAACTGAAGTATCAATAGCCCATAACGGAAACACCACTCCGCCTCCTCTTCCTATTGTTATGACCACTTCAAAAAATTTACCGGGGGGTGAAGAGGTCACTGAAGAAGACAGGTATGTGGAGTTTAAATATGGATACCACTTGCTACCGCATGGTTAAATCTAGTGTCATCAAAATATTGCCTTATGCAATAAAGTAACACGGGAGTGATAAGGATGTTAGGAAGCAATAAAGCATACACCTTTTAGATTGTTTGGTAATACTAGGAATTTACATTACAGGACTTCCCTTGGCAAACGGGCTAAATCCGCTCGGAAGGAATTGTTCTCCTCCAAGAAAGGGAAACCAAGGTAATTCATGTAGTTCATATGGCTCTAATGTCTAATTCACTTAAATACTTAAATAATGCACTGACCTATGTTTAAAGTTGCAGCATTGAGTGAGCTCATGCTTTCTTGGTGTGCATCCTCAACTACATGGGTCATCCTCTGCAATAAAACACTCCATGTTGCCTATATACTTATATTATTGGGGTCTTATTAGTACCCTCTATATATATAGTGAAATAAATGGCCCCTCTTGCTTTGCAAGTACTCTTAGGAGATCCTAGGCAAGCTCCCTAGTATCATTTGTTAGGGTCTATTTAAATTATGTGCTCCACAGTATTGTGTGTGTCAGTCAGTTCATTTTGTCAACTTTGAAGTATCTCTAGGTTAATAAAATGGTGTATGTGGTCTATTAGCCTTGGTCGAACTAGAGGGTGGGTTAGATTCTCATCCTCAGTTCTATGTTATGTAATAAGCACTGTCACAATATAAGTCATGTATGGTTCTACGTGATATTTTATATTGTACGCTCTAATGCATGGTGGATGGTGGCATGCTGATACTCAATATTTTTTATTTAGCATGTATCTAATTAACTAGATAGGCTTATGATTTGTGAATTATGTTATCAAAGTACCTATCTAGGTACAAGGTTTTACGGGTCAGTATTGATTTGGGATTTGGTGCTGAGCAAACTAGCTTTAAAGTCATGGTTAAATTAACCCTCCTCATCAGAAATATCAAATGTAGAAATATAGTGTATAGCATTATGCTCCATGGATACTTGTGCAACAAAATATCCTACCAGCAACGATATGTCTGTCACAGGTGTACACCACCATTCTTAATTGCTAGAGCTAGATAAGCATATAACTGTCACCTCGTCTGCAAATCCTTATTCATGTGGTTTTCTCTATCTCCTTTGGGTCATCGCATTGCTCATCCTTTGTCCAGGAATCATCTGGGAAGAGTTGTAGTGGCCTGTAATATAAGTGATGTAGTTATATCATTCCTACTAATGGTTGGTATTGATTTCCTATTAATAAAGTGCCAACATTATTAATGCTACACCACTAACCCTATTGTTATTTTTAATTAAAATATGCTCTGGATTATGGTGTCATGTGTAGGTCCAGACAATATAATTTGAAGCAGCAGATAGTATAGGTCCTCCCTGTGGAGGTAGCAGCCAACAATGAAAGAAGCATAAGCAGAATTGTAGTAAAGTATATGGAAGGAGTTATGGTGGACTACAATATAGATGATGTACTTATATCATTCCTACCAATGTTTGGTATTGATTTGCTACTCCATTAACCTTACTGTTATTCTTCACTAAAATGTTCTTTGAATCACGGTGGCATGCGGAGGCGCACAATATAATTTGAAGAAAGAGATAGTATATGTTCTCCGTGTGGAGGTAGTGACAAAAATATAGGAGCAGAACTACAGTAAAGTATACCCATATATATCTAGGTGTGGGGAGGTTTCTAAACTTGAATGCTATGCCACACTCCTCTTGTTTATTTTCACTTGCTAGAGTACTTAATTACAAGGAGAAAAATAATTGGATGCATGGTTGGTTAGGATAGAAGCAATGCTACCACTTATCAGTGTAGGACATAATTAGTCCTCATGTACGTAGTTAGTCTAGCACGTTGAAAATAATTTGGGTGTTGTTATTAGGTGGGCAATATACCTTCTGGTTGCTTCACTGGTGGCATCTTCTTGTATATCTCCTTGCTCTGCTCATTTAACTCAAAAATAAAACCATTAGTGATACGGTCTTGCCAATTATTGCTTCAAATTATTAGGCTATATATGGATGAATGTTTTGTTTGCAACAATTCTACACCCATATTTAAGCAAGTCATATATGATCTCTTTAATAAATAAAGGAATCATCCAAATAAAACATTGTTGCCTAAATTTATAGGCCTTAGTACCTTTGCATGGTTGTTCATTGCTTCTTTTATGTTCCTCCTTTGTCTAGAAATCATCTGGGAAGAGTTGTAGTGGCCTGCAATATAAGTGATGTAGTTATATCATTTTTATTAATGGTTGGTATTGACTTTCTATCAACAAAGTGCCAACATTATTTATGCTACTCCATTAACCCTATTGTTATTTTTTCACTAAAATGTGTTCTGGATTATGGTGGCATGTGGATGTTCCGATGATATAATTTGAAGCAACAGATAGTATAGGTCTCCCTGTAGAGGTAGCACCCGACAACAAAAAATATAGAAGCAGAACTGCAATAGAGTATATGAAAAGAGTCAAGGTGTCCTACAATATAAATGATGTTGTCATATCATTTCTACTAATGGTTGGTGTTGATTTTCTATCAGTGAAGTACCAACATTATTAATGCTACTCCATTAACCTTACTGTTATTGCTCGCTAAAATGTGCCCTAGATTACGGTGGTATGCAGAGGTGCAGACAATATAATTTGAAGGAACATATAGTACAGGTTCTTCGTGTGTAGGTAGGAACAAAAAATATAGGAACGAAACTATAGTAAAGTATATGCATATATACCTAGGTGTGTGAAGGTTTCTAGACTTGAGGATACTATGCTGCACTTCTCTAGTTTGTTCTGAGTTGCCAGAGTACTTAATTACAAGAAGAAATAATTGGATGTTATTATTAGGTGGGCAGTATACCTACTTAATTATTTAGGCAGTTAGGCCTCATATACGCAGTTAAGCTACCATCTCGAGAATAACTTGGGTGTTATTATTAGGTGGGCAGTATACCTACTTAATTACAATGAAAAATAATTGGATGCATGTCTCATTAGGCTAGAAGCAATGCTACCACCTATTAGTGTAGAACATAGTTAGACCTCATGTTCGTAGTTAGGTTAACATCTCGAGAATAATTTTGGTGTTATTATTAGATGAGCAATATACCTCCGGGTTGCTTTGCTGGTGGCATCTTCTTGTGTGTCTCCTTGCTCTGCTCATTTAACTCAAAATTAAAAGCATTAGTGATACGATCTTGCCAATTGTTGTTCAAATTACTAGGCTATATATAGATGAATATTTTGTATACAATAATTCTACACACATATTTAAGCAAGCCATATGTAATCTCTTTAATAAATAAAGAAATCATCCCAATAGAACATTGTTGTCTAAATTTATAGGACTTCATACCTTTGCATGATGCTTTATTGCTTCTTTTATGTCCTTTGGTGTTATTTAACGCTGACTCCATCTCATCCTTGGGGCATCCTTCACATGAAAGGTTTGAAGGACCAATCCTTGTGGGGTGTGTAGCTTAGCTGCTTGGTGGTGTTATAATCCCTTCACCATCAATGGCTACAATGTAGCCTGGTTTTATGCGCAGCTCTCTCGTCCTGAACATATCTTGTAGCATAGCTCTATTATGCATTTCTGAGATACTGTGCATGCGATTGGCTCTAGTGTTATAGGGATTTATCCACTTGCCTGAAGAACCTATTCCTTCCTCAATCTCTGGGTGAATGTGCACATCATGCAATTTATAGTTGATAACAACCCTCACAGTACTAGGCAAATATTTTGGCCCCAAACAAACAACTAATGCTCGGATATAGTCACAGCTGGCATCTGTGGGATCGCCGCCCTCTAGCTTATCTAAACCACAAAAATGCTTAAGAAGTTTCTTCACATTATTTAGTATCCAGCATTCTCTAGGCAAACCTCTAATCCTTATCCAAAACTTTTGCAACTCTCCAATAGCTCCCATGTTCTCTTCCCATTTCCTCATAGATAACGCATTCTTCGAGCCAAACAACACCTTATTAGCTGAAGCTTTCTCTAATAGGCTTGAAGAAGGAAACTCTACGAGGTAGCTTTTATTATCTATTAGAACTACTTTCCAAGGATATTGTGAATTATAGATTTCTTGAAGGATACTTTCAGCAACTTCAAAAGAGCTTTTTGTACTACCAATAATTGTTGCGATCGCACATTTCTTAAGTACATTTATCCTAGCTTCACGATTTCGACCAGATTCTAACCAAATGAGCTGAGGATAATATGAGGATTGTGGGTTACCTCCTAGCTGCATCTTGGAGAGTTCTCCTGCTGGTGTAGTTAGGTTGTCTTCCTTGCTTCTTTGATCCCTGCGCAAGGTGGTCTCTCATAGGTTGCGTATTGTTCTTTATAATAACTTTACCTTCTACATGGGTGGTCATATCATACAGTGCAAAATTATGTTTTATATGCCTGTTAGACCCGACATGCCCTACTCTCACCGGCCTAGAATCATGGACGAAGGGTAGGAAGTTAGGTAAAATTAAATGTGAGGGCGTTGTGGTTGGGTGGAAAGAGAAAGTTCATAGAGAAATTAAATGTTGCTATTTGTAGGGCCTTCATCTTCAATGTGGATGGTACTGCCAAACAGTTCAAACTTGGTATGTTTTATGTGGCCATTAGATCATCTATAGCCTACACTCTCTACCGAATCATATAAACATTTACATCTATATGGTTGTGTGCCAATGATATAAAGGTAGGTAAAAATAATTATAGGAATATTGTGCTCCATTCAGGTGAGAATACTTGCTTCATTTATTCATCTTCGTGTACTTTTTTTGCTGTGGGGAAACCCCGAGGGTAGGTGGTAACAGTGTGGCTCCAATATTCATGCGGTCCTATCTGCTCCCTATGACACCAACATGCTTTCCAGCCCTAGGCACATCGGGGTGAGCAACTTTGTTTAGGTTCTAAGGAACACACATATTCCCCTCAGAAACCATTCACTTTGTTCACAAATACAGTCATTCTAAAAATTTAAAATTTGTCCACACAAATAAGTATTCTAGCAATCCTACTTCACCCATCAATTTCATCCTATCCCAATATAGTACTATTTGCCCCATCGTCACCCTATTCAGATTCATCCCTTCTTAGCCATGACCCCCCTTGATGTTGTATTTGCCTAATTTATTTAGGGACATCGAAGTCTTTCCCCTCAGACCTGATGTTGATAGATAGTGTTACAATTCTTGCAATGACATTGTTAAATATTCAAGCACAGCTAACTAGGTGTTATCCACTTAAAAAATAAAGTGTGTTTACCTTTGTTTTCTTCAAAACTATTATATAGAGAGCATTTGCAAACAAGCATTATTTAATAGTTTGCAGAGATCAGAAAGATTGATCTCCCTTATTCACAATTTACAAACTATTTGTTGGTTTATGAACTGTTCCATTTAGTAGCTTACAAATTGTCAGTTCCAAGTACTAGAAGGATAGATCTCTCTTTATCACATTTTACAAACTATTGATGGTTTGCATATCGTTCCATTTAGTAGCTTAAAAATTGTCAACTCCAAGTACGTGAAAAGAGTGCCATGGAAGGTTAGGAGGATATATCTTCTAGTTTTTCCCTAGCGCGTGAAGCTTACCATGTATGATTGTACATTTGTTCCAGCGATGTGTGCAGAACAAGCAATATATCCTGGCAATTAGATTGGCCCAAATGTTTCAACATGATCTATTAGACGGTTTTAAAAGTGTCCCTATGAGGTTGGGAAAAATAGCAAATCGGTTGCTATTTGTTACCAGTGTGCATGCAAAGTGAGAGGGCATGTATCGGGGTTTTTAGAAAAATAGCGTATCGAAGTATCACCGTATCACGTATCCGTATCCGTATCTACGTATCTACGTATCTGGGTAACATAAACAGCAACCTTTGGTATGAAGGGATGAGAACTAATTTCAGGGCATGGGGGGGTGTGCGGGCTGGGGCAGGGGAAGGGGTTATCTTTTGATAAACTGGGAGCCACTTTTCCCTTTCATGTGTATTGAGAAACTTCTCAAGTTAGTCGATTAGCGATAGCTAGCTCAGCATCAGGCCTGGTTTTGCTCCTTCTTTCTTTGATTCCTCAATATGCTCGGAAGTAAGCTGGTGGTTATTATTGGCGCAACGGGTATAGGAAAAACAAAGCTATCAATTGAGGTAGCCAAGGCAATAGGGGGTGAAGTGGTAAACGCCGACAAGATGCAAGTATATGGTGGCCTAAATATTACTATAAACAAGGTGCCATTTCAAGATCGATGTGGTATACCACATCACCTTATTGGTTCCATCTCCACCTATGCAGGTGACTTTTCTATGTCATTCTTTTGATCTATTGCATCGTCTACAGTGAGCTCAATCGTAAAGCGTGGTCACACACCTGTTGTTGTTGGTGGATCTAACTCATTAATCCATGGGCTCCTTGTTGACGAGTTTGATTCAGCTGTTGTTGACCATTTTAAGAGCTCAAAAGCTAGGTATCAGTCAACTCTTCGATATCAATGCTGTTTTTTATGGATTCATGCTTACGAAACAATTCTTAATGAGTATTTGAAGCAGCGTGTTGATACTATGGTTGATATTGGTCTAGTTAAAGAAATCAAGAAATATTATGATGAAATGTCGGTTAATGGGCATGTCCTATATGTTGGATTAGGGAAAGCAATTGGTGTTCAGAAGCTTAGTGGGTATTTTGCTAGGTGGTCAAGCCAGAACAAGGCTATTGCTGAGATAAAGAACAATACACAGATCCTTGTACAATCTCAACTTGCAAAGATCCATGCCATGGTTAATGCATGGAAATGGCCTGTTCGCTCTCTTGATTGTACTGAAGTGATTCGAGCACATCTTTCCAAGACAAACAAATCTATGGAGGATATGGCATGGAAATGAGGTGTGAGTGATCCTTCACTTACTGTTTTACATGATTTTTTGTGGTAGATCTGGTTATAAAACTAGCTGCATGAACATGCATGCAGAAGTTGCTTGTAATAATAATCTTGGTATATTGTATCTTGATGCTATTCTATGTTTTATTTGCTTCATGCCATTCTATGGGAGCTTAGAGGGCACAGATGCTTGAGGACTGCTTAGTAGGTATTGCTGATTGTGTTATTCTTATTTAGAAACTATTTAGCTGGGGTGATGCCATTTTTATTTCACATGGATTGTTTTTTGCCTATGATGGTAAATTAGATATAAATAGTTTTTGGTAGATGGTGTAGTATAAGGCTCAATGTTATCTACACTGAATATATTCTACTGCCAAAGTAAAGTGTGTCATTAAATCAAAACAACAAAACTACCAAGATTGTTTCCTAAGAAACTCCTGTCAAACTTTTCAAGAACTACTGTGACCCCTATAAAAAAATTTCATGCAGAAGTTGCCTAGAAAATTGGGTTCGATTCATTTTTAACTATTTAATAGCTGATACTTAATTCATCGTACTGTATTATTACGGTGAAAACTATGACTCGACATGTAAAATTGTTCAACGAAAATAAGTATCCACCCAAACTCTATCTTAATACAGTGATGATTTGCAAATAATTTATGTTCTCTCCTATTAAATAAGCTATTTTGGAAAGTACTCTTTAATCCAAGTTTCTGATATTTGATAGCATATCAAATGCAACTAATATTTTGCAAATAAAAAATTGACTATATACCTTCTCTTTATATGGAAATTAAGAATTTATCCTCTTAGCCCACATGTCATTGACCTAAAATGACCAATTTTCCTTTTGCAAAGGTTCTTTAGGATATGGATCTATACATATAACTTCTATACTAAATGTACTAACAATAGTCTAATTATTTGACAAGGTTTGTACAGTTTGCCCTTTAGAATATAATGTGCCTTATTAATTTTTGCAAAGAGGTGCTAATTAAGTATTTGATATATTAGCTTGTCATATATATATAT
>KE372980.1:0-25969 GCA_000418225.1 Zizania latifolia | reverse complement strand
AGATGAAAAGTAAGGATTTTTCATTTCAATATGTTGCTATTTCAACTTGAATGTGCTGAAAAAATTTGTAAAGAATTTTTTATAAACTGTCCACCACAACGAAGCGTGGGTATCTATGGCCAGTAGTTATGATGTTTGAGACAATCAAATGTTCTTGAGCACCGAGGAGTAGATATGTTATTTCATTCGGTGGCATGCCCGCAAATCTTCAACACTGGCAGAATGTCTAACAAATGGATTTTTATCGACATTTCAACTGCCTGAAGTCGGCTCCCACATGTGGATGCACTTATTGCAATCACCTGAATAGACAAAGCACAGTGACTGACATAAGCACTACGTCAAAGGACAAGCATATAACATGGATAAGATATAATACACACCAGAGAGAAGTCTTCCAGTAACAAGTGGACTCCAATCGAGTGCATAGCCTTCATCTTTATGTCCACCAAATATTTTCACAGGAATCTGATTATGGATTTTGTCGTCTTCCTTGTGTGCACCTGCTCCAGACTCCGCTAACGAATTAAGGAAGGAGCTAAAGTCCCATACCTGCAAATGTAGCAACATAATGGGCAGTTGATTATGCACAAAGTAGTAAGTGTGGTACATTCTGTTTCTCAACATGTCTTTCAATAACAACAACAACAACAAAGCTTTTTAATTTCAAACAAACTAGAGTAGACTAGAGTTGAAACCCAACAAGAACCATTAATTAAGGTGTAGGCACATGAATAACTTCTCTCCGCGCACTCCTATGCGAGACCAAATCTTTAGGAATATTCCATTCTTTTAAGTCTATTTTTATTGTCTCCTCTTAAGTTAATTTTGGTCTTCCCCCACCTATCCTCACACTATTGTCACGCCTCAGGATTTCTCTGTGCACCAATTTCTCTAAAGTTCTCCGTTAAACACGTCCAAACTATCTCAACCGGTGTTGGATAAGTTTTTCTTTAATTGATACTACACTTAGCCTACCATGTATATCATCGTTCATGTTGCAATATAAATTTATAATGAATAGTTATATGTCCTTTTCCATGGAAATAGGACAGGGTACTGATGCACAGGTTGAATTGAACTATTGAAAAGGGTAATGATGCACAGGTTGAGTTGAACCATTGAAAAAAGTCCACCTTTCATCCCCCACCTATCTCTCAAGTTTCATTTCACCCTAAACTTTGATACCATATACAAAGTCCCTCAACTATCAAAATTCAAAGCATGTACAAATACACAAAATATCCTATGCCACCCAGTTTTGTCACAGTAATTTGTGTCATCACGGCAAGACTCAGACAAAATAATAATAATAAAGGTTGAACCGGCGAGTCATCAGTCTCCCTTTTCTCAGACTCTCACCCTCTTTGCTATCCTGCCCACCATGGCATTATGCCGCAACGGTTGTATGTGACAAACTACAGTCCAACCTAGGGAAGCAAGAAGTATTCAGCGTTCAGCAACTACAGATATATAATCTCATGTGTCCTGAAAGAAATAAGCATCCAAGATGGATCGGAATTGAAGATGTAAACACGGATGAGGAAGCAGACAGGCCCTTACTTGGATGTCGGTTGTCCATACCCTACGCAGGAGCAGCAATTTGAGGCATGCAGGAGAAAGTTACACAAGGATGAGGGTGGAGTGGCTGACGGTAGTTCATCAACTGCATCTGGTACTGGTAACAAGGTAAGATTGGATCGGCCATTCAGTTGCCAGTTGTACATACCCTACCCAGGAGCAGCAATTTGAGGCATGCAGGAGCAAGTCACAACGATGAGAGTGGAGCAGCTGACGGTAGCTCATCTACCACATCTGGCAACAAGGTAAGATTGGGTTGGCCATGAAAGGCACAGCAAGATATGGTTGGGGCAGAGGCCAAGGGTGCAGACTTGATTTAGGGGTGCTCAGTGGACATGAGCTGGCATGCTGTGAGCCTGTGACATGAAGAGGTAGGGGCAGCACGGTGAATGGGTGGGAGGGAGCCGGGAGGGTGAAGAACATATTGTCATTTACACAGTGACCCAGTGCACAGTGGACTATCAGCAAGATCTTACCCAAAACTAGATAGATAGAACACAGAGACTTGTCTGATTCGGTACTGACAATTGGAGGGTTAAAATTAGACAGTTTGAAGTTTGAGGGGAAATCAGACTCTATAACTAGTTTAGGGACCAAAAATATATTTTCTTTTTCCAAATTAAAAAGTAACAAACAAGTATTGCAGGACAAAGTGAATTACCTGAACGTGACCTGTGTCCCCCCACGTGGCACATAGATGTGGTTCTTGAGACATAGAGCGTATCCGATTAACACATCCCGTGTGAGCCACCTTTTTGAGCTGGTGCATGCATATATAGACACAGAGCATATTACAAGTTATGTATCAAAGGAGCAAGATCAGTTGTGAAATAATTGCATTCATAGCAAGATCCAAAAGTTGTGTACTTGGAGAATGAACATACATGTAAAATGGGCTTCATATCTTCATTAACTGCTTCATCTTCTTCATCACTACTATTTTCACTATCCATGTCACTGTCGCCATCAACAGCTGAAGCTGGTATAGGTTCTCGCTTCTTCCCGTTTATGTTGGAAATCTTGAAAATGCCGATATAATTCCATGAAGCCTTCTCAGCCTGAAAATGCGGGTACAGTTCATCATTTAGATTTTAGAGAGGCAAACTATGTTGACAAATGATTCATTCTACAGGTTCAGGAGCGGCCATGCTTAGGTTTCAACAGAAAGACAACATAAATTCGTGGAGACTTACATGCTATTCAGTATGCAATAACATGGATAACCACAGGACACCTGGGACAATTATGATAAATTGGGAGCAAGCATTCACACGAAACTTCTAGCATGAATAACCATAGAACTTCTGGGGCAATCATGATCTTAAAGCTAGTAATTGCAGGATATTTCTATCTAAAACTACGTGATAAGAATATTAATGCAATGCAAACAGGTAACTTCGTAGCATGATTCCATGAAAATTTATGTACAAGAAATATTGTAAACATACAGGAAAAGGTATGCCACATTGGAAATTCCAACCATTTCCTGATGATTTATTGTGCAAAAAGAATCCTCGTCCAAAAATCAGCCGAGATACACAATAGATAATTTATTAGAAATCAAAAGCATAATTGTTCATGACGACATAAATAAAGTATTTTATTACAGAGACGGCATTGGAACCTCAAACACTAGTTATTAAATAGGCGACTCCTAAACGACGCAACGACGACAAGAGAATGCAAGGGTGAGTATTTTGAATAATCAACAAACCATCCAAGCAAAACATAAAGAATGCATATGGATAACAAAGAAAGACATAATAAAATTCTTTTGCATAAAAGTAGCCTTTAAAGACAGAATATAATTTTAAAAGTTAATCTAATTAAGTGGAAACCTTAAAACAAAATTAACCATTCACTGAATAACTCTACCCAGAGTTATCAGGCCTAAAACCAACCAAACCACTTTAAACCAGAGTTAACTAGGTTAAACAGAAATGAACATCAAATTAATTAAGTAATAGAGAAACTAATCACGAAAAGCATTGCGCAGCTCGTCCTTAACCATAGGCACGGCTATTCGAATAGTTTTACTCTAATCAGAGGTGTATAACTTTACCCACAAGATACAGTCCTATGACATGTCACCATGCGTCTCAATACCACCACGGTACCTCGAAAAAGGACTGTGATACGACCCTTTCACCTAGATCCTCCAAGCTTTACACCCCATGCTGCCATCTACCCTGACACCCCGACATAGATGCACCTGACGCTCCCATCCGCAATAGCAGAGACTTCGAAGGGTACAGGGCTACCGGCGGTCTCGATGCTCCACTTGGGATCCCTAGGCTATAGGTCAGACTGTTGCCCACGCTGGCTTGTGGTAAGTGCTGTAAGGCATTACAACAGTAGCTCGAGAACCGGTCCTTAAGTGTCATGAGTACAACTAGAAAAGCCATATACTCACAACCCACCTTAGTCAAATTTTAGTAGAATTAATCATGAACCTGTTCATAAGTAAGTATTAAACCAATAAACCAGCATTAGGGTAACAAGCGGCATTAATGAGCATAATTTGGTGACACTAGGTTCTAAGCAGGGCTAAGCAATCCTATTTACTCTAGTCAAATCATAATAGGGATCTAACTGGTCAAATTTTAGTCCCAAGGTGATCAAGGAATAAGGTATAGCAACAGGATGCATAAATAAAGCAAGTTAAATCCTTCCCGATGACATTCAAAAATAAATGCATCTTTTGAAATAAAACATAGCTTTAAACATGGGTCTAATCAAGATCAAAGGATAGACTCAGATGACTTGCCTTGCTACACGGCCACAAAAACAGGCTCCTCGGGGACTTCGGAAACTATACGCTAAAGCAATCAATTAAAAACAGTACAGAAGATCACTCGTGTGAAAGTATTTTTAACGTGTAAAGCTCATTTTCTAAAAAATTATGCAATTTGAATGGTCAAATTTGAAGTTAAAATGAATTATTTATAAATTTTTAAAGGTTTTCAGCATTATTCTAGATTTTCAAAAAATAAAAAGGAATTATGATGCGATAAAGAATTATTTTTCAGAAGAAAAATCGGATCAATGACGTTAGCAGGTGGCAGGGGACT
This sequence comes from Zizania latifolia, assembly GCA_000418225.1. Classification (NCBI taxonomy): domain Eukaryota; kingdom Viridiplantae; phylum Streptophyta; class Magnoliopsida; order Poales; family Poaceae; genus Zizania; species Zizania latifolia. The sequence continues at coordinate 21,317 of KE372980.1, read as the reverse complement.
TGGTGCACCTAGTTCGCCACGTGGCAGCCACGCAGGTGACATCGCAGACATGGTGCTGACGCGGTGTACATGCGGCTGCCACATCGACACCACGTCGGGGCAGCAAGCGGCGGTGGCATGGGACCTATGGTCGCCAGCAAGCGACGACCTGGCAACCAGCGGCGAGGGCAGCAACGGACTCAGCAGGCGACGATGAACTCACCTGGAATAGTAGCGGTGATGGGAGGAGGCCGGCAATGAGGATCGAGCAGTGGGAGGCTCGGGTCGGTGGCGGGAACCGGGTTCCAGCAACTGGGGGAGGGCTGGACATGGTTTGGTGGATGATAGCGAAGTCGAGGGAGGGGTCAGCGGCGACTGGCGTCGACCAGAGCGACGACGATCGATGGCTGGAGGCAGCGACGAGCAACGGAGACAGGGCGCACGTGGAGACGACGACCGACGGCTCGGGGGCAGCGGCTAGGGTTTGAATGCGACGAAGAAGCTCTAGGGGGTCCTTTATATAGGGCCGGCCGGAGAGTCTTGCTCGGCTACGACGGTGGCCATGACGAGTGTCGGTTGCGGACGTAGGGGTGCGGCGGCGGGCCGAGCTCGGATTCATGGGGGAAAGGCCCAGGGCGAGGCGATGAGGCTGAAGGTGGGCTCGGATTGGGATGAGAGGCACGGCAGCGATGGATTGCACGACGGATGCAGCGGCGCTAGGGCTCGAGCAGCCAGTGGGAGGTTGAAGGCGGTCCTGATAGGTGGGGCCCACCTGTCAGCGGCTGGGCGTGAGAGTAGGCCTGCGGGGCGCGCTGGGCTGTGGGGTGCGGAGCTAGGCCAAGGCGGAGGCATGACTTGGGATGGCAAGGCGCGCGCGCGGAAACGAGCCGGTGGGAGGCTGGCTAGGCGGGAGGGGAGAGAATTTTTTTTGAATAAAATTTTTATTTCCTTTCCTTTTATTTTTCTTTAGAAAAAGGCCTTCCAAAAATTAGAAAATTAGGTTTTTAGCTTAGAAAAATTCCAGAAAAATTCTTTTTATCTCTAAAGACTTTGACAAAAATTTCTAGCAATATTTTATTTGGAAAAAAAATCTTCTCAAATTTTACTTTAGAAAATCCTCCTTTTCCTTCATTAAAAATTCCATTTAATTCCTTTTATTCATAGCTTTTATCTTTATTATTATTTTGGAAATCCAGGCTGTGACAAGGTACCAACTATCATAAAAAAGTCACATGCAACCATAATGAATTATGACAGAGCAAAATTGAGTGGTAGAAGTAAACAACCATCCCAATTTTTTGCTGTTAACAGAGTTTATCAATCGACATACATAAAGATGTATTTTTGTCTTCTAAATTTGGAAAAGGATTGTAGAGGTAACCCAACCTGAGTTCCAGCAACACCGTATAATGTATGTGGGAACTTTGATCGCACAAGCCCAAGTTGATCGCGCACAACATCAAAGCTGAAACAGATAGTAAATCGTTGAGAATAAATAGACCATATAATGGCATCAAATAAGGATGTGCCCAATGCCTGCCGTGGAGAACTTTTACCTCAAGCACAGCCAACCAATGTTAAACCCTCAGAGATAGTTGTAAGCCTCAGGATCAAACTGGAGCTCCTCCCTCTCTTCCAGTGCATCCACACCAGGTTGCCATACCTGAAAAGAAGCACTAGCTGGGAAGTGTTTTCTTTTTTTAAGGAGCAATGGCAGGAAGACTGCCTAATCAATTCTAGACAGAGATGAGAAAAAGATATCTATCGCACATAGAAAGAACATGTGCCCTCTCACACAAAAGAGAAAGCTTTGAAGAGAAAAACGTAAATCTACAAGTGTACATCTGTTTATATCATAATCGCCGCCTGTTCGGCTATAGGCAGGTACAACAAGAGAGACAGGAAAAAAAGAAAGGCAATGACGAGCAATTCCTCCCTCACCTTGGCTGGGCCAGAAGCCACCGCGGGATTAGAAGGCGACGAAGCTTCAGCTTTCTTCAACCCAAGAGCATAGACAGAGTTAGAATCGAGATAACCAGAAATCACGACAGTCACCAATCGCCTACCTTGTCCGCCTTCTTCTTGGGTTTCGCCTTCTTGGACTTGATTTTGTGACCCATTGGAAAAAAGAGAAGGGCGCAACGCGGGGAGGTGGAGAGGACGGCGCAAGGGTGGCCGAGCAGAGCTGTGGCTGCGACTCTGCGAGGCAGCGAGCGAGTCCGTCCGTGAGAGGAGGAGGGGAAGAGGGCGAGGCGGCGGGCAGGCTGCCTCGACCCTCGAGGGGTTTCGCACTTTCGTTCCCTCGACTTGATCCCCAACACTGAAGCTGGGCCGGGTTTCATGAATCAGGCCTGCTTTCCTAGCAAATATTGAGTTTCATCGATTTTTTTTAAATAATTATTTTTATTTGAAATTTATAATAATGGGTTGGTTTCTTGAGGAATTGCAATTTCATACCTATTGACATACCAACCGTTGACAATGGTTCTATTGGTTGATAGAACTTTTGTCGACCTTCGATAAGTTGACAGGAGGTTTTGTCTGATTATTGGTCTCTTGCTAACCACCTTTTGTCTATCACAGTTCATATCTGACAGGGTATAACTATAACCCACCATAAATGATAGGTTATTTGTGACGGACCATAATATTCGACCCACCATAGATAACATGGGTGATCTGTTGGCTTGTCTTTATGACCTATCATAGATAATGTATTATCTATGGTAAGTACTAGTTATGAATCATCACAGATGACTTATTTATGATGGGTCATAAATAGCACCCGTCAGAGATAAGTCATTCGACATATTTTACAGAGACGCTAGCTAATTCCCGCACACTTTACCCAAATTTTCACTAAGTCATGTGTGCACACTTCATTGAAAGCAGCAAGCTCTAGCTGCTATCGCCACATATCTTAACCTTCGCTGCTTTCATCGACCACCCCAAATGCTATTGTGCCTACGAAGATGTCACTGCACCGGTTCTCCTAGACCGTGACAACATCCCCAACGTCAGCCACCCCCATGTCGTCGCCTCCATCTCAAGATATAACCTAGCTAAGGTTCTGACTCTTGCTTATAATGATAGATAGCAATTCAAATCACAGTCATAGATGATGTGATTTGTGTGAATAATTCATGTTTTTCCATTTTTTCTCTAGTTTGATTGCAACATCCTTGTGGAGCTGGTGAACAACCTAAAAATACATAGCGCAACGAATAGTGCGTTTGAAATGCACAGTGCTGTTGAAAAAAATATAGCTGAAATGAATATCATGCATGTTTTTTTTGTTAGTCCTAAACATATCATTCATTCATAATGTTATGTGCTACGGGAAGAATGCTTTATTTCAAGATGCATTAGTGTTGTATTATAATATTGCTTTTATTGTTTAGTCATTGAGCGGTTACTGTCATTGATAACCGTTGGTTTTCGCCGAGCGGTTACCGAGCCAAACCGAGCGGTAACCGTTTGATTCAAAAATTTGAATTTAAAGTTTGAAATTTCATTTTTGGCTAGTTTATCCTGGTTATCGTCTATCCAGGTCTGGACGGTAGCTGAATCCAGACTGGTTTGGTTAACCCTAACTCTAAATTACCGGGTATAGAAAGTGGGTGTTAATCAACAAGCAATTTCTATTTCGTGCGCGATCCCAATCGTGGACTTTAACAATTATGTCGATACGGAGCCTCAAGCACTACACCATGTTTCATTTTAGCATCAGACATATGTGAAAAAAATTGACATTTAACGTTACTAAGTCTGTCGATAATACATGCTAACAAACCGTCTGTTGGTAATAGTAATAAATAGCGACATATTATCTGTCTATAATACTTATAACTTGTAGAGTCAGCTTGTCTGCCAGTAACTGTATTAATGAGTCAGTAATTGTATCAATAAACCTTAATTTATACGTGGCTAAATATTTTACGTGAGCACAAAATATTAGCGCACGTGCGCAAGGAAAAATTTGGCACTTTGGCACGTGCGTACAAAACCTCCGTTATTTCCCCCTTTCTCCTCCCACTGCCTCCCCTCCTCCCGCCGCCCTCCCTCCGCGCCCTCCCCCAGCGCCGCCGCCAGTGCAGGCGGCTTCCCCCCGTGCTGCCTCCGCCTACAGCGCAGGAGCTCTCCCCCAGCTCCGCCGGCGCCCTCTCCCCCAGCTCCGCCGGCTCCCTCCCCCCAGCGCCGCCTCCGCATTGCAGGTTCTAATTGTTCCTCCCTTCGTATATTTAGAGCAATTTCAACTTTCACATGCAACTTGGGGGAGTGCTACGTGCATGATATCTAGGGCTTAGGCCCTATCGTGCGTGATTTAGTTTTTTCCTGTTCACTTTCTTGAGAGTGAATGGCTTGGTGGCGGTTGTCAACTTGGGGGAGTTTATTTCATCTCTATGCATCGAAGTCAGCTAGTCAGCTTATATTAGTGGTCGTCTCCTCTCGACCAGTTCGAATTTGGGGAGCTCATTCGCTCATGTTCGAACCACTTTATGCTATTTGAGGAGAACTTATTTTATTTGTTGTTCTCTTGCTTCCTTGTGGATCAACAGCTGTAGTACGGCGGGTTTCTTCGGCAGCGTTTGTAGCCAAAAAGGAAGAAGTGAAGATTCACAGTTGATATGGCAAAGCTTGCAAATGTTATTGGCCGTAGGTACTTTTGATTGTTGTTCCGTTTGTAGTGTCTGACTGCTAATTTATCTATTGCCCACTTGCCCAGCAAAACCAACCTTTTCTTTTCGGTGCTTATAATCATGCCATTATAATTTAATTGTGAACATTACTCATGGACAGAACGCCACAATCAAATGAGGGAATGAGGCTCGAATTTTCAGCAGTTGTTCGTGCTATGTTGGGATATACTTGTTTGGGGTTTCCTTCCCTACCGTGAACATAACCAAGGTAAATTAGATCATTTGCTTCTCTTGATTTCTCCCTTCATGAACTTTGTTTAGAAAAAAATAATCTTTAGCTTGCTGCATTTCACAGCTACACTTCCGTTCCAGTATTATCTCCTATATAGAAGATAGAAACTCTGGCATCACAACCCAGACATTGTTAAACCATGCATGGGCATCTGCAAATCATCATAAGAAGAACAGTTCTGACTAAACCTCTGAAGAAATTCCTAAGGTACTTTCCCACATTAATACTTCTAATACTTTCTGAGGTTGTTATATTTGTTGAGTTAGCTAGCCCTATTCTAGATCTGTTACTGTGTTGTTATGTTGTTCATACATGTTTCCCAAGCTTAATGTGTGAAACTTTTCTGTCTATATTAAAACTTTTCTGTTGCATCTTATGAAACTATGATAATTTATTCATGAACTGTTGACACTAGCACACTATCTGCGACTCTTCTCAACTAATTAACTGAACAGTAGTTGGTCACTGGTCATAATTATGACCAATATCACCTATTTCCTGTTTTCTTTTTTTCAAGTCAAATGCAATTCTTCCTGCAGATTTATGTTCCCACAAACCCTAAAGGTGCTGAAAAGCTCCCACCAAGCATCGTTGTGTCTGAAACAGATCTTTATCCACGGAGATTATGGGGTGATCCTAGTGAGGTTTGTGATTATTTCTGTTACTTTTACAGTTGGAATTTCGCAAAAGGCCAATATTGATGCTGCTGTCAAAAAGGTAACTAAGACGACACCTTACATGCTTAAATTGAACGTGTTAATCAACTAGACCTTGCAATTGATAAACACATAATCTTGCATCCCAGTGAATCAGTACTCATCTTCTCTATATGTCAATATGCAAATTTTGCTTTTGCATTCATAGAAGCCTTTCTTGTAGTTTTCAGATAAATTCACTACTATGCTGTTCCATTATGATGGTTGGACTACTGAATGGGATGAATTTGAGTGGTCTAAAAGAGCTAATATCCATGTGAGTGTCAGAAAGCAGACTAAGTGGTGAGTTGTTACTATTAATCTGTGTTTTGTGCCCATCCATTTGGTTTTTTAATTGTGAAATGATGAAATCTTAATACTACTTGTACTTAACCATCCAGGCTGGTGCACAGATCCCCATCCATCCGGCTCCACTGCGTCATGATCCTCGAGGTCAGCTAGTGCCTCAAGAACTACCTCTGGCGGATCTTCGAACCAGACTGTGCGTCCTTCAAGCACGTCATGTCCATGATCCTCATGGTCAACGAGAAGGTGCCACGCTTCAAACCGCTACTCGAATTGGAGCAATTAGCCAATTACTGGTAGCTTCCTTGCTTGGGCAATTTCTAGGGTTTCTGATGTGGTTTGCTTTTTTATGTGCAGTTCCGAGAGAATGTGGCGGCGTCGACCTGCTTCCATGACCGAAAGGATGCATTTATGGGCTTTTTGTGGAGTGTTCTCAAGCTTAAGGAAGAGGTTTGTATTGATGTTGTCGTAATTAACTACTTGCTTTTTGGATATTTAACCTGCCCTTTTGTTCCAGTATAAGGCTCTCTGTAGGCTGGAGAAGCTTAAATTCCTAATGGAGGACACTATGGAATCTGGTGTTCGTGAGACTTGGTTGATATCAATTCGGGTTGGGCACGATTTGTTTATTACGAGCTCAATGGTTTATAGCAAAATGACCATATATATTTAGTCGCTCAGAGGCCACTGTATTGCAACAAGTAGCTGGAATTATATTTTTCTCAATTTAGCAAAATTTCAGAGGTAATGAGATGTAGTAACTAGCCAGCATACGATGGTGTTTGTGATAATATGTGATATGATGACAAACCTGAGAAGCTTTGTTCATGGGTTGAACCCATGACGGGATAAACACCACCGTAAAAATAGCTGAGCGGTAGCGGTTGCTAGGGATGAGATGTTAACTAGGGAGAAGAATATTAGGATAAGAGATTAGACTATTTCTTTATTGTCTCTCAATTGAGTACACGAAGTCCCTTTATATAGGAAGGACTAACTTAACATCTAAGGAAATAATCCTTATTATAGATTTATAGGAACCAATCTAATCTTTATATCTAATTTCTAACTAAAATCAATATCTTCTTATCTAATCTTACCTTTTTTTTGTACTCAATCTAATCTTACCTTTAAGGATTTAATCTAATCTTACCTTTTAAAGACTCAATCTAATCTAATCTAACATTACTTTTTAAAATATAAAATCCCTAATATTGCTACAATATTTGGAATAAAAAATAATGCTAAGATAAGACTTCACCAATTGATTACCTTTGCTGGTTGCCGAAGTTTCTGCGGCTTTGGAGTCCATTGGCTCTAATACCAAGTTGTCATGGGTTGAACCCATGACGGGATAAACACCGCCGTGAAAATAGTCAGACGGCAACGGCTGCTAGGGATGAGAGGTTGACTTAGGTTAAGGAGAAGAGTATTGGATGAGAGGTTAGACTATTTCTTTATTATCTCTTAATTAAGTATAAGAAGTCTCTTTATATAGGGAGGACTAACTTGACATCTAAGGAAATAATCCCTATTATAGAAACCAATCTAATCTTTATATCTAATTCCTAACTAAAACCAATATCTTCCTATTTAATCTTATCTTTCTTGTACTTAATCTAATCTTACCTTTAAGGATTTAATATAATCTTACCTTTTAAGAATTCAATCTAATCTAATCTAACATTATCTTTTAAAATATCAAATCCCTAATATTGCTACAGTACCTGCTGTGCTGTTCACGTGGGCTGGGCCTAGCAGCCCTGGCCCACTACCTAATATTGCTACCTAAGAAATCAAGCTTGCAGGTTGAGATTGATTCTGTTGTGCTGACGATGATTCCTTATTTTATCTTTTGGAGCACTAGTCAAAGTGCTTTCGTGGAGCAGTTCTTTCTCAGTTGCTCTGGCGTGGTCTATCAATAAGATCAGATACTGTTGGTGACTGGGATGGTTTTTGTGCTGAGCTTTTAAGTTAAGGGAAATCAGGATATAGTGGCTTTCGGCTCTTATGTTTTATTTACCTTTTTGAGTTACATCTTTGAGCTGTTCTGTTGTATTCCAGTTTCATTCTGAAACTTCTGTGTTTGTGCAATTTTTGCCTTTGAGATAATCTCATTATGACTTACAAAAAATATTAAACAGTTGTCTTGTCATCTTTTTCATAACCTGTCTCATAATTATTTCTTATTGCAGGATAGGGACTTTAATATGGCAGAGAAAACAAACTACCTTTTGTTCATGATAAATGCGTTTCAGGTACTTAATGCTTGCAATAGGATATTTGAATCGCATGTTGATGCTCACTTGTTTTCTTCCCAGATGTGCTGTCTGATTTTTTTTGCTGGGCCATCAACCATCTACGATAATATTTTTTGGCTTATGATAATATTTTTCAGGATGAACTTGAGCCTTCTAATCTGGATGCTGTGATGTTTGTCTTTGTCATCAGTTTCCATCTTTGTCAGACTAGTTTATCCTGTGTATCCCTTTGGTACTTATATCTGTTACAAATATCTACAGATGGAGTTTTTCCTTAACCCTGAATTGATTAAGAAGTGGACCAAAATCAAAAGAAAAGAAGTAAAAGAAGAAAAAAAGGCAGGTTGATGCTCTTTTGGAACCTAATCGAAGAATTCCTTGAGGTGTGCCTTTGAAGCTCTTCTAATAACTATGTTGTTCCTAGTGGAGTTCTGCTTAACTCCCATGTAAATTCTCTATAGATTCTTGACTCAAAGGTAATATTATCCAGTCAAGATGTTGAGGTATGAACTTCTCTCCCTCTCTTCTGTGAAGTTCGATCCTGAAAAGTAGGAATAAGCCTACGTAACCTTCTCACGTATTGCTGATTGATTAATTAACCTTCTGACCTAATAAACTATGTGTTTAATCCCCTAACATTTTAAATATCATTTACTTAACCTTCTAAAGTGGTTTTGCAAACTGATTTTGTCTTGCTGACATCTTACGTTGGATAAGATTGTCACGTTGATCATATGTGTCTACATAAAAACTAACAGCCACGCCTTGGACTTCTCGTTCACTCTAGCGTCTCCTCTTCCCACGCTTTCCTCTCTCTCTTTCTCTGGCTAGATGAACGATGAGCTGATGACAAGAAGTAGATCATCGAATTGTAGCTAGAGTTGACGAAGAATCTTACGAAGGGCATCTATAGAATTCCATAGGCTATGCCTGACGATGTGCCTAGGCCTGAAAATGAGAGCAACCATAAAGGGCAAGTATTTAATAGTTCAAACTCTAATTATAAGTAGCTTATAAAGATTCATCTTTAACTCAAGCTGCAATTCGATGGTCTACATCCCGTCATCAGCTTATCGTTTTCCTAGCCTAAGAGAGAGAGGGGGGAGGGAGGGAGGAGGCGCTGGAGTGAATGGGGAGACACTAACGGAGTGAACGAGAAGTTCAGGGTGCATGACTGTGTTGGCACCGGAATTTGGACCGATGGGGCAAGAGGAATGTTTGCTGTCAGGATTGATGGCTGGGCTGTTAGGCCACCATTATTTGATTGACAAGCGCCATGAAGGTTTCATCTAGCAGGCCTGGATTGATGTGTTCAGTGTGTGGCACGTATGTTGGAGTGAGTCTGGCCCTTTAATTAATTACATTAGATTAAATGCTGTTTAGATTCTTTATCCCAATTATATAGGATTCGTGTAAGAGTCGGTTTAGTTTTTACTAGCTATAAATATGTACGTCCGAGAACTGCATAATAATAATCAATCTATTCAACAACTCTTGCGCATTGTCAACCCTAGGTATGTAGCATTAGGGTGATTTCCTATGTGGGATTAGGCTGCATTGATTAAGTTTAATCACCGATCACGCCAGGGATAGCCTCTCCGATGAAGTTGATTGTTTTAGTTAAAGCTTTCTAGGTTGAGTTCGATACTTTAATCAGATCAATTGGTTCGCTAGTTATCGGTGCAATTTGTTGATCTTATTTACCATATGTTTTTCATGCGTAGATCAATATGTTGTGTCAATCATGTCAGTTTTATAGATTATGTTATAAGATCAGGCGACGATTGTGAGTTTAGTATTGTCTTGGTTTGGTCTGATCTAATAAGTTCATACGAGTCGTATGAGATTATCTGGCATAATTTACCAGGCGGACGTTCGTCGAGGTTTTAGCTGATAGAGTATCTTTATTCCTTATATTAGATCTGGTTTGTTAATAATTTGCTATATTTAGTATTGAATCTTGCGCTGCATTGATTAGGTTTGATCCATTGGGTTCTATGTCGATATAGTTGAAAATACTCTCTGTGAGCCGATCTATGTTTTTGTGCACTATCGATTAGAATGCATGTATTGGTAAAGTATTAATCTGATATGTTTGCCGATATACTCTATTTTCATGATATGTTATGTTACATCAACATCTTTTACAACGTGTTGTAGTCATTTAGGTTACTATCGGAGCCGATGCCGATTGCCATCGTTCGATAGTTTTAGGACAACTCGTATTTTCTTCCTCATCAATTGTAGGTCAAGTTGACTGGCACACTCTGAGCTTTTCTGGGTATTTAGGACTTGCACTGGAGTGATGTAAATCTTTCAGGCCTTCGATTGTGAAGACGTAAAAACCTCTGTGCGGTTTTTGCGTTAATAGTCTATTAGTTTTTTATGTAGGTATGTGTAAACGTGGCAATCTAGTCCAACGTGGCATACTAGCAGGGCAAAATGAGTTTGCAAAATCACCCTAGGAGATTAAGTAAACGATATTTAAAAAGTTAGAGGGTTATATACCTGATTTATTAGGTAAGGAGGTTAAGTAATCAATCAATAATACGTGAGGAGATTATGTAGACTTATTCTAAAAAATATCACATCCTCTATAATTTCTTGGTGCCTGAAAACATGGAACTTATATCTTAAAAAAAGGACCACATAACTTTATTTCCTTAACATGACTTTCCTTGTCAATTGCGACACATAAAAATCTTATAAGCTTTATGTTGATATCAAATCATCTACCATCATCTATTGAATTCCTCACAAAAAGCAATTGTTTTAAGTCTTTTATTTTGGTTCCATGTGCATACATATGTTCAACCATAGTTAGCGTTATGCATATGTAATATTTACTCTTTGGTTTTTTCCCCAGTGTCTGTTCATGATATTTCTTTTACAGGGCTATGTTGAAATAATGAGACTGGATCGAGCAATGTGTGCTAGCCTATTAGGTGTGAAAACTTTTGCTAGGTAGACATATAACTATATGCTGTCAAGTTAATGCTTTGTGCATAGCTGATCATTTAGACATGCTGTAATGTAGGATTAATGTTGATGCTGTAATGTAGGATTAATGTTGATGCTATAATGTAGGACTAAAGTTGATCTTTTGGACAGTTTTAATGTAGGACTAAAGTTGATGTTGTAGTGTGGTCTTTTGGACATTGTGACACATGCTTATGGACTCTTACTATGATTTGCATGAATATATTGTGTTTCTAGATTACATATGTTGAATGGATGTGTATGTGTTGAATGTATGTACAAAGTAATTTGGTGTTGAATGCACTGTTTTATATATATATATATATTCTATTAAAAATATGTTATTCATCATGCTGTTAGACAGTCTGTCATTATATATCATATTTGCAAGTAACATGTTGTCTGTTGGTAAAGATTATCTATCGTTAAAACTTAATTATTTGTTGATAGACCATCTGTTGGCAAATATGTAGTTTATTGGTATAGGATTTTAACTACAGGTTGTCTCCATATATACTTTCTATGGGTAAAAGCCTTTGTCGGCATATTTTTTGATGTTAAATGGTGCTTTCACCAACAGACTATCTGTTGATGTATTGATGTCATAGTGTAGTGAATGCTCAAATTAGCAACAATTTTTGGGCACTTTTTCTTTCATGCATAATAATTTACCTAGCAGTTATTCGATTCATGAAGGTTTAACCATCATACCTTTACTATAATGTTCCCTTGCATGTGCTTGGGATATGTGTTTTGTATAAATATTTTTTATGCTCTATACTTAGGGTTCATTTTAAAAGTTTATCAATTTTTGTATGAATAACAAATGTTCTTAAAAGACTAAATTGTGATAAGCACTCGAAAAGTATTCTCTTGACACATAATTTGCTCGTATGCTCAATTTTTTTACCATGAAGTTGGAGGCCTGCCAAATGCCAGTCGGGTCGTCTATATATTTGTGTGATGCTCGAGTGCAAAACTAACGTGTAAAGCTTCTCTGTGATTCTTGGACGATGATGAAAACTGAGGGACGGATTGTATTTGAATTTTCCTCGGGTTGCAATGAACAATGAACGTCCTTTCCAAACTGAGATGGTAAATTAATTAACATACACACGAAACATGTTTGTTGTAAGGAGGGATGACTTTTTAGATAAATTAGAAAAAAGTCTAGATGACCTCCCCAGTATTAGGCTATAGACGAATGTTGCCCCAACTAAAAAATCAGGCTTTTAACCCCCCGAACTAATCTATACTATACAAATAACCCCCGAAATAATTTACTGCAGCGGTTTTGTTGATGTGACAGTCCACATGGCAGGAGACGCTGAGGTGGCTGTCCATGTGGCTACGCGCTGGCATGCATCTGAATAGTGAGACCCGCTTGTCAGTGACACAAAAAAATTTATCTCTCCTCTCTCTCTCCTCTTCCTTCTTCCTCCCTCCTCCTGGCTGTGAGTATCACACTAGCAAAGCGATTACGGGAACATGGCTACAAAACATACCCAACACAAATAAGCAGAGACAACCGAGGCACGAGTGCAACACGGCAACGACATATGATGACTTAGTGGGACCACATATCTATGGCTCAGCCTGACTATGTGAGGATAAACCAATTGGCATGACCTATTTCTTGTTTTGCCTTGGCTCCTAAAATGTTAGGACTAGCCTTGAGTACCTCTTCCATGTAATTTTTTTTTAAAATATGCCCACAATCATCATGCCATATGATTGAATGTACGAGACAAGTACAACACACACACGGTAATCTTTCACTTAATTGAGTTGATTATTCTGGTACTTTCCCTAATAAACCACTAGCCCATTAAAGTGTATACATATTGTAGAGAAAGGTCGACGATGGCAAGGGATGAAAACAGATCGGATAGTTTCCACCCGGAACATTCAAAATGGATACGGATACAATTGTTTTTTGGATTTGGATTTTTTCAGATATGAATATGAACACGTTTTTTGAAAAGGAGATCTTTCGAAAGATTTTGAATTCGAGAATATTCTAAATTTGGAGAACATTTATTGTCTACTTAAACTATTCTATTGTTTCATTAAATATCCATAACATTATTTGTATCCGATTTATATTCGATTTGTATCTATATCTTATAGTATTCGTTTTTATATCCGTATATGAGGTATCTGTTTCTGAATCCGAATCCAACAAAAAATATTAAAATAAATATGATATTAGTAATATTCATTCGTATCCGATCCGATTTCACCCATAATGATGGCTAAATAAAAAATTGTGCATATTATATATCATGCTGGAATATATGCAGTTTATTTGCAAACCAGTCCTCAGTGTCAAGATATTTTACGGTTTTCAACTCTAGAAAGATCTGATGCCACCAAGGTTATATCCAAAGAAGATAGTTTTGAAAAACAATGGTGTTAAATGGTATAATATATTCTCCTGCCAACTACAATAAACAAAATCCAAATTTCCTGCATAGGGGTCCATTCACCTAAAATGTACTTCCACTATCCATATCCTCCCAGTTGGAAATTAATTAATAGATTTAAACACTTTTCCCCATTTTTCTAAACAACCCAATTCTCGGATATAAACACAACAAGATAAGGACCTATCTGGCAGATATTGTCGCATTTATGATTGGATTCATCTAGAATTACATCCAAAAATGAATTATCTGCTATTGACAACGTAAATTTGTCCTAATTTTCAAGCTATAAATACCCCCTAACCATCATTAGCTTTATCACAGAGAAGGATTATCTACTTGACTAGTTCATGGTTGCATTGTGCTGCAATTGATCACTAGAGATGGACGTTGTTGTTCTAATCGTCGGAGCCGGGCCAGCGGGCTTGGCGACAGCGGCATGCCTTAAGCAACTGCACATCTCCTATGTCATCATCGAGCGTGAGTCATGCAGCGCATCCCTGTGGCGCCACCGTGCTTATGACCGCCTAAAGCTACACCTCGCCAAGGAGTTTTGCGAGCTGCCGCACATGGCGTACCCAACAGGCACGCCGACGTATGTCCCTAGGGAGAGGTTCGTGGAGTATCTAGACAGCTATGCCGACCGACATGATATTCAGCCAAGGTACCGCATGGCCGTCAAGTCAGCATCGTACGATGGCAGTAGGCTGCGTTGGGCCGTGTTGGTTCGGGACGTCGACATAGGCGTTGAAGTTAGGATAACCACACGTTTCCTTGTCGTTGCCACCGGTGAGAATAGTGTCGCTAGAGTCCCTCTAGTCCCTGGCCTAAATGGCTTCATGGGGGAGGCCATCCACTCATCAGCATACAAGTCTGGGAGAGGCTATGCCGAGAAGAGTGTGCTCGTCGTTGGTGCTGGAAACTCCGGCATGGAGATCGCCTATGACCTTGCGACCCATGGAGCTCACACCTCCGTAGTTGTTCGTAGCCCGGTATGTTCACCATGCATGCTTGCTTATCTTGCCTACTTGCACTTCATGTTACTCCTGTTGACAATTTCACAAATATACACAACATGCATGCCTGAATTAAGAGGTGGAATTAGGATATTAAAAGGTTCCATTTTGGCAAGCTAGACTATTATAGTAGATAGAATATGTATTGTTTCATTTTTAAATAGTTATGATCTATTCATGGATAAAATTTTTGCTATTTCTATTTTTACTTGCGTTCATGTGGACACACACGCCATGAAAAATTGTCCATATATCAAATGAGGAATACTATTAATATAGGGACTCTCATGTGTAAATTATTAACTATACTAGTTGAGTTCCATTTATAAAGTAATACAATATGTAGGTAGGCCAGATAACATTCTGAGCAAAGCACAACTATTTGTCACATATATACTGTACTATACAACTATTGTGCACATATGGTTTTTTTCTAAAGAAAGTGAATGAAACTGTTGTGTTGTGCTCTTTTTATTCTGCTGAATATTTTTCTTAACATCGAATGGTCACTAATGGACTCATGAGAAACTGAATGTAGGTACACATAATGACCAAAGAACTAATACGTTTTGGAATGACCTTGGCGCAAAAGTTACCTGTGACCATAGTGGATGCTATTCTTGTAATGGTAGCAAATTTCATATTTGGAGACATGTCAAAGCATGGAATCAGGAGGCCTAAAATGGGCCCTCTCTTCCTCAAGTCACAAACTGGTCGGTCTCCGGTCATTGACGTCGGTACTGCAGAATTAATCAAAGAAGGAGATATCATGGTTATTCATTATATACTTTTTAAGATACATAAAATTAAGTTGGTCGGGGCTTGTGAAGTTTCTAACATATTTGTTTTATACAGGTGTTCAAAGGAATATCAAGGATCGGTGCAAATAATGTTGAATTTCATGGTGGGAAGAAATTTCCTTTTGACGCCATTGTGTTCGCCACGGGCTACAAAAGTACAGTGAATACGTGGCTAAAGGTACAAAGATCTTCGATAGCTCTTTAGTCTCACTCTTTTTAAATCTCATGGTGGTGGTATGCCCAATATTTATGAGTTGTCGCAAATGACTAATCTGTTTTTGTTGCGTTTCGTAGAATGGTGAAAGCATGTTTACAGTAGATGGATTTCCAACGAAAGACTTCCCAAATCATTGGAAAGGTGAAAATGGGCTCTACTGTGTTGGATTTGCAAAAAGAGGATTGGCCGGTATTTCCATGGATGCCAAGAATATTGCTGATGATATCACGGCGTCCATGAATAGTTAAATTTGCTTGGATGCAATCTTACGAGAAGGGGTTAATTATATTAGAAGCAACATATTGTAAATACTAGTGTTTGAAGCCATGCCTACACATGTATGTGCAGGGTTAGATGTGGAGGCCTTGATGCACATTTTGTGGGCTTTTCGCAGAATTAATCTTTGTGTACTCATAAGTTATTGTAGAATCATGCTATTTGTCACTTCTTTTCCCTTAGAAATGTAAAAGAAAAATTGTGCCGAACAAGGAGCCTATGTATATACCTTCCATGATGCATGGCATATATGGACCCTGGATATGTATTTCTACCTATTCACCATATTTTGTCTTAATCCATATTTCACACATTATCAACGATGCTATAACATGTGTGCTTCTATGGTTCTTTGATATAGGTTTTAATTCTCATGCATTCTTGGGAGCAGAGTGAGGAGGACAAAACGTGGCCACCGAATCAGAGCAATGAATTTTGAAGACTATTAATTATTTTGAAGACTCCAAAGTCTGCATGTATATATTGACAAGTCATTTTAGGGTATTATTATGTAACATTAACATGATTGTTTTTTATGAACAATCTAACAGGGATAGGTTATGGATATGATAGAGCAAACTCAGTAAAGAACCTGCACAAGCAAGCTAGACCAAGAACTCTACTACAACATGGTGAGCTAGCATCAGATGGAGATTTCACTGCTAGTGATCCTGGCCCAAACAAACCAAGGGAAACCTCAAGAAAAGCAAGGATTATAGGTGGAGTGTAATACCCTGTTCTAAATAAAAAATACTAAAATACAACTTTTTAACCATGGCTTTGATGGATGATCGGGTTCCGTGGTTGCGTAGTGCTCGTCGAGTAGGTTCCATTTCTATATTTATTTGTTGAAATCGGATTTTGGATGAGATCATAGCGGGTGGTGAGGAGTCATGGTATGAACCATGAAGTGATGAGTGCTTGTCAACCGGGTGATGAAGTTTGGACGATGAGGATGAAGGAGAAGAGGAGGAGGTGACTCGACCGCGACGGAGCTGTCACGCGACTCAGGTACACGGGAGTCCGACCACGGGGCTGAAGAGGAGCTGCCGGGTCTGACTGCCCAATCCGGGTGCGCGAAGCTGAAGCGGCGAGGGGATCCGGTGTGGTGCTGATCGGCGTGACTCAGGTACACGAGGGTCCGACCGCGGAGCTGAAGAGGAGCGGCCGGGTCGGATTGGCCCAATCCGGGTGCGCGGTCGGGGGCACCGGACGCTTTGACGGTTTGGGCTCAAAACCGTCATCTCAAACGGAAAGCTGTGAGATACCGTCAATTCTAGCGGTGTCGTGACGGCCAAGTTGCTCACGTCACCGAATAATCTGCGTCTGTACTTTTACGTTTTTGCCCTTTGGGCGTTACTTGGGGATGTTTCTAGACTAGGGGTAAATGTGTCTTTTCCATTTTGCCCTTGGGCTATAAAAGGGAACACCCCCATGTATGAGACTTGAGGTTTTGGACTAAATTGAAAAAATTCCATCTTCTCCCTGGTGTGCCTCCCACCTTTCTTATACCTTGCCCTAGAAGCTTCTTTCTTTGCCATGGCCAGCCAACACTGGTTGAATACCTAGCCGCCACTCTGCCTTTTTTCCCTCTCCGGCCGTGCATCGCGTGGTGTACAACCGGCATACAGGTGGTGCTTCTCTCCTGCGCGGCTGCAGAACGCTCTGAGCGAGCAGTCAAGGCGGAGTCCCCGAGAGGAGCACTGCTCGCTGCGCCCAAGGCGCGTGAAGGGGTCCGCGCCATCTGGTTTGGGCGAGCAGGCGGCTACAGGCGGAGCCCCCGAGGGTTCAAGTGCGTGGCCAAGCCTTCTAGCAGCGCGTCCTGTGAAGCTTCAGCGCGCATCTTCGTTCCAGGCCTTCGCTGAAAATCCCAGTCGGCGTTGATGGCTGGCTACACAAGACTGCAACCTGTTTTTCTTACCAACCGGATGAATATCTTCCTCTGGTGAGCTCGTTTCTGCACTGGGAGACTGAAGGTTGTAGAGGCGGCCTGAGCATTTGTGTTTTGTGCCATTGGGTCCGCAGGGTGTGGAATCTGCTGCTCGGGGGTTCTGCGATCTTGCACAGGCACGCAGGCAGAAGCCCTCTTGTTGCTTGGGGGTCTTTCACTGCTCTCAGAATAAAATCTGTGCTTGCCTGCTTGTTCATCCCCTACGAAGAGACCTTCAGTGTGACATGCTCCAGAACTATGTGGTGAAGCTTGTGTTTTCTGGACAAACAAATTACAGCGGCTCCCAAGGAAGATAAGTGTTTCTGATTCTGTAACAATCAGTTGTTCTAGTATTTCTGATTAGGCGTAACAGTAAACTTTGTTGGTTGGATGTATTGTTTGGCCTGAATTAATTTTGCAGCTCAGACTCTTCGATGCACTGTGCTTTGATCCGTGAATAGATGCCCTCTAAGCCGAAGGCCATTTAGTTGTGTAGCACAGTGAGTAGAGGGGATCAGCACCTCTTTCACAAGGTATTCACCTTCTCTTAGACTTGCAACACATACTACTTTGAATCATCAGATGATTGGTTAGGTCACAATTTTGTTCCTGAGCACTGCTTGCCTCAATTCAAGTAAGAATGATTTATCTTCTGTCCATCCTTAAATCACAGTGCTTATGAATTGTAAATGTGTTCAAGTTATTATATATCTCACATTTGCCTAAAGATGCTATGAATGTCATAATATTCGTTTGACACTTGTGGATGTTTGTGTTCAAACTTGTGTGAATGATCAGTTCACCTGTAGCATGTTGATTGATCTGTGATTGTTGTTTTGAAACAAGTTTCTGCGAAGGTTGTTGTGAGGATGTTTTCGTATCTTGACTCACCTGGTGTGACCATCTGAACTCTTGTGTCATACATGTCCTTTTAGTGACACTCGTGAGTCGAACACATTTTTCATTTTCTGCTGCGAAAATTTGTTTTCGACCATTCGCCCCCCCTCTGGTCGCCTACCCTGATCCTACAGGTGGTTTAACGTGGGCCATTGGATTAAAAGGGTATTTATATAGATGTGCAAAGCCCTATTTTTCTCTCTCCTACCCCACGCACATCACGCCGCCGCCTCTACTTCCTCCAAGCCACGCCGCCGTACCTCTCTCCGCCCAGCTGCAGCCACCGCCGCGCCTCCTCAGCCGCCGCCTCGCTTCACCTTCCCTCGCCGACCTCCTGCTCGTCGCCGGCCAGCGCCCCTGCTTCTCCTCCCCGTGCCGTCCTCTCCTCGTTGCACGCTACAACAGGACACCGCTGCCATTCCACCGATGAGCTGCCGCCCTGCGCTGGCTCCCTGTTCACCGCTGCTGGTCAGCTGCTCGCCCCGCTGCCTCAGAGAACAGAAGGCAGGGAGAAGGGAGAAGGTTGAAGGGGGAAGGAAGAAGAAGAAGAAAGGGAAAAATTAGGGGTTTTGGGGGAAACCATCGATTCTTCTCAAATTGATGACTCTCGCTGCATGGGTAATCTCTTTGTAGTCGCTGGCCCCGCTTGCTCGGCTTATTGGTAATGCTAAAAGGATATTCATATGTGTCTGGGATGGGAACTACTACTTCAATTCAAGTTTATCTATTTCAGACGGAAACAATGGTTTTTGATTCATGCCTGCCTGAGGTGGAAACTATAACATCTGGACTTCTGATTTTCCAAAACACGAAGATTCTTTTACTGGTTTCTTAATTCAATTGCATTGTGTCATTTTCTAGTTCTATATTGTACTTGCTGAGTATTTTTTACTTACTCTTATGTTTTATTTGATTTTTTAGGTAATCAGTGATAAGAGCATCTTGGGTCGGGGTGTAGCTCCTTCATCACACATCACTTTGCACAATATTTACTCCATACCTTAGTTTCCATGCGTAAAGTAGCTTAATTAACACATTTGGATATTTGAGATGTTATTCGTGTTATGGTTACTTTTATGGGTTCGTAAGTGCTGTTTGGTGATAGTTTTGAAGTAGTGGTTGTTAGTATGTCATTATCTTATTAATTGCCTGTCGTGGATGTCCATATTATAGGGGAAACTCTACTGAAATCTTCAATATACTTTCACTTAGATAATTTTTAGTGTTTGGTGTGCATCTCGGGTATGTGGATACCTGGGGTGTTACATGGAGATTATAGAATGAACTCAAAAGAAGACAATTACATGGCTGACAGGACAAGCACCGAACAACATGAACCTCGTAAATTACCATCCAACAAAGGAGTCACTACCCAGGATTACAGTGATCCTCATCCAAACCATCCAACTACAGCACCGTAAAAAATAGTCCAAGTATTTATGCAACAATGAACTGGTGATATATTCATCAGAATGAGTAGCAATAAACATGTTCTTTTAGCTTGATGGAATACAAATAATTTGCAGTAGTAACCTTGTGTGATGTTGAGTAACATTTTGATGTTAAATTGTTTTTTGTAATGGTCGGTGGTACTCAATATTGTCGGACACAAATCAGAGCATCATCATGGTAGGCTCCGTTGCTATGGTAATCACGAATGACTCCTTCCACTACCACAGGAATGGCGCGTAGGCGTTGGTGTTGTTGTAGTAGAGGCACGGTGCTGGTCGGGCCCACGCTAGCTCGGCACGTTCCTGGCCATGGACATCAACTCCCGATTGCTCACCGGCGATGGGTGCGACGCCAGCACGGACTGTATGAGAATCGCTTCGACTGATTCTTACCTGGAGCAGTGGATGAGTTCTGTGAATCGTATATGAATATATATTAGGGTCGACTGGCACGGCTATAGATTCTAATTCTTGGAAGTAATTTTGTTGTGGATTAGATTCAACTGGAAAATCATTTGGCAGGATGACTATATTTTAATTCTTGTAAGAGAGAGGATAGTGGTCTAAAATGAGCATTGCACCCATCCTTTTGGGTTGCATTATAGTTGTGATGGCCTGTGTTACATGATCTGAAACTATATAAATAGAAATTAATGAATACTATGAATTATGAGTCATGTTACTTAAACTCTATGGTGTGCTAGTATACTCCAATCATGTATAAATATTTCCCAGAACTTCTATCGGTATTTTTATTTTTTGTTAATCAGATTCTCATGAGAGACAAGGTTTCGACCAATTCCCTCCCGTAGTATAAAAAGGAGAATAATTCTGATAAACTATAGCACAAATCTCTTCCATTTATACCCGTTTGGTAAGGATTCTAGTGATTCTCTTTACAATCAGGTACCAAAATCCTAACCAAACGAGGCCACATGTGCAATCCATTACACCGAAAGGACTATCGGATTTTATACTATCGTAGCACATCTTCAAGATAGCCATATCATCGACATGATGAATGCTAAAGCCAAACCAAATAAATGAACCACAACGTGAGTATCATATACATCATTTTTATTCTACTAAATAAATGGGCATAATGCTTGTGAATCATATCTAAACAAAATGGATCATAAGGTATATGTTGTC
>KE372979.1:1211025-1227772 GCA_000418225.1 Zizania latifolia | reverse complement strand
GGAGGGTAGGAGGGAGGAGAGGGCTATGCAAATTTAAAGGATGGTGAAAATTTTGGTGCTCGGTTCAAAAAATTTGGCGTAAAGATAGAAAATTTTGCCGCCGAAAATTTTGTTTACCGAGTGCAAACACTCGCAAACATTTGTGTTTGCCGAGTGTCTCAAATTTGGCACTCGGCAAACAATTTTTTTATTTTTCAAATGTGTTTTCGTTCTTTGACTTGATAATTTTTATGAAACATTTTTAAATTTAGTGGATAAGGCCTAAAAATAGACTCAAAAACATGAATATGTTTTTTTTATAATTTAGTTTATTATTTCATGCACTTACAGTTCAAATTTGACCTATTTAAATTTAAATCCTAGAAATACAATTAATTAACTAAAAATAGCTAATTGACCTAGAAAAATGTCAATTTTTTCATGAGACAAGATACGTTGTATTTTAATTATAGAAAAGTTTTAAGTTTAAAAGAAGATTTAACCATCGATTTGCTTTTAAATTCAACCTATTCCTTCTTTAAATCCTAATTTATCCTCGGACAATCTCCGATTTTCTTAACATTATACGTGACAACTTTTTCAAAATATTTTTTATTTTTTATCATAGTATCTACATATCATATCATAACAACATGACATGTCTCGTATTTTTTAGACTTCATTTGATTTTTTTAGAATTAGAAAATTATTAAACTCCACGTGCTGATTGAGTGTCGCAACCTGGATTTTTTCAAAAATTCTTTCAATTTAGTGGGTAAGACCTACAAATGGACTCAAAAATATGAATATAATTTTTCTATAAATTTTGGTTCATTATTTCATATACTTGCAGTTCAAATTTAACCAATTTCAATTTAAATTCTAGAAACACACTTAATGAATTAAAAATAGCAAACTAATCTAGAAAAATATCAAATTTTTACATGAGATAATTTATGTTGCATTTTGATTGTAGAAAAAGTTTCAAGTTCAAACAAAGATCTAACCATCGATTTGCTTTCAAACCTAACATATTCCTTCTCTAAACTCTCATTCCTCCTCGGAGAATCTCCGGTTTCTTAACATCCTACGTGACAACTTTCTTCAAATATTTTTAAATTTTATCACAGTATCTGTATATCATATCATAACACTATGATAGGTCTCGTGTTTTTTAGACTTCATTTGAGTTTTTTAGAATGAAAAAACAATTAAGCTCCACATTGTCGATCGAGTGTCGCAACCTAGATTTTTCAAAATTTCTTTCAATTTAGTGGATAAGAACTAAAAATGAATTCAAAAACATGAATGTGATTTTTCTATAATATTTGGTTCATTATTTCAGGTACTTGCAGTTCAAATTTCACCTATTTTAATTTAAATCCTAGAAACATACTTAATGAATTAAAAATAGCAAACTGACCTAAAAAATAAAAAAAATTACATGGAATAAAACATGTTGTATTTTGAGTGTAGAAAATTTTTTAAGCTAAAACCAAATTGCAAATATCATATAGGTTCGAAACAGTTTTTCACACAAAATGATGGCTTTTTTGGGTTTGCCGAGTGTTTTTTCAAAAAATACTTGGCAAACCAAAAAAAAAATTTGCCGCCCAAACACGCCATCCTGACGTCCGTTAGTATCGATTTTTTTGTTTTTTTGCCGAGTGTTATAGGGTTTGCCGAGTGCATTCCTATGATGGAAATATGCCTAAGAGAATTCTAGGGGAACCGAAAGTTCTGGCTTGAGTCCAGAAGTTCCAAGTTCTGGAGCATCCGTAAGTTCTGGTTAGACCGAAAGTTTCAGGCTAGTCGCAGTTTCGGTTTCTAGAGGAACCGGAAGTTCCGGTTGGACCGAAAGTTTCGGGCCTACCTAAAAGGTGTATTCTGGACAAACCGGAAGTTTCAGGTGTGACACGAAAGTTCCAGGTCAAAATAAATTCGATACAGCATGTTATTTTCAGAAGTACTGGTTGGACCGGAAGTTCTGGGTCCGGAAGTTCTTGTTCGACTAGAAGTTATAGACAAAAATAAATTCGTACAGAAGGTTATTTTCGGAAGTTTCGGACCTGGACCAGAACTTCTAGGCCAGATAAATAGATTAGATCTATTGGGCTTTAATACTGATTAAAGGCACATGAGAGGGTACTATATAAGGAGAGGAGGAGCTAGGACGAAAAGGCTACTGTTGCTTGTTGCTGACCTAACCCTAGCCGCCACATCTCCTGGCTACACCGGTTGTGACTATCTCTCATCTAATCTCTCATGCGGTACTAGCATACCGGCTTGAGGTGATCCCGTCCCTGTACGTGTGGATACCGTAGAGGCGCCGCTACTACTGCGGTGCTGATCTTTCCATGTAGATTGCTGGACTACGTCATCTTCTTCGCCAACGAACGAACGGAGCTGAGCGGAGCCGATCGAGAACGCGCTTCATCAACTCTACTTCCGCTACCCTAGACGTTTCGTGGCTAGAGGTAATGATCTATGATCCCATTACACGCATGGTTCCTGGACGAACGAGGTAAAATTTTTAAAATTAGCGCTAGCGTAGCCTCCCCATAACCCAACAGTGGTATCATAGCCTACGTGCATAGTGTTTGATATAGATCGATCACATATAGGTGATATGTGGTGGAAATAGATTAGATCTATTGTTTTTGCGTCAGATTTTCGGAAGTTTCGGGTGTAACCCGGAAGTTCTGGGCCGAAATAAACTTCATACAGAAGGTTATTTTCGGAAGTTTCAGGTTTGACTCGGAAGTTTCGGGCCCTTCAACCGGAAGTTCTGGGCCTTTAAGCCGGAAGTTCCGGGTCTTGTTCAGTGACATGTAGATTCTACGCCTAACTTGTTTTTGCAGAGAATGTTGTGACTGGTATGGCCTTGTGATGTATATGATGCATACGTGTAATTTTCATGACCTGCTTGTCATGGTTAATTGTAGCCCAAGGCTATTCTATTGTTGTACGACCTGCGAGTCGACATGTGATGCTTCTGCTCATATAATTAGTATAGTGCTATTAGGTGTAATAGACTGATACAAGTTCATGGAGGCCTGAAGCGTAATGACCCGAATGACAGGAACCATGGAGATTGAGATCACCATGTGAAAAGGGCCATATTATATCACAGTTAATATGATTGCCTGTAATGTTTACTTATGTTCCTGTCATACTATTCTTTCATGTTCTGTATGGGGTAGGCATCGTTACCATGTTAGAATAGTTTCCATCAGAAAATTAAGAGTCTTTGATGCCCTTTCCAATAGCTGCACCTATAAAGTTTTGATTATTGCGTGGTAGGTCTACCAAACCAGGGTACCATCATCTTTTATCTCAACCAGTTAGGGTGGATGTCGGACAACCGTATGCACAGTATTGGTTTGCTTAACAAAGCTATCAAAATAGTGTTGGGCTTTGGGGCATGGAGTTGGGCGTCGAGGCATAGGATGCTACCCCAACGAACAAGAGTCACATAGGATGTGATTAGCAAGTTGTTGCTTACATATGTCACTAATCTTCTAGCAGTGATGCCAAAGCTCACTAGGAGTTAGATGAATATGGATCTTGTCCCACTATGTGTCGTTAGAGGAAAAGCGATTATTTTACATATAGTGGAGTATCTTTTATTTGATAGAAGATTCACATAGCATGTGCTAAATTTTGTATTTTTGTTGTAGATCATGGTACCTACTACTAAGAACACTTCCACTTTTAATTTGCGATCATTTCTTGAAAAGAAAAAGTTTTTTGAAATAAACTTTATTGACTGGTATAGAAACTTGAGAATTGTTCTCAAACAAGAGAAAAATGAATATGTTCTAGAGGACCCCCATCTTGATGAACCAAAAGATGATGCATCTACCATGGATAGGCGGGCTTATGAGAAGCACGCTAACGATTCAATTGATGTCAGCTGTCTCATGCTTGCCTGTATGTCCTCTGAGCTTCAGAAGCAATATGAGGACAGGGATGCCTACGATATGATCGTGGGACTCAAAGGTATGTTTGAGAACCAAGTACGGACTGAGAGGTACAATATCTTAAAGTATTTGTTTGCGTGTAGGTTGGCAGAAGGCAGCCCAGTCAGTCCTCATGTAATCAAGATGATTGGTTACATTGAGAGCCTGGAAAAACTTGGTTTTCCATTTGACCAAGATTTGGCCATGAATGTGATTCTCCAGTCGCTCCCTGTGAGCTTCGAGCCGTTCATTTTGAATTTTCATATGAACAGCATGAAGAAAAGCATGGATGAACTGCATGGGATGCTAAAGACTACTGAGGATAGCATTAAAAAGAATTCTAGTCATGTGATGATGGTTCAGAAGGATAGCAAGAAGAGAAAACGCAAGAGAAAGGCTAAAGCTTTAGCTGTGATCTCAAGCTCTAAGTCAAAACCAGCTGGAAAGTCTAAGACTGGCCCCGCTACTTCTGATACTTGCCACCACTGCCATAAGACTGGTCATTGGTGGAGGAATTGCAAGTTGTACTTGGAAGAACTCAAGAAAAGGAAGGGAAGTGTGACTTCTACTTTAGATATAAATGTTATAGAAATTAATCTTGCTACTCATCCAAGTGATTCATAGGTATTTGATACCGGATCAATGATTCATACTTGCAAATCATTGCAGGGATTGAAAAAGACTAGGAAGTGTGCAAGAGGCGAATTGGATGTCCGCGTCGGCAATGGTGCAAAAGTTGCTGCGTTAGCCGTCGGTGTTTATTCTTTTTCGCTACCCTCAGGATTAGTTTTGGAATTGAATAATTGTTATTTCATTCCTGCCTTAGGCAGAAACATTATCTCTTCATCATGTTTAGAGAAAGATAGTTTTGAATTCGTAATAAAGAACAAGTGTTGTTCGATATTTTCGAATGGTATGCTCTATGGTGTTTGTTCATTATTGAATGGCTTATATATTCTGAATCTTGAGGATACACATGTTTATAATGTTAATACCAAGAAGCCTTGGCTTAATGATTTGAATCCTACCTATGTTTGGCAATGTCGTTTAGGTCATATAAATGAGAAGCGCATGCAGAAGCTCCATAGAGATAGGCTTTTGAAGTCATTTGATTTTGAATCGTTTGACACATGTGAATCTTGTTTACTTGGCAAAATGACTAAGACACCTTTCACTCGTCAAAGTGAGAGAGCAAATAAATTGTTGGCCATTGTACATACTGATGTATGTGGACCAATAAGTTCTACAGCTAAAGGTGGATTCCAGTACTTCATTACTTTTACCGACGACTTTAGTAGATGTGGTTACATCTACTTAATGAGGCATAAGTCAGAATCCTTTAAAAAATTCAAGGAGTTCTAGAATGAGGTACAAAATTATACATGCAAGACAATTAAATTTCTGCGATCGGATCGTAGAGGTGAATATTTGAGCCATGAGTTTATTGATCATATAAAGCAGTGTGGAATTGTTCCGTAGCTGACTCCACCAGGCACGCCTCAGTGGAATGGGGTGTCCGAGCGGAGGAACCAAACTTTGTTAGACATGGTCCGATCAATGATGAGTCGATCTGATCTTCCATTGTCCTTTTGGGGATTTGCTCTAGAAACTGCTGCTTTCACATTAAACAGAGTTATATCTAAATCTGTAGAGAGAACACCATATGAGATATGGACTGGGAAGCATCCCGGATTGTCTTTTCTAAAGATATGAGGTTGTGAGGCCTATGTAAAACGTTTGACGTCTGATAAGCTTACTCCCAAATCTGATAAATGCTTCTTTATGGGATATCATAGGGAAACCAAAGAATATTACTTTTATAACCGGAAAGAAGGCAAAGTGTTTTCGCCCGGAATGATATCTTTCTTGAGAAAAAGTTTCTCTCGAAAGGGGTTAGTGGGAGCACGGTGTGACTCGAAGAGGTTCGAGAACCACTAGAAAATGTTTCAGCTCCTACTAAACTATGACTAGATATACAAGATGTTGCAGAACCTGTTGTCGAGACACCAGCTCCACGTCGGTCGGAGAGATTGAGTCGTGCGCCCGAGCGGTTTGCATTTTTGACCACTGGGCAGCGCGACATATTATTGTTGGACAATGATGAACCTAAGACCTATTCGGAAGCGGTGATGAGACCAGACTCTGAGAAATGGCTTAGAGCCATAAGATCCAAGTTAGAATCCATGCGAGAGAATCAAGTTTAGAACTTGGTCGATCCACCTGATGGTGTAAAAACTATTGAGTGTAAATGGATTTTTAAGAAAAAGATAGACGTTGATGGAAATGTTCACATCTATAAGACACGATTGGTGGTGAAAGGTTTCAGGCAGATTTAAGGTGTTGATTATGATGAAACGTTTTCGCCCGTTGTAATGCTAAAGTCTATTCGAATCATCCTAGAAATTATCGTATATTATGACTATGAGATATGGCAAATGGATATTAAAATAGCTTTTCTTAATGGAAACCTATGTGAGGATGTATACATGACATAGCCTGAAGGTCTTGATGATCTAAAGAATGCTGGGAAAAATTGCAAGCTGCAAAGGTCTATTTATGGGCTGAAGCAAGCTTCTCGAAGTTGGAATCTTCGTTTTAATGAAGTGATCAAAGGGTTTGGTTTCATCAAGAATAAAGAAGAGCCTTGTATTTACAAAAAGGCTAGTGGGAGCGCACTTATATTTTTAGTCTTATATGTAGATGATATATTGTTGATCGGAAATGATATTCCAATGCTTGATGCTGTTAAATCTTCGTTATAAAAAAGTTTCTCAATGAAAGATCTTAGAGATGTAGCATACATTTTGGGCATAAAGATTTGTAGAGATATGTCGTTAAGGCTAATTGGATTAAGCCAAAGCATGTACATTGACAAGATATTGAAACGGTTTAATATGCAGAATTCTAAGAAATGTTTTCTACCAATGTCACATGGTATTACTCTTAGCAAGAGTCAGTGTCCTTCGACACCTGATGAGCTGGAGAAGATGAGTGTGATCCCGTATGCCTTCGTAATCGGATCCATTATGTATGTCATGCTTTATACACGCCTAGATGTTTCTTATGCTCTAAGTGTTACGTGCAGATACCAATTAAACTCGGGTGAAAGTCACTGGACGATAGTAAAGAGTATTCTTAAGTACTTGAGAAGAACTGATGATATGTTCCTAGTCTATGGATGTGAGGATGAGCTCGTTGTAAATGGTTACACCGACGCTAGCTTCCAAACCGACAAGGACGATTCGCGATCGTAGTCTGGATTTGTATTTTGCCTCAATGGAGGCGCAGTGAGTTGAAAGAGTTCTAAGCAAGAAACAGTTACAGATTCAACAACAGAAGCCAAGTATATAGCAGCTTTGAAAGCTGCGAAGGAGGCTGTTTGGATCAAAAAGTTTGTTTCTGAGTTGGGTGTTGTCCCTAGTGCTTCCAGTCTAGTGGACCTCTATTGTGATAATAGTGGTGCCATTGTGCAAGCCAAGGAGCCTAGGTCGCACCAAAAGTCCAAACACATACTGCGGCGCTATCACCTCATCCGAGAGATTATAGATAAAGGTGATATAAAGATATGCAATGTGCACATGGATTCAAACGTTGCCGATCCATTGACGAAACCTCTCTCACAGCCCAGACATGAGGCTTATTTGAGCTCTATGGGTATTAGATACTTATGTGATAGAGTCTAGTGTATGTGAGAGAAGGAGTCTTGTCTATGCTAATGTACTTTGGATAATTGGTTATCTTGTTCCTTGAATAAATATCTTTACATTGATCAATGAGTATGTGACTTGTTTGTGAAACTCTTTGTATTATCACGATGTTATTCTAAATGATCCCTAATCTCATATCGTCATGTGGGACAGTGATGATTTATAGATTAGCACATCTGTCTGATTGATGATCATGTTTCGTGGATCATAGACATGGAGATGTCAAATTAATGATGTGGACTCATGTTAGTGAACATAAAGTTGGATAGACCCACTTTGAGATACTACTGGAATTGTTATTCATGATGTGCCATCAGTTGTCATCTCAAATGGTGTACCTATAGAATCCTTAGACCTAAGATCGTCATTGATTCCAGAATGAATAGTAGCACACTTAGGGGCTTCCAAACGCTATTCCATAACAGGGTAGTTATAAAGGTTGCTTTCGGGTGTATCACGAAACATGTCGTGGGATGTGAGCGGTCAAGATAGAATTTACCCCTCCTAAATAACGGGAGAGACGTCTCTGGACCCCTCGAGGTAGTCGGATTAAAAAGTGTATGGCCATGCCACTATGATCAAAGAGTTGATCATGATTGAATCCACTACTTGATCGAGTGAAGTGTCGAGCTGTCAACAAGGGTAGCACGAATCTTGCCTTGAGCTTGACTGATGTCGTGTGGTAAAGGGATTGGTGCGTGGGTATATCAATATGTGCTGCTAGGTATCGCTATTGATCAGCGATCCGGAAAAGTTTTTCGGGTAGCGGCCGTTTGCATATGAACCTATCGGGTCACACGTTTAAGGGGATGGGATTTAAAGCTTGCAAGAATTGGCTTTTGTGCAAGTGGAAGATTGATGGAAATATGCCTAAGAGAATTTTAGGGAAACTGGAAGTTCTGGCTTGAGGCCAGAAGTTCCTGGTTCTGGAGCATCCAGAAGTTCTGGTTAGACCGAAAGTTCTGGGCCAGCCCCAGTTTTGGTTTCTGGAGAAACCAGAAGTTTCGGTTGGACCGGAAATTCCAAGCCTACCTGAAAGGTGTATTCTAGACGAACCGGAAGTTCCGGGTGTGACCCGGAAGTTCTGGGTTAAAATAAATTCGATACAGAATATTGTTTTCAGAAGTTTCGGTTGGACCGAAAGTTTCGGGTCCGAAAGTTTCGGTTCAACCGAAAGTTCCAGACAGAAATAAATTCGTACAGAAGGTTATTTTTGGAAGTTCCGGGCCTGGAGCAGAACTTCCGGGCCAGACGAACAGATTAGATCTGTTGAGTTTTAATACTGATTAAAGGCCCATGAGAGGACACTATATAAGGAGAGGAGGGGCTAGGATGAAAAGGCTGCTGTTGCTTGTTGCTTCAACCTAACCCTAGCCGCCACCTCTCCTGGCTATACCGGTTGTGGCCATCTCTCCTCTAATCTCTCGCGTGATACTAGCATACCGGCTTAAGGTGATCATGTCCCTATACGTGTGGATACCGTAGATGCGCCGCTGCTATTGCGGTGCTGATCTTCTCGTGGAGATCGCCGGACTACGTCGTCTTCATCACCGACGAATGGACGGAGATGAGCGGAGCCGATCGAGAACGCGCTTCATCAACTCTACTTCCGCTGCCCTAGCGCGTTTTATGGCTAGAGGTAATGATCTATGATCCCATTACACGCATGGTTCCTAGAAGAACGGGGTAAAATTTTTGAAATTAGCGCTAGCGTAGCCTCCCCATAACCCAACATCCTATTAGGCACTCAGTAAACCCCTCTTTTCGCCGAGTGTAATTGTTTGCCGAGTGTTTTTTTAAAAACACCCGGCAAACCCATCTTTACCGAGTGCCCGAAATAATGCACTCGACAAAGATTTTGGCACTTGGCGAAGATGTAGTTTTCGGTAATGAATCTCTCTTTGTGTTAACAAAGTAGCCATTCGATAGCTTTTAGTAAATCTTTCTTTATGTTTGCAAAATAGGCCTCGGGACCTATCCATCAATCTTAAATACCAAATTGTCGAGAATATAAGATCCGGATATTACCGAGATAAGTTTATCTAGCCACAAGAATAAATGATGGGTTGGAATGACTATATGGAGGAAATATATATAATAATATTTTATAAATGATATATTATCTTTTGGATAAAATTATTATAAATAAATAGATACCTTAATCTATTCGGCAAGAGTGCGCATATTGTAATTCTACTTGTGTATATATAAAAGGATGTTAAGGGTGATTACAATGCTCCATGCTAGCTCATGGTCTCAGCTTGCCACATTGGAATGAAGCTTCCAACTCAGCTTGAATGATGGTTCCGAGCAAGCAGGCGTCGCTTACATAGGCGACGAGAGTTTCGGCCTAGAAAGCTGATGCAGCGTCAGAGCTACACGTGTTGCCCAGCGATAGCCCCGTGCCCGCCGCCCCCACTTCTGCCACCATCGCCCGCTGCCCCCACTCCCTCTCTTGCCGCTCCCATCGCCATCGTCCTCCATCCTCGCTCCCGCTCCCGCCACCGTCGCCCTCCGGCCCCGCTCCTGCTCCCACCGCCATCGCCCTTCGCCCTTGCTCCCGCTCTCGCCACCATCACCCTTCGCCCGCGCTCCCGTCGCCGTTGCCCCCTTTCCCTTGACCTCGGCTAGCTGGTACGCGGTGTGTGGTGCCCATCGTGGAGTCATGCGACGCTGTATGGGGCCGGAGCGGCCAGTCCTAGGTACCAGCTCTATCACTCTTCGTTGAAGTAAGGATGGCTTGAGATATTTGAATCCTACGTAGCTTACTACTTTTCCTGAAACCATGATCTGAAACCACTTTCCATTGTAACTACCCTAATATACCCATAAAGGTAGAAGGCATAGAGGATCATAAAATAATAGAGAATACACAACCACAAATATCATACACCAACCACAACCACAATCAACCATCTTTGAGCACAATAAATATACATCGAATAAGACGTAGGATATTACTCTTTCTAGAGTTACTTAAACCTATATAAATCTTATATTATCATCAGTCTTTATCATACATGCGTATCTTTAAAATTGTTATTGTCAGTAAAAAAATACCGTTATCTATGTGCATATTATTGTACCCTCCTATTGCTCTTTGAAAATTACATCAAATCTAAAGTACTAAAAACCTAATTTAATCAGCGAGTTAGCGTACGTGGGACTTTGTCTAGTGCAACATATTTTGATTTCTACGTATCGAACGTTGACAGAATCTTGGCATCAAGCCCTGATTTTTGGAAGCAACAATCTTCCCAAGATCGATTGGAGGTGCCTTAATACAAAAGATTGTCCTAACTGGCAAAAAAATTCACATTAGCCGATACACGTGGAAGAAGCAGAGGACGAATGAGTGTTTCATATCGATGATACGTGCGAGCAATAA
This sequence comes from Zizania latifolia, assembly GCA_000418225.1. Classification (NCBI taxonomy): domain Eukaryota; kingdom Viridiplantae; phylum Streptophyta; class Magnoliopsida; order Poales; family Poaceae; genus Zizania; species Zizania latifolia. Next base: position 1,216,736 of record KE372979.1, on the reverse strand, counting down.
ATAAAAAGGTGACTTTCAGATATAGCTAGGCACTGTAGCTCCCGAGCCGTGACAAGAAGGGTCACGGTCCAGGCCTCGATTGGTCGTTTTTTTCTCTCCCATTTTCTTGTGCTCTCGTGGGACAAAGAAAAGAACCCTAAGGAAAAGAACGAGAGGGTCACTTACTTAAATCACAGCCATTCAATGTGTCACGACAAATTTGTTAAGTAACAACCATAGCTTTTTTTTAGTATTAAGAAAACTAGATAAGTCATATTGTTATTATTAATATTGAATTAAAGAAAATATTTAAGATAATCGACAAAACATTATTATCATGTATATGCCCCTGGCTCTGCAGAAAGTTGGTATCGCAAGACGAAGCGGCGATCGGAACTGGACAACTGCGATCTAAAAGTAAGTATAGAAATCCAAACGTATATAAACCAAAGATTGGGGATTAGATTTTTCTATGGTTTGAAAGCAAAAGGTTTGTGGTTTCTTGCCTGGCCTTCCGGCTTTCGTTTGCTTCTCTTCAGTTGGAAGAAAACGACGTGTCAAGCACTAACTATGCACGGGTCCTTGCATTATGCACAGAGACGAGCTTCGCATGATCTGTGAGGGCTTTATGGGCTCGTGGTCCAGGCCCATACTTCAGCCACGTCAGATCACATCAAGCTCACGATCATGGGTAACTGAAATGTTAAAGACAGGGCCAGCCCTAAGGGGCGAGAGGGTCGGTCAATCCGAACCCCCAAAATATAAGATCCCTCTATGAATATGAACACGAAGCATAACATGTAAAGTTTCAAGAGTTAATCGTCACATAGCCATAGATTAAGTATACTCTTTGTCTTCTCCATAGGACCACTCCTTCTGTCTAGTAGCGGATCAGTAAACAACATTTGATGACTTTGGTTATGCTTAGTCAGACCTAAACTAACATGTTCATTCATGTTTAATGAATCCCTATTTTTAATTTCGTTCTGAGCCTCCAAAATGTTAGGCCGGCCATGGTTACAGATGAGATTTACGGCAAGAGCTTGCGCGGTTTTTATTTACAAAAGAATTGCTTGTAGTTACAGAATGCAAATCATGAAGGGGAAGAATGCATCATTTGTGCGAAGATGCTGTGCTATGAACAGGGAGTAGATGTCCCAGCGAAACCGAATCCCAGCGCAACGAAAGCAAATGCCTGGAGGTAGATGAACAGGTAGTAGTGCTTGGCCCCCAGCACAAAATCGTAAGAGGCGCATACCAGGAGGTAGAACGCGACCACCAGCTCAGGAATGTAAATCCTGCATGGGTGAAATCGGGCAGATAGTTTTAGGGATTGATTTTCACTGATCTGCTATCAGACTGTCAGAGGGCAACTGTTATGTTTGTAAGTTATTTTTACCTCTCAACGCACTCTGTTGGCTTCAGTGGTTCGAGGAGGGGGACTTCAAGCTTGTCCTTCACATGATCACCTACCTTTTCAGTAACCACCCACTCATTGACATACATGGTCTCGAGCAAGCCTGTTAGAGCTGCACGCATCCGATGCAAGGACATGACGTTCTCGAATAGAATCCATAATGGCATCAGATGGAGAGACCTGGTATAGTATTAGATAAAATCTGTAATCATGCGAAAATTGATGGGCAGATTGAGAGCCATTCTCAGCAGGAGGAAGTTGTTTTTACCTCGGATTTCTGATGGCGTTCATGATGGTAATGGCAGTGGGAATGTGGACCATCCCCCAGACAGGGATACTGACTTCAGGGACCATGGCGGCCAATGGAATCACAACGCAATAGAACAGGAAAGTCAGGATGGGAGCGATGACCCTCCGTACAAAGAAAAAACTGTAGAGAAGATGGAGTTTTTTCCATACAGATACACCCTGGATCACATATAATCAGTAAACAAACTTATCGCATGGCAAGCCTGTAACTTATTCCACAGTGCTATATTCTACAATGCTTGCCTTGGTTTTGACAATTTCCTTTGCCATTTTTCTGAAAAGGTTGGCAGCGCCACAAGTCCACCTATGCTGTTGATGACGGTAGGCTTTGAAGGTACTTGGGAGTTCACTCTTAACCTGTGCAAGATCTGTTACTACAACAGGGTAAACTATGCATGTATGCTATTCAGGGACAAATGATATAAAACTGTCACAAATATGTACCCTTATATCACCAACATACAGGAACTGCCATCCCTTGAGGCTTGTTCGTACAGCCAAGTCCATGTCTTCCACAGTTGTGCGATCCTTCCAGCCTCCTGCTTCATTAATAGCTGATAAACGCCACACACCGGCAGTCCCTGCAGACAGATCAGATCTGTTAGGAACAGACATGATGAGTTCGAGGAAGTGGTTCTGAATTCTGATAGTGGATCTTACCGTTGAAACCAAAGAACGCGTGCATAGATGAACCTGATTCCTGCTCTACTTTGAAATGATAATCAAGTGACATCTTCTGTATCCTTGTCATAAGGCAAACATCATAGTTCACTGCAAAATTGCCCGGCAAAGGCCAGGGCAGGAACAGCCTGTAATCAGAATGAACAAAAAATCTCACTTCAAATAACCAAATGCCACCACATTACCCATTGGAAACAAAGCAAACTGCATCAGAGTATTAGCAATGAAGACAGTGATGAGTCAAATTTTGGGTTTTTTGGGACCTAACCAAATTTATTTTTGGTAACTTAAAAATGTATAACATGTGCTGTCATGTGCCTATGTTGAGGTTTTCTTTCTGATAGACTTCCTTCGTTGTCATATAGCATTGTAAGTTTTTCATAGTTCAGTCTACTTGATGAACATGTTGATGTCCAACAAGATCTGAGAGTTTAGGAAACAAAATAGGAAATCATAACAGTTAGAGTGAATAAATCAACAGAAACATAATTGGACTATCAGAACAACAACTGAAGCAGTGAAGCACTCATATTTATTTGACTAGCCTCGCAAGATAAAACTAAACGATGAAAATATTTGCTTACCAAACTCCCAACGTGTCTGTACCAGAGCAATCTTCGGGTTATGCACAAGAAATGGTATCGTTTTTAAAAGGAAATCAGAATCAGGTTGGAAATCTGCATCAAAAATGGCAATAAAATCACAATGTTGGGCATAGGTATGTTCCATGCCCTTCTTCAAGGCTCCTGCTTTATATCCCTTCCTGTTGTCTCTAATCTCATACTTTATGTTAATATTTTTTCTGGCCCAATCCTTGCACTCAAGCTCCACTAGATCCTGCATTTGACCAAAATTGAAGTAAAGAAAGAAAAATAATAAGCTCTAAAGACAAAATAATGGGGGGCTATGGATTTCTAAGCAGTACAGTACATGTGTACACTTGATCGAGCTGCATCTACCAGAAAGTTAATAGGCCGACCCTACACTCATCCAATACATCAATGGTCTATGGTCTTGCTCTTAATGTAAACTGATCTTTTATAAACAGTACTTGTCGAGTGTTGACGATTTGTAAACCGCTGATCTTACGATGTACGTGTATAATTACAATGGGGAATACATGTAAAGTTAGTATCAAGCAAAAAAAACACAAATTTGAGAGATTTTAGTATTTTATAAGGATGAAACTGGCCTGATCTCGACCCTAAGCTAGTCGACGATGATGGCGTTGAAGGTTTGAGAATTAGCTATGTGTATTGTAAAGTATAATCTGGATCCAGATGTCCATTATGAGCTCTGATCCCCTTCATCGTCCTACCCAGGAAGCTTTATAGGGGAGCTCACTCGTAACCTTCTCCGAGTCTTATCTGAATAGGAGTGTAGGACTCTAACTTCCTTTAATTTAGGGATGAAGTTCCTAATTTAAAGGGTATCTGATACTTATATGAGAGTGTTTCTATCTCTCTAGGATTCCCTTCCGAACATAAATAAAAGATATCCTACTCCTAGAAGGAATCCCCCAGGGTAGGTGTATTTGTACAAGTATTTGTATAATAGTCGTATTTGTACAGTAGTTTTGTACTAATCATCGTCAATCCTCTTATAAGCTAAATAAAGCATAATGAAGTAAAACTTCTTGATGCCATGTGTAACAGTTCTACGTGTAGGATGCCAGCTGAATCATGTCTTCTTTTTATATAAAAGAGATAACCTCCTTGGTCACTGCATAGTAAATAACTGCAGTAATTAACATGTGCAATGTTGAACATAGAGTATCCAGCACTTCACATAATGGAATCAGCGGACAGCTGCAATTTTTATGGTCAAGTACTCAAGTTGCATACAAACTACATCATAGCAAATAAATAATACACACAAGCTTCCAAACGACCTTATCCCTAATACCCCAGTATTTTAGAATGTTTAACTTCATCAGGCATTTGCATTGTTATTAATTTGCAAGTGGTGTGATATGGTTATCCTGTTCATGACCTCAGTATAGGATATTATGGTTAAATAAAGGTGTTGACAAGTGGTATGTATGCCAAGTACTCTACTGTATTACATGTCTAGCAATAATTAGATCAGCAATTGAGTAACTAGGGAAAAGAATTTTAGGCATGTATTATATATCTAAGATGGGCAAAATCCGGGTCACACAGATCCTCAACCTTCTCACTCTGCTTGGTCAACTCACAGGTATGTGGGATGCACTTGGTTAATCCATAAAATTATTATCCATCCTTCCGCATTTCACCTTTTTATTTTGTAGCATCTCTGCTTCCCACTTTTCACCATTCAACAATATAAACCATTTAATAGGAAGCACTAAGAACTGCATTTTTTTCTTCACATGAACTGTTAGGAGTTAGGACCTACTTGTTTCACTGACATGAGCATTGCATCAACAATCTCTTGATCTAAAGCTTTTTTGCATTGCCATGCGTGACTTCTCAAAATACTTGGCTCAAATAATGGAAAAAACAATGCATTTTTGCAGAAGTTTAACTTACCTTAATGGCCGGATCAGTGGAATCATCTAAGACTTGGATTATAATACGGTCCGAAGGCCACTCGAGAGCACATGCAGCTCCAATAGAGAGCTTGTAAACCTGTACCCAAGAATGACACGCATCACGCCCACTGTCGCATGCTGGAAATCAGTAAACAAATCCTTTGCAGCAAAGTTAGCTGCATATCAGACAAAAACAATGGCCACTCAACGTGCATTCCTAGTTAACATCTCCGCCAAATAGACAGAATGATAAACCTACTGGATGGCAATTGTGAGCTGCACTCAACAAAAAATTCCTGGATCGGTTGGCTCCTGGGCATTTCTGAACTACAAACAGTTCTGCAATCTAGGTACTATGCCAGGCCGGCATTGTGGACCCTCACCCCGTAGCATTATTGATAAAATCACACATGTAACATATTCCTACTAATCTGAATACACGGACAGGGTCCCACGAGCCATCATTCCATCTCCTCGTTCAGAGCATCTGAAGAACAAATTCTAAAAGTGCAGCCTAAAATATCAAAGTGAATGCGCCACAAAACTGAAAGAGTTGAACAAGAGCAAGAGCTGAAGCAACGCATCGCAAAATGCCACACGTGAAAGTGAAACCTCCTAACGCAAGCATGTTCCTCAATCTCTGAGAGATTTGACGGTAAGCTTCCAATTCGGGAGCAGATCGTGCACTGCTCGATCACGGAATTCAGCAGTGGCGGGGAGAAGCGAGAGCTCGAACACCTCACCTCCTTCTCGTTGTACATGGGGATCTGCACGAGGACCAACGGGAACGCCTGCCGTCCGCCCGACACC
>KE372979.1:1166844-1182929 GCA_000418225.1 Zizania latifolia | reverse complement strand
TTTGGAAGCAGGATTTGAGATGTCTATCTTATGTTTTTATAGTGCCCTGATCCCCATTTTAAGAAGAGGCATCACAAGAGGAGAGTTCTGCAGTCACAATTGGTGGATTCAATCACAAAGAACCTCTGTTTAGGTGGTCAGGTATGTCAATTCTTGTTTGTATTTTAAAAAGTATGCTTTTGCATGAATAATGTGAAATCAACAATTTGTGTTAGCATCATGCCATCAGCATTCCTAATTTCCTATCTATGCATCAGCTGTCCAATTGAATACCTTGTTATTTAGACTAACAGTAATTATTACATGAATAAACAGTTGGTTATTTGCGAAGCTAAAACTGGTGTCAAGACAAAGTATGGCACGCGAAAAACATAATAATAAAATTGACTTCTAATATGATCAACACATCTGTTACTGTTCAAGATTTCTCTTGCTGTTCTCAAAGGCTTGAGCATCGTAGTGTTGCCTATTGGAACAAACATTCCCCGGGCAAAGCTCTTCAGATTTGAGAACTACTGGACCAAACTCCCTGGGTTTCTTGCTGTGGTGCATTCTTGCTGGAGCTCCGGTAACTATCCCTCTAACCCAGTTCTAAGAATTGCTCACAAGCTTCGGTCCCTCCAAAAAGTTCTTTGTTCGTGGAGCAAAAGGGCCAGCAAATTCGAGCAATGGATCAAAAACTCTTCGATCATTTTGGATCTTCTGGATCGCTCTGAAGAGTTACGGAGGCTTTCCATCCTAGAGTTATCCTTCAGGCGTATTCTCAGAATCCACATCGCCTCTCTACTGCGTCTCAAACACTCCTATTGGAAACAACGCTACACGGTCAGATGGACCAAGCTGGGCGACGAGAACACAAAGTTTTTTCATGCAGCTGCCAGTTTCAGAAGGCGCCAAAATTCTATTCCCGCTATTCAATTGGAGGACAGCCGTTGGGCCCATTCTTCTGAGGATAAAGCAGAGGCCTTCCTGGATGCCTTCCTTACTAGGATGGGCTTCTCTTCTCGGCCGGTCATGCAGTTTGACTTGTCACAGCTGATCCACCCAAACCTGGATTTGGGCCACCTGGCCGTTGACCTCTCTAAAGAAGAAATTGACGCCACTGTCCGCTGCCTCCCCTCCGACAAAGCTCCGGGACCGGATGGCTTCAATGGGCTCTTTTTGAAATCTTGTTGGCCCATCATCAGATCAGACTTCTATGACTTGGGCAACTACTTTTTGGGACACTCCCCTAGTCTCTAAGCTATCAACGGTTCTTACATTGCTCTGGTGCCTAAAGGTCAGCACCCGATTACAGTGAATGACTACAGGCCTATTTCCCTCCTTAACACCAGCATCAAGATTATTACAAAAATTCTAGCCAATAAATTACAATCTGTTATCGCTACAGTGATTCACAAGAATCAATATGGTTTCATTAAAGGTCGCACTATCCAGGACTGTCTTGCTTGGACCCTAGAATTCACTCACCGCTTCAAGCTTTCAAAGCACGCTGCAGCCATCCTTAAGCTGGATTTCGAGAAGGCCTTTTATACCATAGAGCATTCATCCATTCTTCTTATGTTGCAACACCTGGGTTTCCCGGATAGATGGATCGCTTGGATTTGCGCCATTCTTAGCTCGGGCTACTCCTCCATCTTGGTTAACGGAGCCCCTAGCAAATTCTTCCACTGTAAGAGGGGTGTCTGTCAAGGAGACCCCCTATCTCCGCTCCTCTTTGTCATTGCAGCCAACCTTCTCCAACATATTCTTAACAGAGCTGTAGCCCTCAGTGTCATCCACGCTCCCGCCTGTCATGACATCAGCGGAGACTTCCCTATCATTCAGTATGCGGATGACACCATCATCTTCCTCCAGGCTGAGCAGAGAAACCTGTTTCTTCTTAAAGGCCTCATCAACACCTTCACTCAGTCCACTGGTCTCAGGGTGAACTTCAGCAAATCCAGTCTTATCCCAATCAACATTCACAAGGATAAAGCTAAGGTCTTGGCTGACACCTTTGGTTGCAAAATGGGAACTCTACCTTTCCCCTACCTCGGGCTCCCCCTTGGCACTCTCAGGCCAAGGTTCAGAGATTTCAGCTCGCTCATGGAAAAAGTTGAAAGGTGCCTCTCTGCAACCTCTCTTTGGCTTTCCACTGCTGGCAAGCTCCAAATTGTGAATTCAGTGATTTCCGCCTTGCCGACCTACGCCATGTGCACTTTTAAACTCCCAATCAAAGTCATCAACTACATTGACCGTGCCCGCTGTCACTGCTTCTGGCGAGGGCATGCTACCAATTCTGGCTCTGCACCCCTGGTTGCTTGGAAAAATGTCTGCAAGCCGAAACAAAAAGGTAGCTTGGGAGTGATCAACCTTCGCACTCAGAATATTGCATTGCTCCTCAAACAGCTCGACAAGTTTTTCTCCTCTCAGGATATTCCCTGGGTCCAGCTTGTCAAACAATCTTATCGACACTGCTCAATTGCCCCTCATCTTGCCTCTGCCAAGGGCTCTCGGTGGTGGAGGGACATCATCCAGCTAGCCACCTTCTTTCGAGGAATTGCTCTTCCCTCTCTGGGCAGCGGCTCCACTGCCTCCTTTTGGTTTGATGGCTGGCATGGCTCACCACTTGATATAGCCTTCCCAAGACTGTTCTCAGTCGCTAAAAACCGCAACTGCTCGGTTCGGGCCTTTCTTGCCCGTGCCAACATTAGCCAGAATTTCAACCTCCCTCTCTCACAAGAAGCTCTCCAAGAATTTGATCAACTTTGCAAGATTATTACCAGCCTTGGACTTAATGAGAACTCCCAGATAGCTGGTCCTTCATGTGGGGCTCAGCCACTTATTCTTCTCAGAAGTATTACAGCCACCAATTTAAGCATCTTCAGCCACATGCAGCTTTTAAGTGGCTCTGGAAAGCGAGGTGCTCCAACAAGCTAAGGGTCTTCTTTTGGCTGCTTCTCATGGACAGGCTCAATACCAAGAACATTTTGCGCAGAAAACGCATTCTGGTCCTCCAGCAGGATTTTTCTTGTTGTCTTTGCCGCCTTGGAATTGAAGAATCCTCCCGTCACCTTTTCTTCGACTGCAGCTTCAGTCAGCAATGCTGGAACTACCTCGGCCTCAGCTGGCCGGCCAACCCCAATGTACATGACATGCTTACTGCTTCCAAAGCCATCTTCAGTCGCCCTTTCTTTATGGAAGTGGTTATTTTAGGGTCTTAGTCTCTCTGGCTCCATAGAAACAGATGTGTCTTTGACGAAGAGCCAGCCTCCTCCTCCTGGAGAACCCTCTTCCTTGTAAACTTCTCTAATCAGTCCCACAGATTCCCCCCTCCTCTTAAGCTCTCTCTTAGAGACTGGTTGAGTTCTCTGTAACCTTCTCCCCCCTCTAGCTGTACCTATTTCCCGTTTGTTTTTTAATATATAAATCTTTGTAGGAGCCTCTCCTGCGGATTTTCCTCAAAAAAAACAGTGAATGAGGAGGCTCTTTTTATGCAGACGTCATATGCGTGTGACCTGGCAATTTTATCCAATGTGGCATGTCAATATGACAAAACTGGTTTGCAAAACCACTTTAGGGTTGTAAGTAAATGGTATTTAAAATGTTAGGGGGTTAAACACCTAGTTTGTTAGGTTAGGGGGTTAAGTAATCAATCAGTCATACGTGAGAGGGTTATGTAGACTTATTCCTTCTTAAAGCCTTGACAGCGATATCGAGAATATCTCCTTCCGTGCAAGCACCTAATCCAACTCCAAGCATGTCCAAATATACTCTCAAAACTAACTCGTTTTTTCTCCTTCTAACCAGAAGATGAAGAAGTACTTGGTAGCATGAGGCTGAAGGAATCAAACACTTACACCGTGCACAATCATATAGTAACATTGACTTCCCAAGATGGCCAGCTTCAGCATATGCCTGGATAATCTGACTAAACAGTTCACTTGCATCACCCAGAGCCCTATTGCCATCCAACAAGAGAAGCAATGATTCTGCTTGGGTAAGCATCTGGGCATCTGCAAGTATTGACACCATGATTTCATTCGACCTTGGAAGATGTTGGAATGCCTTGCTCTGCCATGAAGCCCACCGGTACAAATCCTTTTTCACTTCTACCGCATCCTGCCCAAAGCCAATCAAAATGTGAAGGAAATCGTCAGGCTTCAGCTCTGAAACCAAGCTTAAGAACATCTTGCAATCTGCAGTTCCCTTCAACTTCAAAGGTGTCCCCTTTACTCTGAAAAATATAAGAACACTTATCTATAACCAACTTTACAATACCAGTGCACAGCTTTACATCTGAATGGGCATTGGTTAAACCCTTCTCTCCATTTTGTTGGTCCAAATTAAACCCATTGTCCTGTGAGGAGCCAGCAACGTTTGAACTGCAGAGAGAGGTGCTCTCTTTCTTCTCCCCGATGTAGCAGATTTCACCTTTCAACAAGCTCCCTGTGTTGGAATTCAATTCCGAAACATTACTAGCATAACCTCGACGCCTAATCTTAGGTTCTCGCCTGACATCCGCACAGAAATTGGCATACATATAAAAAGGAGTAGTTAGTGTACATGAAACAATGGGAACAGCAATGCAATTCTTGAGCTAGAAAGCGCCCTCTCACCTTAGACGACGACGGAGAGGGATTGCTCTGTGTAACTGCCATGCCTTCCACATCTAATCCGATCAAAGCTCCCAACTTTGAACAAGAAGGCGCACGCTGCATCTAGCCGTACTGACTACTGAGGCCTTGCCTCAGTACAGCGGGGACACCGCTGACCGCCGCCGCCGCTGAAAAAACCCACCAACGGCGGTCTCGCCGCCTCGCCGGAGCTATGCCTGACAGGAATGAAACGCCGAAGATCCAATTTACGGTGGGAGGAAAATTCTGAGTTAAGCACAGCCCAATCAGAAACCTGCCTCGACGGCATTTCCCCGAACACCTAGCCGGCTAGTCGGCGCGCCAGCGCCGCGGCGGCGGGACTCTCTCCTCTGCGAACGCTCCCAGCCCCGCGACGCACGGCGGGTGGACGGGCGGTGGAGTGGGCGCAAAATAACCGAAAACCAAAATCCGAATCGAACAAAAACAGCTACTTTCGGTTTTTTCAAAAAAAATCGGTTTTCATTTTAAAAAAAGTTCGTTGTTCGGTTTTCGGTTCGATTTTTTTAACTCTGAAAAACCAAAAAAACTATATTACCGAACAGTTTGCATAAAATCTGCTCAGCCTATCAGGCTCAGGCCCAGCCGGCCAGGCATTCCCAATCCCGCAGACCACAGCCGTCTAGCCGAGGATGTTGCCGCCCTCGGCCTGCTACCGCGCTCCGCGCGAGCCTCACCTCGCATGCCGTCGCGCACGCCACGCCCGACCTCCTGACCGCTGCGCCACGCGCTCCTGGCCACCGCGCGTCCCCGCCCGCGCTCCTACCCACGACGCCTGCCCGCGCTCCTGCCCGCGACGCCCGCTGGATGCGCTCCTGCCACCGCGCCCGCCAGATCCGCCCGCCCGCCCTGCTGGCCGCCGCGCACCCGCACTCCTAGACGCCGCGCCCGCCTGGATGCCACCACGTCCGCCCAGGCCGCTCTGCAAACTTCGGTAAACCGAAAAACCGAACCGAAATTATTTGGTTTTTTCGGTTCGATTTTTCTAAACTCAGCGAGGAGTTCGGTTCCCGATTTCTAAAAACTGGAATTTTTAAAAGCCAAAATTATCGAACCGACAAAACCGAACAAACCGACTACCCACCCTTAGGGCAGCCACAGTACATAGTCAACAGCCATAGGATTAGAGTTTCGGGCAGATTTAGTGCAAGAATCATGCTTTGAAAGTTTGAATCACACTAGAATTCTCTTAAGAAAAAAATAATCATATATCCACCATTTAGATAAAAATTAAAGATTTATTTTTCTAGCTCACGTATCATTGATTTAAGTGGACTCCATACGTCATTGAAATGTGTAGAGTAAAATCTTAATTTCTATTTAAAGGAAGGATATATGATCAAATCTCTCTTTTTAGAAATGGAGAATAACCGTGGGACTAGGAGCGAGTATAGTAGTTTTATCACACTACACAACACAATAAGCTTAATTTTAGAATAGAACATTAAGTTTCTCATAGCTTTTATAAACAACAACTTATTTAAATAGTTAAGCTTAAGCTAGCTTGGGAATAAGTCAAAGTTGTCGGCCCGAGACTATATTCCAAAAACAAACAAAAAAATCATTATTAGACCAACTTATTATAATATTTCATTATAATCTCATTGTTTGGCTATAAAAATGAGTTTATTTTAGCTTATAAATTGCTTCTTTACCATAGTGTCATTGAACTTGAAGAATGTCATTCACAGTTGCACTGAAAATTTCTAGTAATCCAGTACAATTTAGCCATCTAAACACAGCAACTCCAAACTCTAATAATCCAGTATGTCAAATAGCTAATAATTTATTCCCCACCAACTTATATGACATCTTATATAGTACATAACATATAAGCTAACTTATTGTATTCTTAAGTGCCGCTTATATAATACATAACATATAAGCCAACTTAAGCGATTGTAATGTGATTTTTTTTTTGTTGTAACGAAATTTCTTCACTTGTTGCTTCTTATCTAAAAGATGTTGATGAGGATGCTCTCATTATCGTTCTGTGCAGTCCATTGCCTAACTGGGTCTACTATGGTTAGGTGTATTCTCGTTGTCACTTTCATGAGTTCATCTCTGTCCTAGCTATTGTTTGACATGTTTAACTTTTGTATCAATAGTCTGCAACTGCGAACTGTGCTCTGGAATACGTAGAAATGTTCTTTGGATTCTTCCATTGAAATATGGCAGTTCACCTACTATGTTAGGCCATGAATGGATGCCTGGAGTCTGGCATGATCGCTTGATGAAACTAGAGGATCCAAAACATGAATGGATCTCTGGCATGAAATGAATACCAAGACTGCCTCTACAGTTTAGGAAAATCTGAAGGAAGAATCAAAGCAGTTCGTTTTGGCATACGGAGCACTAGTGTTTAAATGTTTTTGGATGGCTGCCAAGTTGGAGCTTACGTGCACGCATGAGACTCGTTGAAATATCTCAAAGCGCTGTTCTTCCGAAAACAATCTCTCGGCTCGATTTAGTATTCGTTTAACCTTTGATAGTTTGATTAGCATTGCACAACCTCGTTTTCCTCGAGATAGAGGCCGGTTTTACGTGGTAACAGGTGAGAAAAAATATCCTTTTTCTGAATCTCTACAAAAAAAATGGTCCTGTTCAGTTCTGTAGGCATCTTGACAAAATTATGTTCGTCCCAGTTCATTATTTTCTCGTTTTGCGTGTGATCTTACCCTTGGTTGTTCTCCACGGCTCTGCTTTCTTAAGCTGCAACTTATAACCCACAGTCAAGTTTGAATTTTAGAAGTTAACTTTAGAATTGGTTTAGGAGTTTTTTTAGTTGTTTTCTATTTTTCTGCATTGGCTTTTAGGTAGCTAAGAATATAAGTATAAGTGTAAAAGTTTTAGTCTTTGGCTTACTAATCCACACTCAAGCTCAACATCACAGGCCTGGTGTTAACTGAGGTAAGCGTCGTCAGAGAAGATCACGTCGCCGTTGAAATAAAACAGCGCAGCAATTTCACAACCAGGACAATTTTCAGAAACTCCTCATAAGCCTCGGAAGAAACAGCCGGTAGGGCCTACATGCTCCGTTGCGTTTCCTTGCAAGAATCCTCAACTGTGCATGCGTTGTGGAGTTTACTTATTGGCCCAGGAGACAAAAAGCGAAGCTCACAACTTCCAGTTCCAAGAAAATAAGAGGAAGGAGATACAATTGCAGGAAGAGAGGAGAGGAGATGGCATTGCTAAGTGTCAGCCCATCTCATCACGCCATTCATCCAGGTGCCTAACTCTCCTCCATTTCATGGAAACAATATTGTCATGCTACTTTCACTTGCATGCATGAGAGCAATGTAACAGTGCATGTATGTGCAGGTAGGAGGAGCACACAGTGCATCTGCGCCAGGGTGGGAGAGAGATCGAGATCAAGAAAGGATCTTGTTCTGAATGTTTCGTCGTCGTCGCGAGCACTCGCCACATGCGCTCTCAAGACTCCTTCCTATGGCAAGTCCAAGGGGAAGATCAATCCTAGAGATCTGTTCACCTTCTCCTACAGGTTCAACACTGACATCCCCATGACCGAGACTCCAGGGGTAGGTTTGCTTGCTGCATGCAGCTTGTATGTTTTAGGAGATCAATTTGCCATTTTTTTTCAGGTGATCTGATTCTCTGGTGTTCTTTCTGCAGGCATCGATCGATGAGTACCTCCAGAACAGGCCCAGGATTGTTGGAGCCGTGTTCCCTGATAAGCGCAAAAGAACCAAGATCAGTGATGTGAGTGGCCTCACCATTTCCCCTCCAATTTATTTCCGGTGTTTTTCGTCTCGTCATTTCACTGGATCTGTACTCTAAAATGTCAACAAGAATCAATTGTGCTGTTTTTCCATGGCTTGATTTCTGCAAGGAAGCTAACAGAGATTGATTGGTTTCTGCTTGAACTGATTCTGCAGGAAGAATGGAGCGTGCAGCTCCTCCCCATCCAGTTCCTCTTCCTGTCGGCGTCGCCGGTGATCGTCATGCGCTTCGTCAGCAAGTCCGACGGGAAGGAGTACCCGCCTCACGTCCCCGTCAAGGCCTCCAGCCTCCTCCTCATGGAAGTGGTAACTCACCGTCCATTCCCCGTGCATTTTCCGTCAGAAACTTCAGAGGTCTGAAGCTCTGAGCCCTGCTACGCCGACGGCGGGCGTGCAGACGGACTACAAGCTGAACGGCCTGGACAGCAACGCCATGCCGTCGCACCTCGCCCTGACCGTCCGCGGCACGCTGTACCCGCGGCCGGAGGGCAGGAAGAGCCTCAGGGGCCACGTCGAGATGACCGTCGGGTTCAACCTGCCGCCGGTGCTCGCGCTGGTGCCGGAGGCCGTCATCAGAGGCGTCGGCGAGACGGTGAGCGTTTCAGCACTTCGCTTTGTGCAGAGATGGTCTCGGTTTTCTTGTCATGGCTGACAGGTATACGATATTTTGATTGCTTCTAATCTAATCATGGTGCAGGTGCTGAGGCAGCTAGCAGAACAGATGAAGCAGGACTTCGACACAGGCCTAGCAGCCGATTTCAAGAGGTACAGGAGGGAGAAGCTAACTGAAAAGAGGACTACACCCTGAAACTTTTTCAAGAATTCACTGCAGAGTAGCAAGAGGTGGCAGCCATGGCACCAGATTGTTTGGAGCTCATCTCATCAGCATAGTGGCAACATAATTGTAATGTTCATCAGTGTCCAATACACGATTGATGAGGGAATAACTTAACAGATCTCATTTATTCATTGTAAACTGAAGCATTAGAATGTACATAATGGCAAGAATATTCGATTTACAGAGATTGTTAAAATCTCAATCTATTGAATGTGTTTTCTGTCAGACTTGACTTCTTTCCTTAAAGGCTATTGCGGAATCTATTTACCATGTAGTATACAGGGACTAGGGCCTTTGCTTGAACAGCTAGACAAGGGCAATTAAAGTTCTATACTATGTATCCCAAAAATTCTAGTCTTCCAATGATCTCTTTCTTGCCCTTAAGTCGCGCTCAAGGCTTTGAGGCAATGGAGGGGTCCTTCCACGACGGAAAAGGACAGCAAGAGCTTTCATTTTATGACAGATGTTGAAAACCTGAAAAAAGGAGAGTATGATCAGTTTTCAACACAAAATGGTACTATGAAGGTCCATGTCCACCAGATCTTACCGATGACGCCTCTATCTCTGCAATCCCCTCACATCCCTGGCCACCACCCTGTAGAAGATCACAGTATTTTACAGCATCATCCTCGTCTTCAAATACCTGTGGTAAAAGGTGAGCATGATTAAAAAAGAATGCCAAGCAAGCACTTAAACAACTAGATATCCAAAGGAAAATCAAACAAGTAGTTGTCTTTCAAAGATCATGTCCACAAAAATAAACTCCTTTCATTAATTACTCACCAGTATTCCCTCTCTGATATCTTCAACAAGCATGTTAAACTTGGAGCCAGAGTACTTTGATTTAGTTCCAACTCCAGAACCCCCTCCCTTTGAGAAAAGCATTCCAAGTTCCCTTTCAACTTCACTGAAGAAAATGGAGTTTACAACAGTTGTACTAATGTTCAGTAACAGCAAAATTATGTGCAAGTGTTACAGTAGTAAAGCAAGTCTAACCTGCGACTCCTACGTGTTTTCATTGTCCATAGATGGTTATCTCTTCTAGCCAGTACATATACTGGTTTGGAGTCTTCCCTCCATGGGTTTGTTTCCAAAACTAAACCAGAAGGAAACACCACAATTAACAAAACTTCAGAGCTCAGACTGCCATGCTCATAAAACCTTTTGACAAAGCATAAGAAGATAACACTATTTCTAACAGCTTAATCTTTTGAGGTGATCGATAAGGCACTGGAACAAAAAATCTTCAAATATATAAAGCTATTTCTTTGTCGACAAAACATCAAGCTAAGTAGTTAACTACTGAAGTGCTGATCATCACTTCTGATCCTACTGAATCCAAGATATGCTTTACTGTTGCATAGTCCATTCAGCAGTTGGAATGTGGCATGACAAACACTTAGGTCTTAGGCCTCAATACATTGTCCAAACCAAAAATTGAGGAAACAACTAGAGATCGCTGCTGTTAATCATCACGTACAAACCACCTCAAACTACACGTCTCATGAAATACGATAGGCGTGCACGTACAAGTCTCACGTCGTTAGTAATGATAGCCTGATACCCACATCTCGTACAGATAAAGATGGCATCTTTGCACAAATCATTCCATCAAGTAATCTCACTAAACCCTCAGTAAAAACTAAAACCCCTAAATCGATCCGGCGTCCGGCGTAGATACGATCCACGAAAACAGGGTGAGGATTTGGGAACTGTTACCATCGTAGGCGAGGGAGTCGAGGGACTCCATGAGGTGGCGCCGCATGCCGTACGCGCGGGAGGAGACGCGGCGGAGGAACTCGCCGGAGGTCCCGGGGATCTCGCCGTCTATCCCCATCGCCCTCTCCACCTCCTCCTCCTCCTCGTCGCCACCCTCCACACCGTCTCCCTCCTGCGACGGCGGCGATGGGGGCCGGGAGGAGGCCGCGGCCACGACCGCCCTGCGGTGCGCGGCGACAAGGCGGCGCCGCGGCGGGGGCAGGGAGAGGAGCGAGGAGGTGAGGTTCCCGGCGAGGGTGGTCGCCACCGGCACCGACGCCTGCGGTGGCGGCGAGAGGGACGGCAGGGAAGCTGCCATTTTTACGTTCTTCCCCCCGAAGCTTGGAGCAGAGCAGAGGAAGGGGAGAAATCAATTAGAAAAAAAGAACTTTTTGAGTGAATCGGGAGGAGGCAGGAGGAGAGTGGAACGTGGACACGGCAACTCCGGTCTCGTGGAGATCTTTCCACCGCTGTAGCTGGGTTCGGCACGCTTCGCTCTCGTCGGCTACTCGGCTCTATCGGGTTCGCACCAAGTCACCGCTCCCTAGCGGCTGTGTGTTGACATGCGCGTTACGTTTTGGACCGGCTTTTAGTTGGCAGAGACGGGAAGCAAAATGACAGAGTAGGTAGTAGCTTCTCACCGTTCGATTGGTGTTTTTATCAGCAGTGGGTCTAGAAATTTTACATAGCTCCTACAACTACATGCCCTTGTGACAGATGTGTTTAATGCAATGGTTCGGCTCAACATTGAACAACACTGGGCTGAGACAGGTAAAACAAACAAGGCCGCACTATATCGCCACAGCCCATCACACAGCTGACAGGCTGTCGCCCAATCAATTCCATAGCCTTTCATTGCTATTGCCACCTCTGTTTCACTTCAAGCTTCGTGTGATGGCCTGATGACTGATGCCCGTGGTCAAGTACACAAACATTCTACATTTCTACTACATGCTCCATTTTGCAATCGTCTCACTGTGGGCGTTGCAATCAAACGAAAGGAAACCATACTGAAGCATCACACCACGAGGCGTCAACCAATTGAACGGCGTGCTGCCTCCTCCGCTACACGCGACGGGCTCGATTATTTTCCGTCCGGTACCAAAGCGACTAGAAAGAAACCTCGTCGATCAGTTCGTCATCATCCAATTTCCAACCCGAATTCGCGTCTGCGTACGTGCCACCCTGGATGGACACCCGTCGCGCGGCCACCCACCTCAGTCGCGCCAACCACTACACGCGTCCTCGCCTCTTGCCCCCATAAAACCCCTAAAAACTCCACACCGATCAATCCATTTTTTGTTCGTGTCATCTCAACGGGTATACCATTTGTTCCTGTGCCATGGTGCGTCTAGGCTAGCTTGGAGTTAGCGGGCAATGGCGACAATATTGTCGCGGTCGAGAAGGCTTGCAGCACCGGCGATGCTGTTGCTGATGCTCGCGACGGTCGTGGCCATCAAGACGGACGCCGGCGGCGGCGCTGTTGCGGATGCGGTGGGCAGGGAGGACGAATCGTGGACGGAATGGGCCAAGGACAAGATCACCGAGGGGTTGGGGCTGAAGTACCAAATGAACGACGTCGACGACGAGGAGGCTGCGCGCGAGTCTGCTCGGCACACCACCTCTGGTACGCCAAAAGCTTTGCACAACACAACTTCACCGTGCGTGGGCGCGGTGTCTTGTCGATTTTTTTACGGAGCTAACACACGCCATTTGTGTGCGCACACGCGCGCGACTTTGCAGAAGAAGGGCGGCAGTCGAGCAAGAAGGCTAGGGACGCCAAAGAGGCCACGGAATCAACCATGTCAAGCGCATCGAGCAAGGCAGAGCAGACCAAGGACAGGACGAAGGAGGCGGTGAAGGGCACCACCGACGAGGCGTCCAAGAGAGCGGAGCAGGCTAAGCACAAGACGAAGGAGGCGGTCGAGGCAGCCAGCGAGAGGGGCGCCAAGGTGCACGTGCAGTCGAAGCAAAGTAAGGCCAAGGTCGAGGAGAAAGCCAAGGAGAAGGCTGGTGAGGGGTACGAAGCCGCCAAGAACAAGGCCGGCAAGGCGCAAGAGACACTGAGGCAGTCCACCGATGCCGCCAAGGACAAGGTCAGCAAGGCGCAGGAGACACTGCGGCAGTCCACAGATGCCACCGTGCATAAGGCCGGCTCAGCGAAGGACGCGGTGTGGGAGAAGGCGGAGGCGGCTGGCGAGAAGGTGCAGCAGTCCAAGGAGGCGGCCAAGGGGAAGGCTGGTGAGAAGGCAGGCGCGGCGAAGGATGCCGCGTGGGAGAAGGCGGATGCCGCGAAAGACACCGCGTGGGATACGACTGAGGCCGCCAAGGAGAAGGCAGGCCACGGGTACGAGGCGACAAAGGGGAAGGCGAGCAATGGGTACGAGAAGGTGAAGGAGAAAGCGAGGGAGACAGCCGACGCGGCCAAGGAGAAGATCGGAGAGGTGAAGGAGAGGGTCACCTGCGCTGACGCCGACGGCACGGAGAAGCACCGGAGGGCGGACCACGTCAGTGGCAAGGACAAGCCCCAGAGGGTGGACGAGCTTTGAGCTCGTCGGCGCTCATTCACAATTCGAGCTTCTCGTCATAGCACTTTCTAGCGTTGTTTACAGTGTGTTGCTCTAGTTCTCCACACGGTGTCATTTCTGTATCTGCGTTGTACAATAATGTGATCTTCGTGTAGATAACTTGTACGAAACAAGTCGTTGTTTTTCCACTGAAACTCTGCTCAAAACTGAACTTTTGATTGCCTTCACCCGATATGATACACGCTAGGTACAGTCTACAAAGAAGACTCTTTTCACGGGAAATTTTACAGTACTTCAGGAGGTAAATTTTAAATTTTACAGTACTCTTTTTATGGGAATTTTTAATATCTCCTGATACCCAAAATTAACACTAAAAATTATGGTATCTCCTCGAATACTATAAAATCACTCTCTTTTCAAATATATTGAAAAGAAACAGCAACAGAGTTGAATCGTTGAAAGCATTACAACCATGATTCCGAGTATTTCTAATTATTTCTAAAGTTACATATGGGTTATAGAGTAATGTATTATGTAGAGTGATTTTATAGTTTCTAAGGAGGTACCACAATTTTTAGTGTTAATCTAAGATGTACCAAAATTAACACTGAAAATTATGATATCTCTTGGTATCTCCCTAAGAACTATAAAATTTTCCCATTATGTATTGTACATTTGTACTAACACGTAGATAATCATCACACTATATTGATCACACGTAGGCAATCATCACACGTGCAATATTTTTTGGCCGATTAATTTAGCGAGCTTCGATATCATAAGAATTAAATGTCCATCTTATCAATGGGGATTGGTAGCCGCTGATTGGGCCCTCCAGTCAAGGTGGTATTATCCTCGAAACCCTCCCACCGACGAAGGGGGTCTAGATTTTTTTTTCAGAACATTTTACTTCGGAGGTATCTGACTTCGGAGATCTACACCTCCGAAAGGGGCCTTAGGGCACTTCAAGGCCCTTTCACTCTATTGTCAATGAAGGGTTGACAATGTTGTCATATTCCCTCCAACATAAACCTTCAATCTAGCTAGGCAGCTAACTATTTGAACTGTGACTCTGTGAGGTCAACTCATGCATTGTTACCTAGAACATGAAAAGAATATGGCCAATTGTTCAGAAAAAGAAAAGAATATGGCCATGCATGTGTGTCACCACCTTGCTAATGTTCTTTAACCCTTACTGGACATCAGCTAATTGATCAAAGCTGCATGCTAATGCTCATTTCATGCTAATGCAGAGATATATAAATTTCTATAAACTTATGCATAAGAAATTAAAACAAGACTTATTTATACATTTCACAGATTCTCTTACATTGTTTATCAAAAATGATATGGTTGTTATCTCATCATTCAAGATCAAATTGATAATGTAAACATAACCATGAAATACTTTTTAGCACTAAATTTAATCGATATAACGCTCAAACAATTTGATTAAAAGATCAAGTTATCTACTATATATATCTACGACCATGCATCTATAACCACCACGGGACGACTGGCCCTAAAGTGTTTGTACAAGGCTTCTACGAGAATACCTTTGGGATCGAGATGTTTGCAAATTTGTATTAAGTATGATCAATATTGCATGGAGCAATGACCATATATAGTAAATCAGTGTAATGTACTCTGAATTCTGAAGCTTCAGCGCGCGCGAACACGAGCTAAACTAAACGAAAGCGCTTATCATCATTTCACACTGTCGTCAAATTGTGGGCATTTATTTTGTCTTATGTTCTTTGGTAGTTTCTCTGGCATAGCTAGCAAAATGCTGGCACAACATATCTGTATCGTACTAGCGTGGCAATTAAGTGCTGCCGATAAGTTTATCTTAAAGTTTTGTTTGAAAATAATAAAAATATCCTACCTCCCTTCTGAAAACGATGACATATATGAATGTATGCATACAAATCTCAAAATTTTAAATCATCAAAAAATAAAAAATACTAGGATCTAATATGTGAAAATAGTACATTAGCTAGTACCGGTAAATTTGTTATAAAATACTTTCATATAGTTGTATTTCAAATAATTTTTATAAATATATAAATAGAAAAAGTAGCATAGCTAGAGATATGTATATTGGAGACTATATCGATGTCTAAAATATTGTCTTCCTGTGAACAGAAAATAAAATTCTTTTGCACATGTCAGAAAACAAATTAAGGCACGGCCTGAATTTAGAAAAGGGTAATCTCAGGCGAGGAAAAGATAGAGAAATCAGTTATTGGAGTGACCAGCTAAAAAACAAACAGGAGCGGGCAATATTATAGGTGCAAATCTAAGCTCACGCCCTCAGCTGCAGTGGTCGCCGGCTGCTCACAAGCAAACTGACCTTGTGGAGACAGCAGCAACGACGAGGAAGAAGGGGTCAGCTGGGACGTCACAAAAGAAGCTGAAGCTCTCTGTTCTTCTCCTCGGGACACGGACACCGCAACCGGCCGCCGTTCTCCGGCCATCGGCGGCATGCTCGTGTTCGCATGCGCAGCCATCGGACCCCTCCAGAGCCCCGCCGGCAGAGGGTTCCCGTTGATCGGGTGAGCGACCGATCCGATCCCGCCGAAGA
>KE372979.1:1128355-1151561 GCA_000418225.1 Zizania latifolia | reverse complement strand
ATCTAAATTCTAATTTAAATTAAGATTCTCAATAGAATGTATGCGAAGAATATGGATCAAGTGCATATATAACTAAACATGGTTTGTACTCCCCCTGAATATGTGCATACAAAATATATCTAAGAAAACCATATGCACGAGTATAGATGAAGCAATAGAAGAACATGAATTAATACTATGCACATTCAACATATAAGAATAACTCCTCTAAATATGTGCATTTGTGTATATGTGAAGAACCTATATGCACATATTCAAGTTAAGCATATGAAAAAGTTTATCCTATAATGTATGTTAAAGGCATGCAACAAGAATATGAATATGATAACATGTGCATATCGTCATGATCTTCATATTTGCAAATGAATGAGACTAAAATAAACAATACTTAAGAGAAAATGTTAGTCTCATATATATATGCCCATAACATGAAAATCACATTTAAACCTATCAAACATGTACATGAGATGAAGAGTGTTATATATAGCTTTTATCTCCATGTATTTCGATCTTATCGTGATTAGGTTAAATCATTATCAACATATAGAGAGTGTTGACTAAATGATATATTCATTTCAAAATGAAGATGTTATATTAAATAAATTCTAACAAATCATGTAATATAAAGTGAGCTCCCCCCTCAAGATGTGCATACATATGATTGTAGATGAAAAGCATATGAGCGTATTTAATCAAAATTAAAAGAGGAGTTCACTCTATATTCTATTCATGCAAGAGACATCAATTAAGACAACGAGTAATTTAGCGCGTACCTCTTAACATTTCTATCTTCATATCCAAATAAGACTAAACAAATAAATACTCAATAAAATATTAGTCTCAACACAATTAGATTTGTCATTAATCACCAAAATCAAACTAATAACACTTGAACTTACAGCAGCCACCAAGGTTGAGGTGATGGTGGGTTCACCGCTATCGATGCTGTGCGGATTGCCGGCTTCTAGGGAGGATAGCTCGTTTAGGGGCGCTTCGCAGGTCAGCTCACCGCCGTCGTAGCCACTTGAATAGCCGCCAGCTGACCCTTGGGATCTGCTCTCTGATGCAGTGGGGCAGGTTGCTCGTCCACAGCAGCTGCTCGCCTGTGTTCGCGGTGGCCAGCGTCGGCTTGAGGGCTGCGGGTGGCATGGAACTTTTTCTTCCCCCTTTTCTTGTTGGTTTGGTCCTCACTGTTGTCTTCCCGTGAAGCTCGGCGCGTAGGGGTTTCGTCGGCAGTGGGCGGCAGCCTAGGCGAGGGCGCGTGGCGTTTTCACACGCGGCAAGCCAGGCCATCTAGATCTACGGTGGAGGCTGGTAGATGTCTCGACGCATCGGGGGTTGCCGCTTGCGGGCGACAACTAGGTGTTTTGGCGTTGGCGCAGAGGCACGTGACGATGGCAGCGGGCGGTGTCCAACGGTGGCTTGGGGCAACCACGACGAGGATTCTTTGTTGGGTGGCGCGCGGCGGAGCGGTAGCTATGAGGCGGCGCGCGGAAGCACGATGACCAGGAGCGCGATGCTCGTAGGCTGGAGGTGGCGCGCGGTGGCCAGGCTTCGGCAGGTAGAGCGACCGTTGTGTTGGGGCGGCAGGGAAGGCCGCGAGGCCTTAGGCGTCGGTTGGAGAGTTTTTAACCAGTCACGGGCGTTTCCTTTGCGTCGCCCATGGTGCGTGCAGCGACCCTCGGCGGTGGTTTGGGACTCGGATCTGTCTCGTGGTGGTAGCTGTGCGGGATCCGTGGTTGGAGCTGGCGACGGTCAGCTTTTCTCCAGTTTCTCTGGTGGCATCAAGGCAGTCGATAATCATCTCTTCCTATTTTTCTCTCCTCCCTTCCCTTCAAGCTCCTCTCCTTCTTTGGCCGTTTTCCTTCTCGGTCGTGGGGTGCTCCTTAGGTCCGGTGATAGTCGTCTTTGGGTCTTACGGTCTCCGTCTGCTGTTGTTGTCATCTTGTTGGAGTGGTGCCACAAGGTGCTGGCCTAGTTGGGGGCGGCAGGGTGTTGCTTGCCCGAGTATTTTTTTTTGATTACTGTCTTTCAGGGTAGTAATCTTATATTTTATTTTCTTCTATATCAATACATACCTCCACACTGTCTTGTGGATTGCTTAAAAAAATAATTAAAATATAATCATTTAGCCAAATAATTTCACATATAAATCTGATTTATCATAAAACTATTTATAGGACGAATAAAAAAATGTAAAATCAGAATTTGGAACATGTCAAACGGACCCTAAGTTGTCAGAAAAAAATTAAGCTCATGGTCCAATGCCAGAACTGAGCAGAAAAAGCCCGGCCCAAGTGACTGGAGGCAGGCCGAAACTTGGCAAGCCATCCCGGGTCACCAGTAGAACGGCCTAGTTCGAGACATCTCCCCAAAACCCCTCAAACTCAAACGTGAAAAACCCCAGGGCTCCCCATGCCCCCGGCCGCCCGCCGCCTCCTATGCCCTTCCGCCCCACGCTCCTCCGCCTGTGCTCCGACGACCCCAAGCTCTACTCCTTCCTCTCCGCCGTCGGCTCTCTCGCCGCTTCACACTCGGCCACCCGCTTGCCGCCCGCTGGCTCGCTGCCCGCCTCCCACACCCCCGCCGCCTACAACGGCCTCATGTCCACATACTCGCGCGCCGGCCGCCACGACGAGGTCCTCCGGCTGTTCCGCTCCCTGCCCTTCGCCCCCACCGTCCCCCTGTTCACCACCCTCATCTCCTCTCTTGCAGACTCCGGCCGCCCCCTCGCCGCGCGCGCCGCCTTCGCCTCGCTCCTCAAGTCCGGCCTCCCGCTCACCGCCTCCGCCTTCACCGCGCTGCTCAAGTCGCACGATGCGCCTGACTTCGTGGACAGAGTGTTTCGCGCAATGGAGGCTTCGGGTTGCTCCCCCGATGCCGCCATTTACAACTGGATCATTTCGATGCTCTGCGACTTCCAGCTGGTTCAGGAGGCCTTGGGCTTCCTTGACCACATGCTCGAGAATGGACCCCGACCCACCGTCCGCTCCTTCACCGCGATCCTGCGTACTTACTGTGAGCAGGGAAGGTTCCTTGAGGCAGAGATATTACTCAATACGATGATCCAAAACGGTTGCCCTCCGGATGTAGTTTCATACAGCGTGCTTATTGAGGGGCTCTGTCGTTTCGGGCAATTCAGAGAGGTGGAAATGATATTAGGTGAAAGTGAGGCAAAAGGGTGGACGCCAACTTCTGTTACCTATAACATTTACATGTCTGGTCTGTGCAGGATGGGATTTTCGGAAGAGGCATTTCGTCAAGCAGATGTTATGCGGAGCAGAGGGTTGTCCATGACAGCTGAGACAGTGCACATTCTCTTTGATTGCTTGTGCCGAGACTCAAGGTTTTCGGAAGCAGCGTGCTTGCTGGAATTTAGTGAAGAACTGGGCTGGGATGTTGATGTGTTCTGCTATAACACTCTGATGAGTAGGCTTTGTGACATTGATGATTTTGCCAGGGTCTTGAAGCTGCTGATTGATATGTTAAAGAAGGGCATTGGGCCAGATATGTTTAGTTTTACAATTGCAATTAGGAGCCTCTGCCAGGCTGGGAAACTTCGGCTGGCAAAGAGCCTGATAGATAATAAGGGGATTAAATATGATGTTGTGGCTTTCAATACTTTGATTCATGGGTTCTGCACGGCTGGGGATTTAGACAAGGTTCAGCAAACTCATATGGATATGATCAGTAGGGGTGTTTTTCCAAATAATTTTACCAATGCTATGCTGATTGATAGTTTATGTAAAGAGCTAAAGTTTGTCGAGGCAACAAAAATTATTCTTGACTCTTTAGCAAATGGTTTGGTGCCTGATCATGTTATTCGCCTGAATAATTGGTTGGTAAAAGCAAAAAAATTGACACTGGTACTGAACTTACTATATGAAATGCGATGTAAAGGAGTTGTGCTAGATTTTTGCATTATCAACACATTGGTTAGGCTACTTTGCTGGCAGGGGTACTGTCAGCGCGACAATTTCTATAAAATTTCTCTTATACTAGACATTATGACAACATATGTCAAGGAGTGACAGAGCATAGAGCAGTTTGATCATGCAAAATTCCTTTTGGTGTTTGTTTCTCTGCTAAGCCAATCAATTGGCTGAGTATTGCTGCATGCCTGCATCGAAGATACTCATCTTTCACCAGGTAAGTTCGCACCAAAAAAAAAAAACAATGAACTGTAATGTTAACTTCTTTGCGTGATGTTGATTACTGCTGAGTTTTCAGGGAGTAGTTGAGTTTGGACCAATGCCTGTCACTTCATTTGACACATTGATTTGGATCCGAACAAACTAACAAGCCCAAATGTGATTTTAGAGAGACAACAGACAGAAAGGTGTGTGTGTATGTGTTCACTTCTTTGGCTTTCTGCAGTTATTCCTGGGCAATCATATTCTGAATACATTGTATTCTACCACCTTTTTTGTCTATCAGTGTTGAGACGATCAACTTAGGGTCCACTCCAAAGTACCCCTTCCCTTGAATAGGTACCAATGGTGATGAGCTATGGTATGGATAATATGCTGGAATGATGCACTTGTTGGTATCTCAACCAAGGTATGTTTTCTCCAATAGTCAGGCACATCCAATGTAAATTCTTCTGCGTGACATTATCATCACTTAAATAGGTAGGAAACTATAGTTTCTTTGTGATATTAGAAGTATCTCTCAGACTCTCAGAAATTATAGAATAGTGTTTAAAGAACACTGCCATAAAATAAAATCTCCAATGTTAGATTTTCCACACCCAAGGACCAAGGTAGAGAAGAACTGTACATCCAAGTTCAAACTGTTATTCTAAGAACTATATACTATGTTAATACTGGATATATTTTAATATTTCATTCTTTAGTTCAAATCAGGAATGAAAACCAAAAGGTTGTTGCATCATTTCGTGTACCACCTTCAGATACTTGATATGTATATTGTATGAATCTTATACCAACTTAAGTTCAACAATAGAAAGTAATTTATTTAGCCATGGGATAATGTGGTGCATTCTAACACTGCTGATGTATTCTTACGTTGAAAATATCACACTCATCATTGTGGTGCTTTCTATTATAGGTCGTTTCTGCATATACATGATGATTAAATGAAACCTTGGAAAGGAAGTCACGAGTCATGACCAATCATATAAATATACTTGCTGAGCATTTTCAGTGTGAATGTATTGGTTCACTCAACCTTGGATCATCAATGGTGCTACTTAAACATTTTACCACAGTTACTGGATCATCTTTATTATCATTTGGTGCGTGGAAGCAGCTAACTGCTCACCTACCTAGTTAGATTTCCCGCCCAGTTTGGATGATGACAAATCACAATACCTGCCTTGCGGAAAATGATGTACTGTTGTTAGTATGAGAATGGCATGCTATAGTCTGGAAAAATGATGCAGCGATGCGTTCATAAGGTGAGACATACTGTATATAGCATCATATTTTTTTCTTATTATTGAGATGGACCTCTGTTAATCCTGAGATGGCACTGCAATTACCATTTCTGAGTTATGTATGGAATTCACAAACCTACCTTGCTAGTATTATGCCAGATGAGTAACGATACTTGTATAAGTGCTTACTACTAGTATTTGCTACTTGAAGCACAGTTCATTCTGGTCAGATCAATAGGAAATGTTAGGTACCGTTTGGTTGGTTTGGTTGGATAGATGAAGTTGAATGGGATCAACTTTTTTTTGGGTGGATGAGAGCTGTTTGTTTCGTGGACAAGCTGGATGGACTATCCACCTTGGAGAGAATATTTCTATCTCAAAAATTTGGCTGGATCGACTCATTCATCTAACCAGCTACTATGAATGTGCTCGTGCATGCGCACGGGTCTACAGCCGCGCCAGCGCATGCTCCCGAAATTACTAGACGGTAAGTGGGTGGAAATATTCCGCCGCGAGCCTAGCGGTGGCCAGTCATTTCTATATTTTAGACAGTTTAGCTATATATTCTGTAGTGAAAGAAGATGCTCCTAATCTTCTCCAAATAAACAAGAAGCTGCTGCTAAAGTGGGCTGCTCGTTGCCGGCGGATTTGCGACTAACCGAGTGTATTTTGACAGGGATTTGGCCCATCAAACGCGTGGATCCACCGTACTCGCGGCGGCCTACCGAGACGTTCACCACGGCCAGCCAGACCACCGGACCGGACGGCGAGGCGACTCGTCTCCTCCTGCCCCATCAGGCCATCACTCGTCCCAGGCTTCTAGGACGCACGCGGTCCGCGGCTCCAGTGTCCCAGATCCACCCCGCCCCCACGCCGCCGCGGCCATGGATCCGTCGCCGCGGCCACGACTCATCCCCCTCCTCTTGCTTCTGCTGCTCTCGTTCTCCTCCCCCGCCGCGCGCGCATGGAAGAAGGACGAGTTCCGCAGCTGCAACCAGACCCCCTTCTGCAAGCGCGCGCGCACCCGCGGCCCGCACTCGCTCGACGCGCCGCTCTCCCTCGATGCCGGCTCGCTCTTCGTCTCCTCAGATGGCTCGCTCACCGCTGTGCTGACCCACCCGTCTCGCCTCCGGCCGCTGTTGCTCCGTCTCTCCGCGCTGCCCCCGCACGCGCTCCGCCTCCAGATCGACGAGGATTATTCAACTAACACGCCGCCCCACCGACGATTCCAAGTCCCTGACGTCCTGCTCCCCGACGTCGAGGCTCGTACGCTCCACCTCTCGGAACCCAAGACCGCCGGCGGCGTATCCACCTTGGCGCTATCCTCCGACGTCGATGTCGTCGTCAAGCACAGTCCGTTCGAGCTGACCGTCCGGCTCGCCGGCTCGGGCGATCCCGTCCTCTCCTTCAACTCCCACGGCCTCTTCGACTTCGAGTCACTGCAGGAGGCTAAGGCGGAGGGCGAGACCTGGGAGGAGCATTTCCGGAGCCACACCGACACGCGTCCCCGTGGTCCGCAGTCGATCACCTTCGACGTCTCCTTCCATGGTGCCTACTTCGTATACGGCCTTCCCGAGCACGGCTCCACCTCGCTCGCCCTCCGCCCCACCCGCGGCCCGGGGGTCGAGGAGTCCGAGCCCTACCGCCTCTTCAACCTCGATGTGTTTGAGTATCTTCACGACTCGCCTTTCGGGTTGTATGGGTCGGTTCCCTTCATGATCGCACACGGTGACGGTGCGTCCTCAGGATTCTTCTGGCTCAACGCTGCAGAAATGCAGATCGACGTGCTTGCACCAGGGTGGGATGGGGCCGCATCCACAGAGAATGGGCGGATTGACACATTGTGGATGGCTGAGTCTGGTGTTGTGGATGCGTTCTTCTTTGTTGGGTCTGAGCCGAAGGATGTGATCAAGCAGTACATAAGTGTCACAGGTACGCCCTCGATGCCGCAACAGTTTGCGGTGGCGTATCACCAATGCCGTTGGAACTACCGTGACGAGGAGGATGTTGCTGGAGTGGATTCTGGGTTTGATGAACATGATATTCCATATGATGTGCTCTGGCTCGACATTGAACACACTGATGGCAAGAGGTACTTTACATGGGACCATTCAGCATTCCCTAACCCAGAGGAGATGCAAAGGAAGATAGCAGATAAGGGCAGGAAGATGGTTAGTATTGTAGACCCACATATCAAGCGAGACAGTTCGTTCCACCTCCATGAGGAAGCTACTGCTAAGGGGTACTATGTTAAAGATGCGAGTGGGAAAGACTTTGATGGGTGGTGCTGGCCTGGGGCATCGTCATATCCTGACATGTTAAACCCTGAGATACGTGAGTGGTGGGCTGACAAGTTCTCCTATGAAAACTACAAGGGATCAACTCCAACGCTGTATATCTGGAATGACATGAATGAGCCATCAGTATTCAATGGTCCTGAGGTATGTAACTGTATTGCAAATCCCATGCATTATGTTGTGATGATGAATTAGACAACAAAACGGAACATCTTGTGTGGATCAATCTTGTTAATGTATGATTCCTTAATCAGGTAACCATGCCTAGGGATGCAATACATTACGGGGATGTTGAGCACAGAGAACTGCATAACGCATATGGATACTACTTCCACATGGCTACAGCAGATGGACTTCTTAAGCGAGGTGAAGGGAAAGACAGGCCCTTCGTTCTGTCAAGGGCCTTCTTTGCTGGAAGTCAACGGTATGGAGCAGTTTGGACAGGGGACAACTCTGCAGATTGGGATCACCTTAAATCTTCTATCCCGATGGTTTTAACTCTTGGTCTTACTGGCATGTCATTCTCTGGTGTGTGGACCTGCCTGAAAACTTAACATCAATATATCTATTTTGTACAGCTTACTAACAGTTGGAGCTTTGGCAGGTGCGGATATTGGTGGATTCTTTGGCAACCCAGAACCTGACCTTCTGGTGCGTTGGTACCAAGTAGGAGCATTTTATCCTTTCTTTAGAGGTCATGCTCATCATGACACCAAGAGACGCGAGCCATGGTTATTTGGGTAAGCCTGATACTTAACTTTGTGGAGTTTGGTTTACGCTCCTCTATCTAAAAAAGGCTAATAGTTGAGCAAAATCAATCAGAAATCACTATGTTTTTATCTCATGAGTTTGGTTTACATTCCTTTTCAGTCTAAAAGGCTGATAGTTGAACAAAAGAAATCAGACAATCACTATGATCAAATCTTGCATTGAGAAACTTAGTTAGAGAAGCACAAGTAATAAATGTAATTCTTTTGAACACTAATATGTTATTCATACTTACTGCAGAGAGCGAAGAACCACCCTTATGAGGGAGGCAATTCATATGCGATATTCATTGTTGCCATACTATTACACACTGTTCAGAGAGGCTAGTTTAACTGGTATTCCTATTATGCGTCCTTTATGGTTAGAATTTCCTGATGACAAAGAGACATATAATAATGGTGAGGCATTTATGGTTGGACCAAGCCTTTTAGCCCAAGGAATTTACGAAGATGTAAGTGATACCACATATCTTTTTCTTTATTAATTCATATTTTGCCATGCCATGCAATTTTAATATGCTATGACTTCATGCAGGGTCAGAAATCAGTGTCAGTGTACCTTCCTGGGAAGGAATTATGGTATGACTTGAGAAATGGATCTCCATACAAGGGAGGTGTGTCACACAAGCTAGAAGTTACAGAAGATAGCATTCCCAGTTTCCAAAGGGCAGGTACAATTATGCCAAGAAAGGATAGATTCAGGCGCAGTTCTACTCAGAT
The DNA here is from genome assembly GCA_000418225.1 of Zizania latifolia. Lineage (NCBI taxonomy): Eukaryota > Viridiplantae > Streptophyta > Magnoliopsida > Poales > Poaceae > Zizania > Zizania latifolia. The sequence continues at coordinate 1,142,379 of KE372979.1, read as the reverse complement.
GGTGAATGATCCATACACCCTGGTATGTTAAATCTGTTTTCTTACATTAGAAGCATTTAAATCTGTTCAGTATACTGTTCTTTGGTTTCATTTTGCGACTCGTGATTCCATTTAGTTGTTTATTTAATTGACGCACAAATAGTCATGAATATGTTAAATATTTACCTGGCATCTCTTTATATTTGTACTGAACGAAAGTTACATATGGACCTTTCTTAACTAGCTACTTCCTATTTGTTTCTGTTATTATGATACACCACTATATGTCATCCAATGTTCGTTGAAATTACTCAGTTATTGGCTTTTTGGACAAAGGCTGCTGTGATTTTACTGCTTGAATTGAACAATTGATATATGCAACCTTGACAAATATATACCTGTGGGATGTATGACACCACCTATCTGTTTGAAGTATCTACATTCTTAATTATGTATGGACTATTAAGAGACAATTTAACTGTGTACTTTTGCAATGATCAGGTGATAGCCCTCAATAGCTCGCGTGCTGCTGAAGGCGAGCTTTATGTGGATGATGGGAAAAGTTATGGTTTCGAGCAAGGAGCATTCATTCATCGCCATTTTGTATTCGCAGACAATAAGCTAACTTCCACGAATATCGCACCTGATAATCCTGGCAACAAGAAATTTTCGACCGATTGTGTGATTGAAAGAGTTATAATCCTTGGCTTATCTTCAGCAGCAAAGAAGGCTATTGTTGAACCTGGAAATCAAGAAGTGGGAATCGAATTGGGGCCTATTAGTCTACGACGCGGTTCAAGCTCTGTCGCACCAACAGTACGGAAACCCAATGTTCGAGTTGTAGATGATTGGATAATAAGGATAGCATGAGATATATAGTCCATTCACATCTGAAGCCTGGTGCCTATTTTCGTCGCTCTCAGGTCATAAAATTAGGCGAGTGTTAGAAGCGTACTGCTGCCTCATTCAATGTGGTCTGTGGAAGCGCAATTTTTTCTATTTTGATGGCCTCAAAGATTCGTCATGTAACTGGTGCGCATGCTATTTTTACTATCTACTACAAATTCTGATATAATTTGAGACGGAAATTGCTGATGTACTTCTGTGGCTTGTCTTTCTATAATGCTTGTGGCCTAACATTCTTAGTTTTGACCTTTAATTCAACATATTAAAATGTATGTATTATTACCGAATTAATTCGGAAATGTGCTTTCAGAATATACTAGCCACAAATGTCCGCGCTATACTAGCCACAGATTCCGCGCTTCGCTGTGGTGGATAGTTTGTAAAAAATTCTTTATAGTTTTTTTCAGCACATTTGGGTTGAAATAGCAGCATATTGAAATGAAAAACCCTTTTCACCTATATATATATATATATATATATATGTGGCAAGCTAATATATCAAAATACTTAATTAGCACCTCCTTGTAAAAAATAATAAGACATATTATATTTTAAAGGACAAACTGTATAAACCTTGTCAAATAATTAGACTATTGTTAGTACGTTTAGTATAGAAGTTATATGTATAGATCCATATCCTAAAGAGCCTTTGCAAAAGGAAAATTGGTCCTTTCAGATTAATGATATATGGGCTAGGAGGATAAATCTTTAATTTTTATTTAAAGAGAGGGTATATGGTTAATTTTTCATTTGCAAAATATTAGTTGTATTTGATATGCTATCGATTATCAGAAACCTGGTTTAAAGAGTACTTTTTAAAATGCAATACATCGCATATTTTCCTATAGAGGGAACAAACATGCATGAATATTAATTGATTTTAAAGAGGTTGAGCAACACTGAAAATCGATATTTAGTGACAAATACCAACTTTGGTGGAAATGGTTATTTGTATAGATGATCATGCTAGCAGAGCTTATTTAATGGGAGAGACAACTGACATGGGACTAGTGAATTTACATTGGATCATCACTATTTAGCTAATATCTAGAATATGTGTAAAACATAAATTGTTTGCAAATCATCACTGTATTAAGATAGAGTTTAGATGGATATTTATTTTCGCTGAATAATTTTATATGTCGAGATATAGTTTTCACCGTAATAATACAGTACGATTAATTAAGTATCAACTATTAAATAGTTAAAAATGAATCGAACCCAATTTTCTAGGCAACTTCTGCATGAATTTTTTTATAGGGGTCACACTAAGTAGTTCTTGAAAAGTTTGACAAGAGTTTCTTAGAAAACAATCTTGGTAGTTTTAGTTGTTTTGATTTAATGACACACTTTACTTTGGCAGCAGAATATATTCAATGCAGGTAGTATTGAGCCTTAAAATACACCATCTACCAAAAACTATTTATGTCTAATTTACCATCGTAGGCAAAAAACAATTCATGTTAAATAAAAATAGCATCACCCCAGCTAAATAGTTTCTAAATAAGAATAACACAATCAACAATACCTACTAAGCAGCCCTTAAGCATATGTGCCCTCTAAGCTCCCATGGAATGGCATGAAGCAAACAAAACATATGATAGCGTCAAGATACAATATACCTAGATTATTATTACAAGTAACTTCTGTTTGCATGTTCATGCAGTTAGTTTTATAATCAGATCTACCGCAAAAAATCATATAGAATAGCAAGTGAATGACCACTCACACCTCGTATCAACACGCCGCTTCAAATAGTCATTAAGAATTGTTTCATAAGCATGAACCCATAAAAAACAACATTGATATCGAAGAGTTGGCTGATACCTAGCTTTTGAGCTCTTAAAAGGGTCAACAAGGACCAAATCAAACTTGCCAACAAGGAGCCTATGGATTAATGAGTTAGATCCACCACCAACAACAGGTGTGCGACCACGCTTTACGATTGAGCTCACTGTAGCTGATGTAATAGATCGGAAAAATGACACAGAAAAGTCACCTGCATGGGTGGAGATGGAACCAATAAGGTGATGTGGTATACCACATCGATCTTATAATGGCACCTTGTTTGTAGTAATATCCAGGCCACCATATACTTCCATCTTGTCGGTGTTTACCACTTCACCCCTATCGCCTTGGCTACCTCAATTGACAGCTTTGTTTTCCCTGTACCCGTTGCGCCAATAATAACCACCAGCTTACTTTCGAGCATATTGAGGAATCAGAGGAAGAAAGAGCAAAACCAGGCCTGATGCTGAGCTAGCTATCGCTAATCAACTAACGCGAGGAGTTTCTCAATACACATGAAAGAGAAAAGTGGCTCTCGGTTTCTCAAAAGATAACCCATTTCCCTGCCTCAGCCCACACAACTCCCCCATGCCCTGAAATTAGTTCTCATCCCTTCATACCAAAGGTTGCTGTTTATGTTACTAGATACATGGATACGGATACGTGATACGGTGATACTTCGATACACGATTTTTCTAAAAAACCCTGATATGGCGATATGCTTATGTATATATATGACATACCAAAAATAATCTTATAGAAATACATATACTCAATAGTCAATTTCATATCCCGCATGAGGGCAATGCACTAATTGGTATTATGCAAACAAGAGAGATGAATTTAACAGAACAAATAAGGTTTGCAAATTGCTTATTTTCTAATACACGGGTGTAATTAGCATCCACTACCTGCTGCACATTCGGTGTTAGTGAGCTCGGTGCATGCGATGTCCTACGCGATGGGACGGGTTGTGTGGAGGCCAAGCCTAGCATAGCTGCACGCTAGCACTGGCATGGTCCTAGCACAGCTGCATAGGATGTGGTTCCAGGCTTCCTGTCGCATGCTTCCTGTGGAAAACAGCGCATGCGACAAAACTGTCTCTGACGCGGGACGAAAAAAAATTGCGTGCATACGGGCTGCAGGGCGCCACCCCTACAGCCCATCCGTTAATTCTCGACGTGTGGCAGCTTCTAGCATCGGACGACAGCGCACCACTACTTCCCTGCTATTCTCTATAGTTCCTTTCATACCCTAGTTTCACGGGCGACAACTACTGCTATCACCTTGCTGTGGGTCAGATAAAAGGATGTACTATGCATGACATACTGCTTGTTGTTGATGACTTGGTTTGTCCATTGATCGATGTACTGTAAGGCCAAATATACAAGCACAATATGTCATTTCTGTCGGGCTTTTACAGTCTTTCTGTATCCTTTTTGCTCATTCTTTCCTTTTAGCGGAGAGGGCGAGCAGAGATGGACGAAAATTTAAGTGCAATTTTTAAACCATTAAATGGTTGTTCAAAATAAATGGGTATAAACCATGAATATTTTTATAGTCTAACATATTTTATACAAAACTATAAGCAGTGCGAATAGAGACGTGCCCTTTCACTTTGCATGCACACTAGAAGCAAATAGCAACCGATTTGCTATTTTTCCCCAATCTCACAGGGACACTTTTAAAACCGTCTAATAAATCATGTTGGAACATTTAGGCCAATCTAATTTCTAGGATATATTGCTTGTTCTACACACATCGCTGGAACAAACGCACAATCATACATGGTAAGCTTCACGCGCTAGGGAAAAACTAGAAGATATATCCTCCTAACCTTCTATGGCACTCTTTTCACGTACTTGGAGTTTATAATTTTTAAGCTACTAAATAGAACAATTTGTAAGCCATCAAATAGTTTATAAAATGTGAATAAGAGAGATCTATCCTTCTAGTACTTGGAGCTGATAATTTGTAAGCTACTAAATGGAACAGTTCGTAAACCAACAAATAGTTTGTAAACTGTGAATAAGGGAGATCTATCTTTCTGATATCTGCAAACACACTTTATTTTTTAAGTGGATAACACCTATTTAGCTGTGCTTAAATAATTAACAATGTCATTGCAAGGATTGTAACACTATCTATCAACATTAGGTCTGAGGGAAAAGACTTTGATGTCCCTAAATAAATTAGGCAGCTAGGACATCAAGGGGGGTCATGGCTAAGAATGGAATGAATCTGAATAGGGTGACGGTGGGGTAAATAGTACTATATTGGGATATGACAAAATTGATGAAGGAAGTAGGATTGTTAGAATACTTATTTGCGTGGACAAATTTTAAATTCTTGGAATGACTATATTTGTGAACAAAGTAAATGGTTTCTAAGGGGAATATGTGTGTTCCTTAGAACCTAAACAGAGTTGCTCACTCCTGATGTGTCTAGGGCTGGAAAGCATGTTGGTGCCATAGGGAGCAGATAGGACCGCATGAATATTGGAGCCACACTGTTACCACCTATCCTTGGGGTTTCTCCACAGCTAAAAAAGTAGACGAAGACGAATTAATGAAGCAAATATTCTCACCTAAACGGAGCACAATATTTCTATAATTATTTTCACCTACCTTCATATCATTGGCACACAACCATATAGATGTAAATGTTTATATGATTCGCTAGAGAGTGTAGGGTACAGATGGTCTAATGGCCACATAAAACATAATTCGTTCAAACTGTTTGATAGAACCATCCACATAGAAGATGAAGGCCCTATAAATAGCAACATTTAATTTCTCTATGGACTTTCTCTTTCCACCAACCACAACATCCTCACATTTAATTTTACCTAACTTTCTACCCATTCGTCCACGATTCTATAAATGTAGATTTTGTCGATATTATAGGCCAGTGAGAGCAGTGCATGACAGGTCTAACAGGCACATAAAACATGATTTTACACTGTATGATATGACCACCCGTGTAGAAGGTAAATACATTATAAAGAACAATACGCAACCTATGACAGGCCACCTTGCGCAGGGATCAAAGAAGCAAGAAAGACAACCTAACCACACCAACAGGAGAACTCTCCAAGATGCAGCTAAGAGGTAACCCACAATCCTCATATTATCCTCAGCTCATTTGGTTAGAATCTGGTCGAAATCGTGAAGCTAGGATAAATGTACTTAAGAAATGTGCGATCGTAACAATTATTGGTAGTTCAAAAAGCTCTTCTGAAGTTGCTAAAAGTATCAAGAAATCTATAATTCACAATATCCTTGGAAAGCAGTTCCAATATATAATAAAAGCTACCTCATAGAGTTTCCTTCTTCAAGCCTATTAGAGAAAGCTTCAGTTGATAAGGTGTTGTTTGGCTCGAAGAATGCGTTATTTGTGAGGAAATGGGAAGAAAACATGGGAGCTATTGGAGAGTTACAAAAGTTTTGGATAAGGATTAGATGTTTGCCTAGAGAATGTTGGATACTAGATGATGTAAAGAAACTTCTTGAGCGTTTTTGTGGTTTAGATAAGCTAGAGGGTGACGATCCCACAGATGCTAATTGTGACTATATCCGAGCATTAGTTGTATGTTTGGGGCCGAAACATCTGCCTAGTACTGTGAGGGTTGTTATCAACTACAAATTGTATGACGTGCACATTCACCCAGAGATTGAGGAAGGAATAGGTTCTTCAGGCAGGTGGATAAATCCCTACAACACTAGAGCCAATCGCATGCACGGTATCTCAGAAATATATAATAGAACTACGCTACAAGATATGTTTAGGACGAGAGAGGTGCGCATAAAACTAGGCTACATTGTAGCCATTGACGGTGAAGGGATTATAACACCACCAAGCAGTCCAGCTACGCACCTCACAAGGATTGGTCCTTCAAACCTTTTATGTGAAGGATGCCCTAAGGTTGAGATGGAGTCAGCGTTAAATAACACCAAAAGGCATAAAAGAAGCAATGAAGCATCATGCAAAGGTACGAATACCTACAAATTTAGACAACAATGTTCTATTAGGATGATTTATTTATTTATTAAAGAGATTACATATGGCTTGCTTAAATATGTGTGTAGAATTGTTATATATAAAATATTCATCTATATATAGCCTAGTAATTTGAAGCAACAATTGGTAAGACCGTATCACTAATGCTTTTAATTTTAAGTTAAATAAGCAGAGCAAGAAGACACATAAGAAGATGCCACCGGCAAAGCAACTAGGAGGTATATTGCCCATCTAATAATAACACCCAAATTATTCTCGAGATGTTAGCCTAACTACGAACACGAGGCCTAACTATGTTCTACATTGATAGGTGGAAGCATTGCTTCTAGTCTAACGATACATGCATCCAATTATTTCTCATTGTAATTAAATAGGTATACTGCCTATCTAATAATAACATCCAAGTTATTCTTGAGATGGTAGCCTAACTGCGTACATGAGGTCTAACTATGTCCTACACTGATAGGTGGTAGCATTGCTTTTAGCCTAACGAGGCATGCATCCAATTATTTCTCCTTGTAATTAAGTACTCTAGCAACTCAGAATAAACTAGAGAAGTGCAGCATAGTATTCTCAAGTCTGTGTAGTTTCGTTCCTACATTTTTAGTTCCTACCTCCACATGGAGAACCTGTACTATCTGTTCCTTCAAATTATATTATATGTACCTCTGCATACCACTGTACTCTAGAGCACATTTTAGCGAGCAATAACAGTAAGGTTAATGGAGTAGCATTAATAATGTTGACACTTCACTAATAGAAAATCAACACCAACCATTGGTAGGAATGATATGACAATATCATCTATATTGCAGGACACCACGACTCTTTCCATATATTCTATTGTAATTCTGCTTCTATATTTTTCGTTGTTGGGTGCTGCCTCTACAGGGAGGACCTATACTATCTGTTGCTTCAAGTTATATCGTCTGGACATCCACATGCCACCATAATCCAGAACATATTTTAGTGAAAAAAATAACAATAGAGTTAACGGAGTAGCATAAATAATGTTGACACTTTATTGATAGAAAGTCAATACCAACCATTAATAATAATGATATAACTATATCACTTATATTGTAGGCCACTACAACTCTTCCCAGACGATTTTTGGATAAAGGAAGAACATAAAAGAAACAATGAACCACCATGCAAAGATATGAAGGCCTATAAATTTAGGCAACAATGTTCTATTTGGATGATTCCTTTATTTATTAAAGAGATCACATATGTTTTGCTTAAATATGAGTGAAGAATTGTTGCAAACAAAACATTCATCCATACATAGCCTAATAATTCGAAGCAACAATTGGCAAGACCGTATCACTAATGGTTTTATTTTTGAGTTAAATGAGCAGAGCAAGGAGATATACAAGAAGATGCCACCAGTGAAGCAACCAGAAGGTATATTGCCCACCTAATAACAACACCCAAATTATTCTCGACATGCTAGACCAACTGTGTACATGAGGACTAATTATGTCCTACACTGATAGGTGGTAGCATTGCTTCTAGCCTAACCAACCATGCATCCAATTATTTTTCTCCTTGTAATTAAGTACTCTGGTAAGTGAGAATAAACAAGAGGAGTATAGCATACTATTCTCAAGTTTAGAAACCTCCGCACACCTAGATATATATGGGTATACTTTATTATAGTTCTGCTCCTATATTTTTGTCCCTACCTCCACACGGAGAACCTATACTATCTCTTCCTTCAGATTATATTGTGCGCCTCCGCATGCCACCGTAATTCAGAGAACATTTTTGTGAAGAATAACAGTAAGGTTAATGGAGTAGCAAATCAATACCAAACATTGGTAGGAATGATATAAGTACATCATCTATATTGTAGTCCACCACAATTCCTTCCATATACTTTACTACAGTTCTGCTTATGCTTCTTTCATTGTTGGCTGCTGCCTCCACAGGGAGGACCTATACTATCTGCTCCTTCAAATTATATTGTCTGGACCTACACATGACACCATAATCCAGAGCACATTTTAATAAAAAATAACAATAGGGTTAGTAGTGTAGCATTAATAATGTTGGCACTTTATTGATAGAAAATCAATACCAACCATTAGCAAGAATGATATAACTACATCACTTATATTGCAGGCCACTACAACTCTTCCCAGATGATTGCTGGACAAAGGACGAACAATGCGATGACCCAAAGGAGACAAACAAAACCACATGAATAAGGGTCTACAGATGAGGTGACAGTTGTATGCTTATCTAGCTCTATTAATTAAGAATGGTGGTGTATACCTGTGACAGACATGTCATTGCTGGTAGGATATTTTGTTGCATAAGTATCTATAGAGCATAATGCTATACACTATATTTCTACATTTGATATTTCTGATGAGGAGGGTTAATTTAACCGCGACTTTAAAGCTAGTTTGCTCTGCACCAAATCCTAAATCAATACCGACTCATAAAACCTTGTACCTAGATACGTACTTTGATAACGTAATTCACAAATCACAAGCCTATCTAGTTAGATACATGCTAAATAAAAAATATTGAGTATCAACATGCCACCATCCACCATGCATTAGAGCGTACAATATAAAATATCATGTAGAACCATACATAACTTATATTGTGGCAGTGCTTATTACATAACATAGAACTGAGGATGAGAATCTAACCCACCCTCTAGTTCGACCAAGGCTAATAGATCACATACATCATTTTATTAACCTAGAGATACTTCAAAGCTGACAAAGTGAACCGACTGACACACATAATACTGTGGAGCACATAATTTAAACAGGCCCTAATAAATGGCTCCACATAATTTAAACAGGCCCTAATAAATGGTACTGGGGAGCTTGCCAAGGATCTCCTAAGAGTACTTGCAGAGCAAGAGAGGCCATTTATTTCACTATATATATATATATATGGAGGGTACTAATAAGGCCCCAATAATATAAGTATGTAAGCAACATAGAGTGTTTTATTACAGAGGATGACCCATGTAGTTGACGATGCACACCAAGAAAGCATGAGGTCACTCAATGTTGTAACTTCAAACATAGATCAGTGCATTATTTAAGTATTTAGGTGAATTAGACATTAGAGCCATATGAACTACATGAATTACCTTGGTTTCCCTTTCTTGGAGGGGAACAATTCCTTCCGAGCGGATCTAGCCTGTTTGCCAAGGGAAGTCCTGCAATGTAAATTACTAGTATTACCAAACAATCTGAAAGGTGTATGCTTTATTGCTTCCTAACATCCTTATCACTCCCATGTTACTTGATTGCATAAGGCAATATTTTGATGACACTGGATTTAATCATACGGTAGCAAGCGGTACCCATATTTAAACTCCACACACCTGTCTTCTTCAGTGACCTCCTCTTTACCATGTTATTCATGCATTAACTAACAAAGAACATGCCATTTCACTCAATGTATCAATCCTCCACCCCTTTTTTCCTTTATTATGGCTCTTCGATGCTGTTGCCTTTCACATATTGTCCCCCCTGCAGAGTATGAACCTGAACCAGCAGCCAAATGTTAGTTAATTTTTTCCTCGAGGAAAAATCCTTGCTGAGCGCTTGTCAACCTTACGAAGGGCTCTAGGGAAAATAAATGTGGCATCGAGAAAATAAAAAGCGTGAGAACCAGCAGTTAAACGCCAGATAATTTTCCCCAAGAAATAAAAAAAATGAAAACAAGTACTGCAATAACCTACTAAAACATCTCATCTAAACCGGAGAAAGAAAATAAAATGTAGTTCCAAGAATGTAGAAAAATAACGTAAAAACACCTACAGCAGGAACTGCTCTCTTGGCACGAGCACGCTTTCCTGCTCGGCTTGTTGAAGCTGTACTATCCGTACGACATATTCTCACCTAAAAATACACGTACGGAATATACACATAGAATTACTACACTAAACACATAGAGATTATAAACAATAAGTTGACAAGAAAAGCGATAAGCGAAACAGAGAATACAACATAAAAATAGCATGTGGACAATACTAAAAGAATGTGTGGCTTGGTGGATAACCATACCCTCAACATGCATGCATGCATCTATGCAGCGATACGTCAAATTAAACAATTGTTGACACACAACCTCAATATACATGCAGGCATTTATGCAGCGGTACATCAAACCAAGAGATTAATTGATAGAACACAAAACATATGTCAAACCAAGAGATCAATTGTTAGAACACAAAACATACGTCAAACCAAGAGATCAATTGCTAGAGCACAAAACATATCGTATGGTGACTGCTCAAGTCGAAGATGAAATATATCGGCACCGTTTAAATCTATAAGACATATTTTAAACTAAAAATGCCCATATAAAATATACACATGGAATTACTAAACTACACACATAGAGACCATAAACAATAAAATGACAAGAAAAACGATAAGCAGAACAGAGAGCACAACATAGAAATAGCATGAGGGAAATAAAAAATTTAGGTGAGCAATAAGAGACAATATTGAGCGGATTAGATTTTCAATCAGTTGACCACTTGTTAGAATACCATATCTGTTTGTGAGCTAAGTTAGTAGCGAAGCTATAAGTAATGTTAGCCTCTCTCATGGTTAAGTGAGACAATTAAATTTAAAGGCATTATGATAAGAGCTCTCGTTGCAAATATATGTTCCAATCATAGTCAATAGTGCGTGGGGTACCCACAATACATGCTAGCATCGTATGACCATGCATGCTAATTAAGTCTAATGTTGTTCATTGCATTTCTAACAAACTACAATCTCCCAGCGAATTACGTGATCACATATCACTTTCTCGTGATGTCATATAAAATATGTTGGGAGATTTATCTTTAAGCACTCAAAGACACACTCTCCAGCAAGAACCAAACACTGAATGCATGTGTGTGGGTGCACAAAAGCGAGAAGAAATGACGCGCTTAAATAAGCAGTGGAAGCTCCAGCCAAAAGAAAAGCTTCGCGGTGCATTGAATGCGCATGGAATGATGAAAGAAATACATGACTTGGTGGCACACCACACACCGACCATATATGCATGCACATTTACAATGATAGGTCAAATCATGTAATTATGGCACATGCATAAATGCATGTATTCATGATATATTGGCTTGCCGTGCATGCATTCATGACACAGTAGCTTGCTGGCACACCACACACCCACCATGTACGCATGCAAATTTGTAATGATACATTAAATCAAGTAATTATAGCAAACGCATGCATGCATGCATCCATGCTACATCAAATCAAGATTAATTGATACGTCAAATCAGGTAAACATTACACACTCATGCATACAGACATCTATGCAATGATACGTCAAATCAAACAATATTAAGAGAAAAGTCCAGAGACATGCACGATGGGTTATGAAGCTGAGGACGAAATACATCGAAACCATTCAAATCATATCTGTCGGCTGAAACAAAATCCACTGACGTGGACATAGCAGGAGGCCGCGAAAACGACGCAGCCACATATTCTTCATACGTCTGCTGTGACTTATAAGAACATACTTTAAGATATTAGTGGTTAAAGCAGTAATTTTGTGTCAGTGCTAGTGTCTTGAAGTCCGTGCGTGTTCCATATTTTCCTTAGTCAAAGGTAGTGTTTGGTTTTCTCGATGAAGCTAGATGGGATTGTTTCATCTAGATTTTAAGGTGGATGGCATCTGTTTGGGTAGCATGTTTGGTTGGATGGATGAGAATGAATATGATAGGAAGATCGTTTTTTATTTGGTTGGATGAATAATTATCTTATATTTTGTTTGGTTGTAGGTACAAGATGGATATGATAAGGCCGTTGCTATTTACTCTTCCAATCTCTTGGATGATCTGCTAACCTGGGCTTGGGGTTCTGATCTCTCAGCTTCGAGCAGAAAGTTTAAGCAGATATGTTTTCAGTTCTTTTCTTTTCTTTTATTCCCCTGCTTTTCCTTCTGGCAATAGTTTCTCTTTCGTTGCATATGTCACTCCATTTCGTTCAACAAAAACAGATGTTTCCACAAAATAAATGAATAGACAGACAACAAAGAAAAGCCAGATGGTCCAATGTACCAATGTGACATCGCCGGCACACAACACAACAAACACCAAAAACGGTATAACCTCTCCCCCCACAATATGTCAGATAATCAAGAACACAATAACTAAACAACACAATATATCAGATAGTTCATCACTTCCGGAGGAACACCCATGGCCCCCTCGCTGCCCCCATCCTGCAGACAGAACAGAAGCTGTTAACAGCCTAGATGAGTGAGTCCTGAGCTAGAGCTTCTGAAGAAATGGCTCCAGTTAAGAGGATAAGGTGGTAGTATCATGTACCTCCATGTGCTAGCTATGGTCCTCAAGCTCATGTAGATCGTTAATGCGATCCATATACCGATGAATCCGTTGTGCGCAGAAAGGTATACTAGGCATGGTATGGATATAGAAGCTACACCAACCTGAATATTTTCAGAGGATTCAATGTTAGGAGAGTTTCAGAGCTAAAATGTTCCTGGGAATATTCAGAGCTCGTATGTGATACTGTAGCATGTCAGGTGAAGAGGGGATTTTTTTTTTACCATGGAGTACGCAGAGTATGTGTAGTCTTGTGCTCCGAAGTTGATGCCATCGAACACGAAAGCTAGGGAATTTATCGTCTGTGTGCCAGCGACAAACTGAACCCAAACAACCCAAACAAAAGCCATCAGTCAAACTCTGAACCTTGGAAAATATTTAAACATGCTACTCTTCTTTGAACAGCCAGATGTTCTTACAGGGATGCCTTTATGAATGACATTGATCACGTTGATGTCCTTTGTGAAAACGCCAGCCCCGAACTTCATGCCAAGCCCAAGCACAACAGTGAGACCCATGCCCAGAACAATGCTCAACTGCAAGGTGATGAGGACTGTACTGTTAGCATGAGCTCTCTTGCTTGCCGTAGAAAGGAGAAGTGACAGCAAGAACAGGATTCTGAAAAATATAGCTGTGACTGACCTGCAGAACACGAGATGTCGCGGCAGCAACCTTGTTTTTATCATTCTTGGCGAAGGCGCTTGCAAGAACTGCCTGCAACCAGTCATTGAAAATGCATAACAGTTGATCACAATTTCAGAAACTGAAGCAGCTGCTCCTTGAACGCATCCGTGAGGCTAGGACGTGATAATATCTGACCTGTCCAGCGACGGCCAGTCCATCAGCAAGAAGAGATGTGGCAAGCCAGAGCTGGCAGCAGATTTGGAAGGCTGCCATGATTGTTGGTCCCTGTCGAGCGGCTAACGACGACGCCAGTGTGACGCAGAAAGTCACTGCTACAACCCTTGCAAGCAGCAGG
>KE372979.1:1094674-1116495 GCA_000418225.1 Zizania latifolia | reverse complement strand
AAAGAGATATATACAAATTTTCTAATGATAATTATATCTAAAATATAATTAATTAAAATACTAATTTACTCTTTGAAATCCTAATTCTATAGAATGCACACTAACAATACTCTTTTATTTAGAGGAACACCGTGAGTCATCCATCGTTACACAGATTAAACAAAAAAAGTTTATTTAGTTTTTACGGACTGGTCGCAAGGTCATGCACACCGTACTCATGCATGCTATATATCAATAAGATTTGCAGAACCGAGTCGATAGTACTACAAGAACATAATCGCAGAAAGAAATATGCCCAGTTTACACTATGAACTTATGTTTACACCGTGTACATACTCTCTGATTCAATTTACACGATCAAGTCTCATTTGGATGAGGCTCAACCCTCGTCCACCCACATGAATAGGTTGGAAATTTGAACTAAAATTCTAGCCGCTACATGTGGGCGTACCAGAATTGAGGCCCATCTAAACGAGTCCTAAATTAGTTTGAGGTGGTCATCTAAACGAGTCCTAAATTAGTTTGAGGTGGTGGTTTTGCTGCTGGTGATCAAACATTCAAACTCAACGTGGTTTTTGTTGGGTGTGCAACTACATTTCTACAACTCTACATCACTAATTTTCTCTATTTTGAATAGAAGAAAATGCAGAAACGAAGAGAGAGAGGTAACAAAGAAGTTAATGATTTGGATGTCAATATCCTTGAGATAGAATTCCATACCTGTCATGTTTAACGAGAAGTGTTGCAGTGTTGTGTTATTTTGAACTTGTTTCAATTCCCATCTACATGTTGCAATGTCGTGTTTCAAAAGATGTACGTTTTGTACAAATGGGCTAAGAGTTAGGACATTGAGTGATTTTACGGTCTGGAGGTAGGAGATACTACAATTTTTAGCGTTAATTTTGGTATCTTTTAGTATATTTTGGTACCTCGTGGTACTAAAATGTACCAAGGTTAATACTAAAAATTATAGTACATCTAGTACCTCCTCAAGGACCATAAAATTTTCCTAACACATTATCTTTAGGTATCAATAACCGACTGTTCCAAGAAATAAATTTAAAGCACAAAAAAAATGCACACAATCGATTGTAGCTTTCATCTTTAGATCATACTCTTTTTCTATGCGTGTTAACAAAAGAAGATCAACAAATCAAACATACAGATAACCCAAAAGGTCACGTTGCAGGTTATTTCGGTGGCAAATTACAACAGGACAAGTCAAACTCTACCGTTTATGCTTTCCACTAAGCTCAATTAATTATCCCAAGTAGATTTCTAAAACAAACAAATATTTATTCTATTATCTATAGTTAGATTTTATTATCATCTCACTCTGCAAATTAAGTGACTTCCTAAAATTACCTCCATGATTCGTGGATTTGAAGAGTTCCACAAGATTTCAGAGTGTAGAATATAATGATTGAGATTTAAGAATTCGGTTGAAAAAGAGAAGAAGAAATTTTAGAGGGCTACCTGTCAGTTGCACAGCTGACATGCAATGCAGGAGTCATGGAGAGAATCCTCACCAAGAACATGTATGTTTAGCTCGTCCCTTCCTCTTCTCCATGACCAGTAAATCGCTGGATTAATCTCCTCTCTTAAGTTCTAGCTACTGCTCAATATGGGTCACAAGATGCTTCATCTCTCCTCCATTACTGCCATATCAATCTTCTTCTACATGTTTGTTCTCCATGTCGTTGATGGCACGTACCCTCCTGAAGCTGAAGGCCCGACGACAGCAGAAAGTTCAGACCTTGACGAGATGCAGCTCAGCCCGGCGCCGTCTCCGAGGGTCGTCTACGTCGACGACTACAGGGCGAGAGCCGACGACGCCGGCGACCACACGGAGGTGAGCGAAACCACCCGAGCTGCTCTGCTCTGCTCCCGATCTTGCTGCTGCCGTGCCAAGAGTTCTCTGAGCTCCCCTGAAGCGGCTGAGTGCACGCGCGTTACAGGCGTTTCTTCTGGCGTGGAAGGAGGCCTGCAACTCCTCCGACTACCCGTCCGTTCTCCTTGTGCCCGAGGGGAAGACCTACCTCCTGATGCCTGTAAGCTTCAGTGGCCCCTGCAGAGCAGCCACGATCACTGCGACGGTGAGACGGATGCTGGTCTCCAGCTACTTACTCATCAAGATGCATTTTTTTGTCCGTCGCTGTTCATATCGTGATGTTTCAGAGTTCAGATAAAGGGGACACTGGAGGCTCCGACGAATCGATCGGTCTGGCTCGATCGCGATCTGCGCGAATGGATCACGTTCGACAACATCGATCGCCTCCATGTCCTGGGAGGCGGGACGCTCAACGGGAATGGACATGAGTGGTGGATCAGCTCTTGCAAGACCAACAAATCCATGGTACCCGTCGAACTTGTACTCGCTTACCTCCTGCAGATTTCTGCGAAATGATCTTGAGATAAAATTCTTTTTTTCCCGCATGGATCAGCGATGCGTCACCGGCCCGACGGTACCCTGCTTGACCTGAATTTTTCGTGTAAATCTGGTGCTTGGTTGTATGAGCAATGTGCTTCAGCTGGCAATCTGCAGGCGCTGTACTTCAGGAGGTGCACCCATCTGGTCGTGGAGGGCCTCCAGATAAGAGACAGCATGCAGATGCACGTAGCGATCGCCTACTCCTGGAAAGTGCACGTCTCGAGGCTGCTCATCACCGCGCCAGGATGGAGCCCCAACACAGACGGCATCCACGTATCCAACAGCAGGGAAGTTCTTATCAGTGGCTGCATCATCAGCACAGGTACAGTGTCGATTATGTAGATTGTCAGAGTGACAGTATCATTTAGCAATCGTTTCTACAAGTATTGGTTCGGTCTGTCTCACTTTGCTAAAAATGAGTTTGTGCAGGCGATGACTGCATATCCATTGTGACTGGCTCTATGTTTGTACAGGCAACTGGTATATTTTGTGGACCAGGGCATGGCATAAGGTCTGTTACCTCTAGCAAGACTCTGAATTTCTGTTTTCTCTACTGATTGCAGCCTCACCTGTTCCATACAATATTTGGACTTCTGATGAATGTATGACTATATGCTGTACATGATGGTCCACACTGACACTGGGTTTCAGGACTTAATGTTTCATAGTTGTCATCTCCACTAACCAATTTAATAAGAAATTGCAGTAGACTGTAGAGAGGGTTCTCTGATGTTTTCTTGGGCATTGGTTGCTGTTGCAGCATTGGTAGTCTAGGAGCAAACAAATCATGGGCCCATGTCTCTGACGTGCTGGTGGAGAGAGCTACACTGGTAGGCACTACCAACGGTGTGCGGATCAAAACTTGGCAGGTAATGCATGTCGATCTTGCTGGAATGGCATGGAGGAAAACTTGGCAAAATATTCTGAATTTGAAATAGTATTGCTCTCAAAGTCAGGCCCTTAAACATTCATCTCCCAGATGCCGTTGGTTTTCAAAGTCAACAACACCTTGGCTGCTGGATTTATTGACATATAATCAAGAACAGATGTAAATTAATTATATATGAGTCTACTACTAGTTAAGAAGTATCTTTTATTGAAGTGTAGCATGTTGCCCTTTCTCATTTCACTGAAAAGCAGTAATCTTATTATGAAAAAATATTATTGGGAAATGAGCATGTTTAGTGCCTTACTTAGTTGTCGTGTTCCTACATTGTTTGTTAGAAAAAATTTACGGTCTTTGAGGAGGTACAAGAGGTACCATAATTTTTAGTGCTAAAATTAACATTAAAATTATGGTACTAAAATTAACACTAAAATTATGGTATCTCCTCAAATACTGTAAAATCACTCTGTTTGTTATCGTTACGTTGACAGGGAGGAGGTGGCTTTGCAGAAAGGATAACTTTTCAAGATATATCAATGCACAATGTCACTAATCCAGTGATCATCGATCAGAATTACTGTGACTCCAAGACGCCATGCCATGAACAGGTGCTACCCCACACAGCAACTCCATCTCCTTTTTCTAGAGACCGATCAGCGAATTTATAATGTCTGATAAAAATATTTCGCAGGGATCTGCTGTTGCCATAAACAATATACGCTACAGGAACATACGTGGAACTAGTTCTTCCAGACTCGCCATCAATTTTGTCTGCAGCAACTCTGTTCATTGCGATGGCATTGTGATGCAAGACATTTCGTTGGTCGGAGAAGGAACCTACGTTTCATGCTATTACATGAACGCTAGGGTACTTGAGTTGGGGTACAACTTCCCGTATTGCAGAGCGGCAATGTAGTGCATCTGTAACTACTGCACGCTGTATCCAGATTTATTTTTATCAATCTTATTCATTCTTTGATTTACCACTACCGCGCCACTCTGAGCATGTGTTCTGTGATTAGATGACTGTATTATTTGGTTTGAACATCTAGTGGCAACGCCTACAGAATGGCTGGAGCAACTGTGCAACCTAAAAGCTTGTGGTTTTGCACCATAGAGAAGTGAAGCTGAACAATGAAGAAGCCTGCATGGTGAGATGAAGTGTAAAATGCTATGTACTCCTTTAATATTTCAGTTGCCTATAGTTGCCTTGATACTAGTACCAACCAATAGGTGCTAGTTGTGCGCATGCATTTGTTTTATTGCTTATAGAGTACGACTGCATCTTCTACGTTTGGGTTTACAGTACTGACCACTAGCTAGCTGGGATATGTGATCCTCTTATCCACCACAACCCGTTCTAGGTTTGTGATTTGTTACCGCCGCCGCCGCCGCCGCCGTCGACTCGTTGCCACCCAAACGGCGAGACGACTGAAGTGTCCTGGTAGGGTACCACTGGTAGTGGTGTCGCCGCAGATCGACGTAGTACAGTTAACGGGGACCCAATTCAAAAACCAACCTGCATCTGCGTGGCTAGCCTGCGTTCTGCTGCTGCGGCTGCTGCTCCACATGCGTCCAGCTCCAACAGGCCAATCAGCCCCGTTACGCCGCGCAGGTGCCCCCACATGTCACACAGAGAGCACGCACGCAGCGACCGTTTTGAACTGGCCTTCGGGTTGCCGGCTTGCTGGCCTCCGCGGGCCGAGCTCGCGCATCGAGACGACACGGACCTGTGTCGAAGCGTAGCCGCAGCGGGTGCGCAGGGATGCGCGGACGCGCGCGAGTCCCATGCGCCAGTCGCGGCGAGCGGCGGAGCTCGAGGCAGTTCGGATACGGTTTAATCTAACTAGAATCTCTCTAACATTAAACAATACTCTCTCTGTCCTACTCGACGAGTAGAATGCAAAAAGTTTAAAGTTTAAAGTTTATTTTAAATATACCCATCTATTACTTTAAAAATATAACTTTTATCTTTAAAATACTCGTATTACATCTAAACTTAATTACTTATTAGCCTACTCAATTACTTTTAGATCCGTACTCATCTACCCTAATGAGATAGCATGTCTTTTTACTTATCTTCTTAATACAGAAATCTAAACCTATTTTAGGACAAATAACTATATCATATAAGATAAAAAATAACGTAACATTTTATTAAATAAGAAAAAGGAAATTGGGTCTTGCATAAAACATATTTTCTACACAATACGTAAAGCATAATAAAAAATAAGTGTATTAAATTATTATATCAATTATTAAATTATTAGTATTTATATTAAGATAGTTATATCTATAACTAACTAGCTTTTATTTGACATAAATAATATAAATAAATATATATATGTGTGTGTGTTTTATAGTATTGAGATTGCTCTTGTACGGCCCGAGCTGGGCGCGGCTAAGCAGAACGGCCGCGTTAGGTAGGCTCGAATCAGCCGCTCGGATTTAAAATCTCCCCGGGGTCCCACGCCAGAGATAACGGCAGCCACCCACCCCCCTGGCGGCAGCCTGCCTGCCTGCCTGCAGATCTGCTCTGCCCTCTGCTTCTGCGCGTGCATGGCGAGCGCGCGCGCGCACAGGCGAACAGGCCAGGCGCGCGGGTTGCTGGTTAACGACTCACGCGGCGTCCAGCGTCGCCGCCACGCGGAGCGGCACGGGGAAAGTTACGGCAAACGGACCTCTATCTGGCTCCCCTGAGTGCGTGGCCGCGCGCTCGCGTAGTCGCGTGACATGGCGCACTCTGCAGTCTGTGCACAGGCTGTCACTCGGCCCGGCCGTCGTCGCGATGGCGCGGGGCGCGCGCACCGCGTGCAGCTGCGGCGTCGCGCACGGATGGACGGTAGCTGCCTTCCTCTTCCAGACGACAAGGCTCAGAGCAGGGACAGTACTGTACGTACTGGGCTTGGTGAGGTTGTCATCTGCGATCTGTGGGCTGTGGCACGGCCGGCCGACCAGACAACGGTTTGATGAATATACGCGCGAGTTTAGTTTCAAAGGTGTTCGCTGCAAATGTGGTGTTGGATGCTTGAGTTGCATGAGACATTGAGACCGGCCATTAATTTGCCTTTCATTTGTCATTCCTGTTCTGAATTTTGTTCCTAGTACCAGTAAATGTCCCCGTACTATTTGAGCAGATGACTTGACATGCCAACGTACAATGACTTCATTGCGATGGCTCTGGCCTGCCAACGAAACATTGTTACATTGCCAGAAAAGAGTGCTCCTAACACGTCTCTAAGTGGAAGTATTTTACTGGCGTCGGTATCAGCATCGCACGCAGCTTCAAACGCGCCGCGAGGGTATCTGCGCTATGCGGCATCACGCATTCACGCTAAAAGAGTAAGAGTTGTCGCGGGCCAAGTGCTGTTTTTGAAACAAATGATTGCATTTGGCTCTACCGAGGGAAAAAATATACGCTTTTCAACAGTACGGCAGATAATAGCAGTACTAGCTGAATGAGCAGGAGTGCATAGCCGAGACATTTTTTAGGTGCCTGGCCGGCTGGCCTTACCTTTGTCTGCACACTATTCCTTGTGAACGGCGCCGCGTAGCCTCTCTTTTTTTCCGAGTGAAGACGGCGCAAAGAAATACACTGACAATATTACACAGTACTGTTGGACTGAACAGCCGCGTTTCAAATTGCAAGATGCTTACGGCTGGCTGCTTTCTATTGATCACTTGGCACTTGCAACTCTTATTTCACTTTGTAGATGGTTAGTGTAACATAACCGTGGGTTGATTTACACAGTTGGTTTATATAGACTATCTGTAATTTTATATTTTGTAGCCGGTTGTGTAACCCATGTCAAGATTCTTGAGGAGTTGAGGGCAAGAATTATTTTGTGTGCGCCAACCCTCCAATAGTAGCCCCGAAAACGCGAAAAGCTAGCGGCCGTTTTGCCTGTCCACTCGATCGATCACCTGGATGCCTGGCCTGGCTGCCTCATCACATCCATCGAGCCAACTTGCTAGTCATTAAGCAATCGTTGCGTCTGCTATGGCCGGATGAAAATGAGATCTGTTATAGTCGATGAAGCTAACTACAGAGGACAGTTATTCGATCTGAGTCGCTCAGTCGAGATCTGATGGTGTAAAAGTGGAGTTTCACGGTGGTGGAGCTCACTTCGCATCGATCGGTGATAGCCTGTCGGACTTCACGACGATTGAGACAGATTTCACACCATCGAATCTTAACTGAGGGCACTTACAATGCGGCAGTGGCTTCAAACCACAGTTCCAAAAAAGAAGCAAGCCATCTAGATGAAAACTTCTCAAGCCACGACGTGCTTCAATGGAGAGAGGACTGACGGAGCCCGGCTTCACAGGCGCCTTCGAATCAAGTATACCCAACTTTTGCATTCTCGCCATGTTCTTTCGGATTCTAGCCTCCCTCTCCTGCTCGTACCAGTCTGCCATTGCCGCCGCCATCAGCGGCGACACCGGCAACAGTTTCCTCGGCGCCTCCGTCGGTGTCCTCGGCGGTCTCGGCGGCACCCGCATAGCCCCTGACGCGGCGCCACCGGCCATCGACCGCGTGCTCACCATGGCTTCCGTTCGCGTCTTCTCTTCACGTGGTGGGGACGCGGGGTTTCCCGAGGCGACGGCGGAGGGGGACGGCGGCGACGGATTGGGGGCGACGGGAGGGTCTGGAGGGATTGAGGGCCTTTTCACTTTTTTGGTTCATTTTTTTAGGGGAACTCCGTAGTCTCTGCAGGCTACAGCCAGCTGCTTAAAGCCACTCACAGACGCCTTCGAATCAAGTGGAGGATCCCAACCAAGGTGGCGAGTTAAAGCCACGCTCGAAGGTGGAGCGTTGTAAATGCTCTAAGCGATTCAGATCAGACGATCTCTACATTCGGCTTTACATCTAGGGAGCGTATCAAGTGCAAACCAGCAAACCCGTGCAACTTTGGAAACTACAAATCAAGGCCATAGGATACTGATCCAATGGATAGGATTAGTGGTGAGATTATTTTGCAGTTAAGCCCCCCACCTGTCGGCCACTTTTGCGAATCCCCCCTGCCCCTTCGCCTGTACCCCCTGCCTCTTGCATCGCAAGTAGACCCTTTGCCTCCCCTGGCGCTCCGTCGGCCTGGGAAGCTCGCTGCCACCCCTTCACCCCCGTGCTCGCCGCCGCCCGTGAGCCCGTGGCGCTCCGCTTCCCCGACCTGGTCAGGGCGCTGCCGGCTTGGTCAGGGCACCGCCAAGTGTAGCAAGAGCTGCTGCAGCCATGGATAGGGAACGACGCCCTCTCTCAAGCAACCGCTGTTGATCCCGCCGTCACCAGACTTACAGGAAGAAGTTTTGAGGCCGCCGCCACAGATCATTTGAAGCCTGTGGTTGGAATGATGTTTGATACACTCATAGATGTGGAGAAATTGACAGGGAACGACGCGTCAAGTCATGGACAGCGGACGGGCATGGACAACATGTGTTCTGTAAATCGTGCTTTGACTGGTGTTCTGTAAACTGTGCAGGTGGTAGCAAGTTGGGCAAGTTGTGATTGTATAGAAATTGTGTATCACTGGAATGAACAGAAATTTGCAGAACTCAAAATGTTGTATTGTTCTGTCATACTGAAAGAGAATGTTGCACCTGAATGCACTCATATGGTCAAACAATCATTCCAAATTTCCAGTGTTTACAGCAGGACATGAAAGATGATAGGAAAGTTTGCAGCACTTGATACGACTGCGTAAAGAGTATTTTCACAAACAACATAAACTGAACAGACTCATCAACACTATCATTACTAACTACTAAGTAGGGAGGAAGTTATGGCTGTAACAACAGCTTTTGCCCAATCAGAACAATCTACCAGATGCAAAGATCACAAGTACTTGAAATATCAGCCATTGCCCATCTCACTATACATGTCAACAGGTTACACAAACTTGAAATATCAGCCAACAACATTGTTTGGGCAAGTGCGTGCATCATGATCCCCTACTTGCTTACATTTTCCACACGTCCGTTTACTTTTACCCTTGCTTCCAGCCTTCATCTCCTTGCTCTTCTTAATTCTTTTGCATCTCCCTTTTGACTTGATATCATTTGGTGGATGTATATCGACTTGATTTTTAATTTTACTACCAAGGAAAGATTCATACTCATCCTGTTTATTAACTCTCGTAGCAGACGTGATCTTTTGCAGAGGTTCTACTAGGTTGGATAAACTAGAAAATAAAAAGTCCATCCCTTGTTCAGAGTTCTTGGCCATTTGGATAAGATCTTCAAACTGGTTGCGTGAATCTGAAATCTTTTTCCGCATTGCCACCTCCATAGGATCTTCAGGCTTTTCATCTAGCAGGTTACCTTCTTCATCAAAGAATAGTTCCTTGTAAAATTAAAGATCTAATCAAGACTATTGTACAAAACAGCCATAGAAAAAAATCATACAATACACACCTTTTACATCTTTTCTCCCATCTCTTCATAATATAAATCGATGGTATCTCATTTTGCTTCTCAGCTCTAAGCACTTGTATGATATGACAGCACGGGATGCTATAGGACTCATATAATTTACAGGAGCACCTACCAAACTTGTGTGACTTGTTCAACTGAACCACTCGCTCTTTTCCAGATAGACTGCTGATGGTGACAATTTTTATATCTTCACACTCTGTAATGCCTTGAATAATGCAATGGTCTCTTGCAGCTACGATTTGTTCCTGAAATTTACTGAAAACTTCATGTGTATATATCACACTACATTGCTTCTCCATGGCCCATGGTGTCATCAATTTAGGAGTGGTGTGAAGACTTGCATTGTCGGCTTTCAACTCCTCTTGGCGCTGTCACTCCAAAGCTGTGTCAAACCTTAGCCAAAACTCAACAAAGGTCAATTTTCGATGAATGAAATGATTAAAAAAAGAATTTGCACTCTCCGATCGTGACGTAGTCCTAAGGATTCCTGCTAGAGGTATGTCCATAAAGTATGCTGGAATCCATGATTAACGCATGGCAAACTTTGTGGAAAACCAATCATTTCCCATGAGTGCAAAATCTGTTATGATAGAATTCCATTGTGACTCAAAATTATCTGAAGTCTCGGAGCCCCAAACACATGTGTGTAGTTCATCCTAGAACAGTTCATCCTCTTCTATAGAGGGCCCAACCTTCTTAGGTACCTTTTTCATAATATGCCACATGCAAAGTCTGTGAGTTGTATCCGGTAGAACCTGAGCAATAGCAGCCTTCATACTCGCATCTTCATCTGTTATGATTAGATGAGGTGCTACTCCACGCATAGCCTTAAGAAAAGTGTTTAACAACCATACATATGACTCGATCTTTTCATTTGCCAAGAATGCTGCCCCTAGCAAAACACTTTGCAAGTGATGATTGACTCCAGTAAATAGCACAAAAATCATGTTATACTGGTTAGTGGTGTATGTTGAATCTATCGAAACGATATCACCAAAAACACTATAATTTTTCCTGCATAAGGCATCTGCCCAAAACACACGAACAAGTCATCCTTGTTCATCCACCATAAAGTCATAAAAGAAGGCGAGATTTACTTGCTTCTTTCGCTCAAGTTGTGCCACAAACATTTGTGCATCTGCATCCTTGATTTTGCTCCTGAGGTCACGGTAATAGTTTTGCAAATCCCTCAGCGTGCACCCAACATTCTAAAACCCACCCTCACTGATATGGAGAAGTCTATATGCTTGTGAGGTGCCAATGCTAGCCTTATTACAATTGAACAAAGTACTCTTTGCCCTCTGACTAACATTATGGTTGGATCTTAGCAAATGCCTCTTATCTGGTGACACAAAACCATGGCTGTGCTCATCAACCATTAAAGCTATCCGATACTTCTTGTCACTGCCAAGCTTGACAACAATCTGTGCCTCACAACCACATCTGGTTTCCATCACATTATGTGTCTTTCTCTTTTTTTTGGATTCGTCAATAACATTTTTTACGTTCTCCTTTCTGTACCCTTCCCTTGAACAATAATACCGCTTGAATAATATTTCATCATTTTGCTTCTTCTGCTGACCAACACGAATAGAGAAACCAGCTTCATGTGCATACGATTTGTAAAATTTCTCCACATCTGTGAGTGTATCAAACATCATTCCAACCACAGGCTTCAAATGATCCATGGCGGCGGCCTCAAAACTTCTTCCTGTAAGTTCGGTGACGGCGGGATCAATAGCAACGGCTTGAGAGAGGGCGTCGTTCCCTGTCCATGGCTGCTGCAGCTCTTGCTGCACTTGGCTGTCCATGGCGGTGTCCATGTTATCCATGTCGTGGGCGGCGCCCTGACTAGGCCTGTGGCGCCCTGACCAGGTCGGGGAAGCGGAGCGCCACGGGCTCACGGGCGGCGGTGAGAACGCGGGCGAAGGGGCGACAGCGAGCTCCCCAGGCCGGTGGAGCGTCAGGGGAGGCGAAGGGTCTACTCGTGATGCAAGAGACAGGAGGGTACAGGTGAAGGGGCAGGGAGATTCGCAAAAGTGACCGGCAGGTGGGGGGACTTAACTGTAAAATAATCCTACCATTAATTCTATCTATTGGATCAGCATCCTATGGTCTTGATTCGTAGTTTTTAATGCTGCACAGGTTTACTGGTTTAAGCTTGATACTCTAACGAGCTGGTTCCGGCCGGATGGGGCAGTCCGGTCATTTCCGCGCAAAGATCCTTTCAAACCGTATGGCCTTACGCGGAAAACGAGAAACACCGCCTCCTTTCCCTTGTCGCGCCCCGAGCCTTTTTTGCCCGCATCGCCATCTTCCTTCCCCTCCGACCAACGCCTTCCTCTCACCACACCAAAATCACCCGACCGTTGCCACCTAAGCCAGAGGAAAAGAGGGGGGAGCGCCCACCACCACCACCCACATCCGCGGACGCACGCGTCACGCTTCTCTTCTCTTCTCCGGCGAGCTCTCCCTGGCCGGCGCGATCTGCCGCGGCCCATGTCGGCGCGGCGGGCGGCCAAGTGCCATCAGGCGCCGGCGACGCCACCGGCGCCGCGGATCCTCAACCTGCCGAGGAGGCCGAGCCGGAGCGTCGGGCGCGGGCAGCAGCAGCAGCAGCAGCGGCCGGCGGCGAGGGCGGTCAACCTCGGAGCGCTGTTCGAGATGGAGCGGCGGGTGCGCGGGCTGGAGTCGGCACCGGCGTCGCCACCGTACTCCCGGGCCGCGCGGTCGCAGGAGGACGCCGGGGAGCAGGAGGAGAAGTGGCGGTTCCAGGCCGAGATCCTCCGCGCCGAGTGCAACTTCCTCCGGATGGAGCGCGAGGTCGCGCTACGCAAGCTCGACCGCCACCGTGGCCAGATGGTGGTCGCGCTCAAGTCCGCCGTTGAAACGCTCGTCTCGGTATGACATCGATCACTCAGGCCTCGTCCTCCTCTCAATCTTATTGAACTATTGTTCATGGCTGACTGCGATGGCTTGATGATATATACTCGATCGTACGGACGAAACAGGTGAGGAAGAAGATAGATGGGCGGGGCGACGTCGGCGTGGCGGCGACGTTGGACGAGGGGATCGAGGACCTGGAGGAGATGATGGAGGAGCTGCGGGTGGAGAAGGAGAGCAGGAGGAAGGCAGTGAGAGGGCTGCGGGAGCTGCGGCGAAGCCACGGCAGGAACTTCGATCGGCAGGCGTCCTCGCTGCGGCGGCGCCTCGAGAAGATGTCGCCCGCCGACGCCGAGCCCTGCGTCAAGGACATCCGCGAGATCGCCCTGCCTGTCGCACCGCAGTCGCCGCCGCCACCCGCCGAGCACAGCGACTACGATGACCATGACACCAGCGCCAACCTCTCTGATGTAAGCCGATCGATGCTCCCGATCAATAACTACACCGCGGCGGCGCTGCTGCTTCGATGCCATTTCTTTGTTGGTCGATTACAAATCGCGTAATGCTGTGCGATATATATTTTCCAGGTGGAAATGCTGAGGATGAAGATGGCAGGGATGTCGAAGGGGATGCGCGAGAGGATGGCGGAGTACAGCCGTCGGCTGGAAGCCGTCGCCGCCGGCGACAACAACAACAACAACAACGCCGACGACTGCCAGTCCAGGAAATGCGGCAACCGTCACAGTCGAAAGGCGAGCGCGGGCAGCCAGAGAAGCTGGAGCAACGGCAACGCGGCGGCGGTGCCCCGCGACAACACCACCGCCTCGCACGGCCGCGGCCGCCACAGCGTGGCGTCGGACAGGCATCACCAGCAGCAGCAGCACAAGGTAGAAAAAATTTCAAATCCACTCGCTTACTTACTGTTCATTACAGTATACGTTTAGTACGCTTACTTCCCAAGTTTTCTTACTATTTTCCTTGCTTTAGTACCAATTGATGCCAATGCATCCCTGGCTAACCTTGGGCTCACCCGAATGTCGTTGACCTGGGGAGTACTACTGGTCAGCGGCTCATCTTAACCGCATTGTTAATCCACGACTAGGTCGGTTTTGTCTCATCCGGGAGTTTTGAAATCGGCTACGAGCGCTACTGTGCTCTGCTGTGGGGATCACTTGCACAGGTTGTTGCACTGGGTTTTGTAGGGAGACGAGTAAATTGATCTGATCGCCCGGGGGTCCACAGATCTACGGATTGGCTCGGTGCACTCGACACCTATGTTAATGCACGCTAAGTTACGTGCCTTTTTGGATTGATGTTACTATTCTAGTGCTGTCAAACACCGTTCCTTTGGTGTGGATGGGACCATCTCGTAATTAAGAAAGCGAGGCCTCTTTCTAGTTTGCCTTCACATCACTACACTGTTGGTCCTTACTCCTTAGCTGTTTAAAAAAAATGGCTTTACCATATGTTCCCCTGATTTGAAACCCGTCAATGATTGCGAGTTGGCCCGGGTGGTCAGTGCCGGTAGCCGGATGCGCCCGCTGGCCATGCTGGCAAGTAGTTCTTTTTGTATTGCTCGTGCGGTTTGTGATGCGTGGGCTAATGAGAAGCTTTAGATCATTTTAAAAAACGTTTTCTAATGGTCTGGGTCTGCAAATTGCGGATTTGAATATCCGTTTTGTACTCATCTGCATTTTTATTCAAGAAGTGTATACCAGTCACTTGGGCCCGAAGCATGCATGGCGATTCATGCTTGATTATTCTGAATTATTCGGACGCTTCACGCTTTGGGTATGTTCGAATGCATGCAAAGGCATCTATTGGAACTTTGGAAGTGAAAGTTTGAAAAGTGGAAAGGACCTGAACGCACTTGAAGGCAGCAAGCACGTGCTGAGGCAGGAATAGAAGTAAACACTTTGGACAAAGGCGTACGCATCCGAAAAGCGTTGGAGCCACAAGCCGGCACATGATGTATCTGGGCCAAGTACCCCCACAACATGCAAGCAAGCAAGCCTTTCATGGCTAACTTAAGAAATCTGGGCTAGGCCGAGGGACCAGGGGCATGTGCTCCTGACGAGTAGCTTTCGCGATGCGTTTATGGCATCGGCAACGTTGCCTTCTGAATGTTCAGCCGTAGTAGTAGTGTAGACTGGAAGTTGGTTGTTTTTTTTTTTGAAAAAGCGCCAGGAAGTTAGTTGAGGTAGCTATGAATGACAGTATAGTATTGTACTTCGCCATGAAACCCATGTTTGAAGAGTGAAGAGGCATTGCATTCACACGTGAAGAAGCTGTTCGCAATTATGAGCAAGCGATGATATTCTTGGCTTCAGTTTGTACGATCAACAATGCCGTCGAATTTGGTTGACACTTAACACATACTGGGTAAAGTTTAATGGCGTTGTGCCATCAATCCATTCTGCCTTGTATGAATGCTCGGTGTTTCTTGCAAGTGAAATTTTCAGTACTTAAGGAGGTATCAAAATACACTATAATTTTTAGTGTTAATTTGTATCTGTCGATACCTCGGATACTAAAAGGTACTAAAATTAATATTATATATGTTGGTATCTCAAGAAATTTTACAGTTCTTGCATAGATTTGTTGTAGACTGGATAGTTTGGCGTGTTAAGATAGAATGATGTTATATATGCTGACCGTTTTTGTTTTGTGACTGCTCTTCTTTTTTCCCTACAGATTATGTCTGAAGAGTGTAAATTGGTGGGTTCAGGAAACTGCTGTGACTGCAGGGAGATTGTGGGGAAGATAATGGAGCAAGTAAGAACAGAATCAGAGCAATGGAATGAGATGCAAGATATGCTGGAGCAGGTTAGGCTAGAAATGCAAGAGCTGCAGTCTTCCAGAGATACATGGCAGCTGCGTGCTACTGCCTCTGACATCAGTCTACGCTCCTTAAATTCCCAAGTAAGTGTAGCTTCAAATTGTGTTCATGCACTATTTCTCGCTTAGTCAAAATGCATCTTGTTTTTAAATGCTTCAGTTTGGTGCACCAGACTATTGTCTTGAAATTATTTCACTTTTTGGTATGTTCAGGCTGCAACCTTGTACAAAGATTGTCGAGGATGCCGTGCTGGCAGCTCTTTCATAGTGTTTTTTAAAGATCATTTTCGTAGTCTCTTTTAGAAAAAACATAGTAGGATTGTTGGAGTATTTACCATGCTTTCATTTCTGGAACTAGGAATAAGAAATGTTGGGTGAAACAGAATATCCAGTAATTTTTTTCTCCGCACCGCACTGAACATTTTACTGGCATTGCTCTTTTATTGTAGAGTGACTGCTGAAGCCAATCCCCCTTTAAAAGTAAATCAGTGCAGATACCACAATTCAATTCTGAACATGTATTGCTTTGAGGATTAATTGGAACTGGCCTACTGCTTCTTTAATTTTCTAGTTTTAACTGAGGAATAAATGTTAAACTGGATTCAAGGTCTAGTTTGTTCTCTAGTTTCAGATTGAGTTGAGCGCATCAGCATTTCTCAAGGTGCATTATTAAGCATTGCACATGTTCAGTTCTTCAACCTCCATGACTGAAAATTCAAGTCGCGATAGCCATTTTAGTCATACTTTACGCTCGTTTGGTAGTGAGAAGAGTCAGACAGGTTCCGTCTAAAATTTTGAGCTTTGCATTTCGATAGGTGCTGGAGTGGAAGCATCGCACGCAAGTCTCTGAACAGCACGTGGAAGATCTGCAGAAGAAGATTTCAGAGCTGGAGAGCAAGTTGCACACCTTCAAGTCCCACTTTCCTAGCCCAGGTCAGCCTAAACAAGAACGGTCCGAAGCACGCAAGATGGAGAACCCACGAAGCAGCAAGGCTCGGCACCCCCGGTCGTCGCACGAGTGCGGCGGCAAGGAGAAGGAGAAGCACGTCCTCATCTGCCGCGTCAAGCACTCGCCCAGCGTGGTTACGAAGCGCCAGCCGTTCCAGGATATCGGCAATATCAGCCTGCCACGGCATGCGCCGGTGAGGCGGTGAGAAAACATGGAGGAGAGCTTCTGCCGCGGCCAAGGCTCCACAGGCATAGGCAGGAGTCTGAAGAGAGAATTCTGTCAGTTTAGCGTCTTCCAAGCTGCTCCAACCAGTATCGACTAAATAAATAATAACCCACTGATGTGTAATGAAGACTGACTTCTCGTCAGATCTGTAGGGAGTAGCCAGTAGAAGTAGCAGGACTGAGCTAAGACGGAGTTAATTTTTGGGTACAGTGTTGAGGAATAGTTACGAATACGTATGTAGGCGAATGCTTCTTTTTGCTAATATATGCAGTTTTGTTCCTGTTTCTTCGAATAACTATCAGATTTGATGATTTTGCGTTAACCGTGTGCATGCATGATTGATGTGTTCATGGATATATCATATCTGACAAATTCTGAATTATGTTTAGCATGAATGCAAGCTCAATTGCTTGAACCAATAGAATAATAACAACTAGACAGCTAAAAGAAAAGTTTCAGCTTTATTGGCTCTAAATATATTACTATCTTTCCAAAATACAAGTCACTTACGATTTTTAAACAGTTTTTTAATATAAAATATTGACCATTAATTATTTTCACTTAACTATTAAGATAATAATATATAAAAATACGCTCAAATATCAATTGATATATATAATGCTTAAACATAAATATTTTTTAACATAATATTGATATACATAACGCAAAACATAAATATTTTTTAATAATAAAAAATTATTACTTACAGCGATTTACAAACAAGTCACCACACGTCCACACATTTGAGAAAGTGTATACTAGCTAATGATTGATCATGGAGATCCAGGCGCAATATGTACACACGATCTTCTGAGAGATGTACACGTAGACGGCGAAGGAGAAGCTCATGAGCGTGACGTCCTTCCAGTCTCCTTTCTGCTTGGGGCTCAGGCTCTCCTGCACCGCCCTCCCGGCCTTCGCCACGTCGCCGGACAGCCTCTCGGCCATGGCGGCCCACCACACGCCCTTCTTTCCTCCTCCTCCTCCTCCTCCTTCTCCGTCGTCGCCGTCGCCGGCCGGCGGACGGCTTTGGCAGAGAAAGGAGGACGATCTCGGCCTAGACACGGGACTGCCTCGTGCTCGCCGGCGGCTACTATGCGCGGGAGGTTGAGCGGCGGTGCGGATGGCGAGCAGGCGCAGGGAAGCAGCCATGCATGGGATGATCAGATGTCCAGAGGTGTGTGGGGGGAGCTGATTTTTTCCAACAGGATGGAGAGTTTGAGGGGATAAGTAGCTCCTGACTATGAGAGGAGGAGAAGGGAAAGGCACTGGGACAGTGAGATGTATGTCAGTACTAGTAGGCAGTAGCTAGCAGAATGGGGGATGGATGCTGCCAAATCTGCGGTGGATGGAAAAAACGGAATGCCTTTCTCTTTTCTTTCTCGAATTATAGCAATTTCTAAACTTTGATACGTTTATTAAGATGTAAGAAAAAAGTCTAAACTATCACTCAATTAGTACTCCAAACAATTAGTACTATATGCAACTAATACTCTAGATAGGGGTAAAATAGGAAGATTTAAGAGGAAAAATTATAGAAGTTGTAATATTTGGGACAAAAATTAAATAGTAGAAATGATTATATTTTAGAACGAAGAAAGTAACAAATTTGATATAATATAGTATAATGAATCTATACAATAATTTATAGGAACAGTGGGTACCACAAGACTAAAGGAATACTAGTGTAGTAGCAATTATATTAGCAAATGATTAGTAGCAACGCTGTCGGGGATATGACCCTGGGGTACTTCCCGAAGGTAATGCGATCAAGTGGAAGGAGTGGTCAGGAGACGAAGCATTAGAGACGACCTAGAAGGGTGTGACACCCCGCCCCGTACAGACTGGGCTAGTACGAGGAGAAGGGTCACTGTACAAGTGATTCCACATCAACTCTGACATTTCATCACCTTGTTGGTAGATCATGGCGACACATAGCGTCAGAATTTTATTACAAACACCATATGAAACATACCTCGCGGTAATTAGTTCTTACATAATGTTCAACAACGAAAGCTAACATCATTTATTCAAGCAACTCGACTACTCCTAGTTGGGAACTAGGACTGAAACCCTAATCTTCACGGTACTCTTCCTCTTCCACTCCTTCTCCCATTGCGGCGGCATAGGTCTCATCCTCGGGGTTTTCATATTCTGAAGGTGGTGAAGGGAGAATGAGTACGGAAGGTACTCAACAAGTCCCAAAATTTAATATAGATGCATTCGGGAGTAAGGATGGCTTAAGGTTTAATTTAAAACAAACATGCATAGAAAAATTTCTAAACGTGATTCCCTGTCCGATCGAGGTCCCAACCTCCATCGAAACTTTTAAAGTACCGAAAATTTGTTGAACAAGTTCTTCCCGGGCAAGCCCGGCATTTTACGAAAACACTTTTCTTCTTTTCAACCTCCCATCTCGATCCATCGCCAATCCTTTTTTCATAATAATCCTTCAAATTTCTCTATTCAACATTCATCTTCCCACATCACGTCCTTCCACATCTTTCATCTTCTTTTCTTAATCTTTCAATTCATCATCATATTCAAAACGATTTATCTCTCCACCTAGGGTTGATTCCTTACCCTCTCCCTATAAAGCCTTTCGACTTCCCGAATCACACAGGTTCGTTGCCGACCACTAAGGCTGGCCGTACACCACGAAGGTGTACTTTGGTAACGCTTTCCCATCCCACAAAGATGTTTATTCACAAAGCCAATCAAACACTACGCAAGGGAAAGTCATCAATGCACACGCCTATGACCGTGGGCATGGCTGTTCAAACAGATTTAACTTCAGTTAAAGGTGTACGCTTTACCCTTACGACACGAGTTTACTCCTACTACCCTGGTAGTAGAGGAGGTTCGTGACAAGGCCTTTCCAGAGCCAGCCTAGGATAACCTATTGCCACGCTAAACGGATCCACGACCAAGGAACAGGCAGTCCATGACTCCTTTCCCCTGAAATCCCGCGGGTGCTCGACTCTTACTCCTTCTATCACACTTTTCACAAACACCACACTGGACCGCCACATGGGCAAAATTTTCCAAACAAGAGCCACCCCGGCGATTTCACGTCCCCGATAATTGCAAGCCATCCTAAGCCCACTAAGTACTTAACCAGGTGCAGAGCCATTATACCCGTAAGGTTGCACGATTGTGGTGCATGATATAGTTTCCCAATAAATCGGTCCTTATGCGTCATATGAGACCAGGCCACAAAAGCGCCGATCTCACCTGACAAGTTTTTACCCATCAACCCCTCTTTTCTTTTGTTTTCAACCCTTTGGTACTTGGTACCATTTTTGAAATACTTTTCTAAATCCCAATTTTCATCCCACACGAAATCATTCATTCTTTTCACAATCACGATATATAAAAGCATGTAAATATAAACAATATAAAGATAATAAAGACATGTTTTGATTTCATATAACCTATCACAATACTAGGATAAAGTTGTATAAATTATCAAGGTTATCAAGGACATAACAAGCACAACATCACAAAGGAAGGCTAGGTGCAACAACTTTTAGGTTTTACTCGACTTAATCGCTCGGTTGATCGTCGTTAGTTAAGTGTATGTGTGCGTGTGTCCTAATCATGCATATAGTAAAATTTATTTGAACAATATGGGATCAACATGGTCAAAGGAGGGGACTTGCCTTGCTCCGGAAAGTAGTCGGGGTCCTCGGAATTGAAGTCTTGCAGATTTTCGGTTTCAGCTACTACAACAGAAAACAACATCACATAGGTAAAACATTCACATATATCAAGAAAATAAATTTTAAATGTTTTGAAATGAAGTTTAGAATTTTAAAATTTTTTTTATTTTTTTTTAAATTTAAAAGGAGTTATTTGGAGTTAAAATAAATTTTCTATAATTTTCTAAAGTTTTAAACCTTTTCTGTAAATAGATAAAAGGTACTGTTCATTTGGGCCAACAGAAAATAATTTTCAGAAATTAAAAAATGACACTGTGCTACTGGGCCAAAATGGCCGGCCCAACAGATGCGGTGCGCGGGCGACGCACGGGGCACGCGTGCGGCAGCGGTGACTGACACGCGGGCCCTAGCTGTCGGGGCTGACGCGTGGGACCAGAAGGTTGGCGACACTGCGCGTAGCGTGGCTAACGTGCGGGGTTGGGAAGTCAGCGACACTAGTGCTCCACCCGACTGACGAGTGGGCCCGTTTGGTCAGAGACACGGAGCAGAGGACTCGCGCGCGGGCGGGAGGAAGAAGACGGTACGGATGGCCGAGAATTCCCGGCCACCGATCTCCCTCCACAGAGCACCAATCGACGCGAAATTTTGCAAGGAGCTAATGTAGACCTAGATGAGGCTATCTAACAGTGGGATCTAGGTTTAGAGCTACAGAGCAAGCTCTCGGCTGCAGTGACGGCGGTTCAGGTTGTCGATGGTAATGGCGACGGTGAAGCTCCAATCGGCCATTAGAGTTCGGTTTAACTATCTACGGGGCACCATGATGTTACTAGTATACTTGGATTAACCTACGGGGGTCTCGGTTGAGCTGGCGACGGTGACCCAAATGGTAAAAAGGTAGGGGCTGTCGCCGGCGAGCTACGATGGCCGATGGCCTAGGCTAAGGCTAGTAACATGATACAGGGACTACGGTGGTGCTACTGTACAAGTGAATCAGGATATAGCGATACCTTGAGCGGGGGTCGGCGGCGAGTGGTGATCGGCGGCGGAAATTGGGCGTTTCTGGCGACGGCCAAATCCGGTGATCCAAGTTGCATGATCAAGTCATTTAAGATATCGGGGTCACGTTTCGGCCAAGAGTTCGTGCAATGGAACAGTGGGGAGGAATAATTTGGGGCTTACCGAAAGCGAAGACGCTCGGATCTGGCGGCGACAGGGCGATCCACAGCACGAGAGCTCCGACGGGTTCGGGTGAGTTGAGTGGAGTGTGTGGGAGCGTATGCGCCAAAGAGAGGGGGTTCGAGGCCTTTGTACGCCAAGGGTGACAGCTGGCCGATGGGACGCTACGTGGCGGGAAGCGGCGCGGGGCTGAGCTGGTGGGGCATGGGGCTCGAGGTGAAATGGCAGTTATAACTACCGAAGGCTTGTGTTAACGCAAGATTGGCTGGCGCGGATGGCGAGGCGGTAGTGGCATCAGCGGGCATGGGCGGGTCGCGGCGCGGCGATGATGGCGGCGAC
>KE372979.1:1075073-1094497 GCA_000418225.1 Zizania latifolia | reverse complement strand
CGGCGCGACATCTGACGCAACACGACAGCTGACACGTCGCGACGCGGCGCATGTGCGGGCGATCCAGGGATGGGCGTGGTGCGACGGCGAGATGGGTGGCGCGACAGGCACAACGCTGGTGCGAGTGCGGCGACGGCGAAGTGTGGGCCTGACAGTCCTACCCCCCTTAAAGAAATCTCATCCTGAGATTTTGCCATTCCTGAAAGAACTCGGGGTAAGCTGCCTGCAAGTGCTCTTCTGTTTCTCATGTAGCCTCGGCTTAAGTATGGTGACTCAACTGTACTTTATAAAGCTTGGTCACATTCCTTCTAGTCCGACTCTCCTTCTCATCTAGAATCCGAATCGGAACTTCCTCGTAGATCAAATTCTCTTCAAGGACCACACCTTCTAATGGCACTTGTTCTTCTGAAATCCTTAAACACTTCTTGAGATGTGAGACATGGAACACATCATGTATTCCTGACAATGAGGCAGGCAATTCTAGCTCATATGCTACCTCTCCTCGCCTAGCGATAATAGGGTATGGCCCTATGTATCACGGCGCAAGTTTTTCAGAGATTCCAAACCTTCGTACTCCTCTTAAAGGTTACACCTTTAGGTACACATGATATCCTTCGTTGAACTCAAGGTGTCGGCGATGATTGTCAGCATAACTCTTCTGATGGCTTTGTGCTGCTTGAAGTCGACTTCGTATTATCTTTACTTGATCTTCAGCTGCCTCGATGATATCTGGCCCGAATACTTGATTGGGCCCGGTAGTGTCCCAGTTCAAAGGAGTCCTGCATCTCCTTCCATATAATGCCTCATTCGGCGACATCTGAATGTTGGCTTAATAACTGTTGTTACATGAAAATTCAGCATAGGGTAGACACAAGTCCCATGCTCTTTGGTATTCCAGGGCGCATGTCCTTAACATGTCTTCTAGTATCTGGTTCAATCTCTCTGTCTGTTCATCTGTTTGTAGATGGTAGGCTGTGCTGAAGTTGAGGTGTGTACCTAGGGCTGTTGGGTTATAGGGAGGCTACGCTAGCGCTTAATTTCAAAAATTCACCCTGTTAGCCCAGGAACCATGCGTGTAATGGAATCATGGATCGTTACCTTCTAACGCAAGACGCGCTAGTGCAGCAGAAGAAGATGTTGGGGAAGCACGTCCTTGCTAAACTCTGTCTGTTCGTCGGTGATCCGATGATGGAGATTACGCGATCCGGCGATCTCCACTTGAAGAAGATGAGCACCGCTATTGGAGCAGTGCCTCCACGGTATCCACTCGTCCGAAGACAGGATCACCTCGCGCCGGCGTGCTAGCACCACTCACGAGATCCGAAAGATCTATGACAACACTTGCAATCGAGGAGAGAAGAGAGGTGGCGGCTTGGGTTTTCAACCAGGAGCAACAGCCGCAACAACCCTTTCGTGCTAGCACCTCGTCTCTTTATGTAGTGCCCTGTCATGGGCCTTTAATCTGTATTAAAGCCTAACAGATCTAATCTGGGGCTGGCCCGGAACTTCCCGTCTAACCGGA
Organism: Zizania latifolia; assembly: GCA_000418225.1. Lineage (NCBI taxonomy): Eukaryota > Viridiplantae > Streptophyta > Magnoliopsida > Poales > Poaceae > Zizania > Zizania latifolia. The sequence continues at coordinate 1,092,975 of KE372979.1, read as the reverse complement.
ACTTTTGGATGCTCTAGTACCCAAAACTTTTGGCCCTAGGCCAGAACTTTCGGTCCCCCCAGAATTCTTTTGGGCACAATTCCATCAATCTCCCACTTGCACAAGAGCCAATTCTTGTAAGCTTTAAAATCCAATCCCCTTAAGCGTGCGACCCGATAGGTTTATATGCAAACGGTCGCTACCAGGAACCCTTTCTAAATCACCGATCAATAGTGGTACCTAGCAGCACATATTGACCCCCGAAAGCATACAAAGTCAAAATCATACTTTCTGAACCTTGATATACTTACGCACCAATCCCTTTATCACACGACATCAGTCAAGCTCAAGGTGAGATTCGTGCCACCCTTGTTGATAGCTCGACACTTCACTCGATCAAGTAGTGGATTCAATCATGATCAACTCTTTGATCATTGTGGCATGGCCATGCACTTTCTAATCCGACTACCTCGAGGGGCCTAGAGATGTCTCTCCCGTTATTTGGGAGGGGTAAATTCCATCTTGACCGCTCACATCCCACGACATGTTTCGTGACACACCCGAAAGCAACCTTTATAACTACCCTATTACGGAATAGCGTTTAGAAGCCCCCAAGTGTGCTACTATATATTCTGGAATCAATGACGATATCAGGTCTAAGGATCTTACAGGTACATCATTTGAGATGATAACTGATGATACTTTTAAAATAATAATCCCAGCAGTATCTCAAGGTGGGTCTATCCAACTCCATGTTCACCAACATGAGTCCACATCACTGATTTGACATCTCCATGTCTATGATCTATGAAACATGATCATCAATCAGACAGATGTGCTAATCTATAAATCATCACTGTCCCACATGACGATATGAGATTAGGGATTGTTTAGAACAGCATCATAACACGAAGAGTCTTAAAAACAAGTCATCACTTTGCTGATCAATGTAAAAGATATTTATTCAAGGAACTAGATAACCAATTAGCCAAATATACGCTAGCATAGATAAGACACTTTCTCTCACATACACTGGACTCACTCATGTAAGTATCTAATACCCATAGAGCTCTAGTGCGCCTCATGCCTGGGCTGTGAGAGAGGCTTCGTCAATGGATCGGCTATGTTCAAATCCGTGTGCACCTTGCATATCTTTACATCACCTCTATCTATAATCTCACGGATCAGGTGATAGCGCCGCAGTATGTGCTTGGACTTCTGATGCGACCTAGGCTCCTTGGCTTGTGCAATGGCACCACTATTATCACAATAGAGGTCCACTGGACTAGACGCACTAGGGACAACACCCAGCTCAGAAACAAACTTTCTGATCTAAACTGCCTCCTTCGCAGCTTCCGAAGTTGCAATATACTCGGCTTCTGTCGTTGAATCTGCAACCGTTTCTTGCTTGGAACTCTTCCAACTCACTGCACCTCCACTGAGACAGAACACAAATCTAGACTGTGATCGCGAATCGTCCTTGTCAGTTTAGAAGCTAGCATCGGTGTAACCATTTAAAACGAGCTCCTCCTCATCTCCATAGACTAGGAACATATTCTCAGTTCTTCTCAAGTACTTAAGGATACTTTTTACAACCGCCCAATGACTTTTACTCGGGTTTGACTGATATCTGCTCGTAACACTTAGAGCATAAGAAACATCTAGGCGTGTACAAATCGTGGCAAACATGATAGATCCGATTGCGAAAGCATACGTGATCACACTCATTTTCTCCAGCTCATCAGATGTCGAAGGGCACTGACTCTTGCTGAGAGAAATACCATGTGACATTGGCAGAAAACCTTTCTTAGAATTCTGCATATTGAACTGCTTCAACACCTTGTCAATGTACATGCTTTGGCTTAATCCAATTAACCTTCTCGGTCTATCTCTATAGATCTTTATGCCCAAGATGTATGCTGTCTCTCAAGATCTTTCATTGAGAAACTTTTTTCTCAACGAAGACTTGATAGCATCTAGCATAGGAATATCATTTCCGATCAACAATATGTCATCTACATATAAGACCAGAAACACGAGTGAGCTCCCACTAGCCTTTTTGTAAACACAAGGCTCTTCTTCGTTCTTGATGAAGCCAAACTCTTTGATTACCTCATCAAAGCGAAGATTCCAACTCCGAGAAGCCTGCTTCAACCCATAAATGGACCTTTACAGTTTGCATACTTTCCCAGTATTCTCTAGATCATCAAGACCTTCAGACTGTGTCATGTACACATCCTCACTTAGGTTTCCATTAAGGAAAGTCGTCTTGACATCCATCTATCACATCTTATAGTCATAAAATACGGCAATTGCTAGGATGATCCGGATAAACTTTAGCATAGCGACGAGCGAAAACGTTTCATCATAATCAACACCTTGATTCTGCCTGAAACCTTTCATCACCAATCGTGCTTTATAGATTTGAACATTTTCATCAACGTCTATCTTTTTCTTAAATATCTATTTACACTCAATAGTTTTTACACCATCAGGTAGATCGACCAAGTTCCAAACTTGGTTCTCTCGCATGGATTCTAACTTGGATCTTATGGCTCTAAGCCATTTTTCAGAGTCTGGTCCCATCACCGCTTCCGAGTAGGTCTTAGGTTCATCATTGTCCAACAATAATACATCGCGCTGCCCAGTGGTTAAAAACATAAACCGCTCGGGCGCACGACTCAATCTCTCCGACCGACGTGGGGCTGGTGTCTCGACGACAGGCTCTGTAACATCTTGCATGTCGAGTGGCGGTTCAGTAGGAGCTAAAACACTTTGTAGTGGTTCTCGAATCTCTTCGAGTTGCACCGTGCTCCCACTAACCCCTTTCGAGAGAAACTCTTTCTCCAGAAAGACACCATTCCGGGTGACAAACACTTTGCCTTCTTCCCGGTTATAAAAGTAATACCCTTTGGTTTCCCTAGGATATCCCACAAAGAAGCATTTATCAGATTTGGGAGTAAGCTTATCAGATGTCATACGCTTTACATAGGCCTCACAACCTCATATCTTTAGAAAAGACAACCCGGAACGCTTCCCAGTCCATATCTTACATGGTGTCCTCTCTTCAGATTTAGATGGAACTCTGTTTAACGTGAAAGCAACAGTTTCTAAAGCGAATCCCTAGAAAGACAATAGAAGATCAGTTTGACTCATCATCGACCAGACCATGTCCAACAAAGTTCGGTTCCTCCGCTTGGACACCCTATTCCACTGAAGTGTACCAGGTGGAGTCAGCTGTGGAACAATTCCACACTGCTTCAGATGATCATTAAACTTATAGCTCAAATATTCATCTCCACGATCCGATCATAGAAATTTAATTGTCTTGCCAGTATGATTTTGTACCTCATTCTGGAACTCCTTGAACTTTTCAAAGGATTCTGACTTATTCCTTATTAAGTAGACGTAACCATATCTACTAAAGTCATCGATAAAAGTTATGAAGTACTGAAATCCACATCTGGCTATAAAATTCATTGGTCCACATACATCAGTATGTACAACGACCAACAGTTCATTTGCCCTCTCACTTTGACCAGTGAAAGGCGTCTTAGTCATCTTGCCAAGTAAACAAGACTCACATGTGTCAAACGATTTAAAATTAAATGACTCCAAAAGCCCATCTCTATGGAGCTTCTGCACGCGCTTCTCATTTATATGACCCAAACGACAATACCAGACATAGGTAGGATTCAAATCATTGAGTCGAGGTTTCTTCGTATTAATGTTATAGACATGTGTATCCTCAAGACTCAGAATATATAAGCCATTTTCAACAATGGACAAACGCCATAGAGCATACTATTCGAAAATATCGAACAACACTTGTTCTTTATTACGAATTCAAAACCGTATTCCTCTAAACATGATGAAGAGATAATGTTTCTGCCCAAGGAGGGAATAAAATAACAATTATTTAACTCCAAAACTAATCCTGAGGATAGCGACAAAGAATACACACCGACGGCCAACGCAGCAACTTTTACACCATTGCCGACGTGAACATCTAATTCGCCTCTTGCGCACTTCTAGTCCTTTTTAGCCCCTGCAATGATTTGTAAGTGTGAATTATTGATCCGGTATCAAATACCCATGAATCACTTGGACGAGTAGCAAGATAAATTTCAATAACATTTATACCTGAAGCGGAAGTCACACTTCCCTTCTTTTTCTTTTGTTCTTCTAAGTACAACTTGCAATTCCTCTGCCAATAGCTAGGCTTATGGCAGTGGTGGCAAGTGTCAGAGCTAGCAGGGCCCGACTTGGACTTTTCAGCCGAATTAGACTTAGAGCTCGAGATCACATCTAGAGCTTTAGCCTTTCTCTTATGCTTTCTCTTCTTACTTTTCTTTTGAACCATCATCATATGACTAGGATTTTTCTTAAGGTTTTTCTCGGCTGTCTTGAGCATCCCACGCAATTCAGCCAATGTTTTCTTCATGCCATTCATATGATAATTCATGATGAACGGCTCAAAGCTCGTAGGGAGTGACTGAAGAATCACATCTGTGGTCAAATCTTTATCAAGTTTAGAGCCGAGCTTCTCCAGGTTCTCAACGTAACCAATCATCTTGATCACATGAGGACTCACTGGACTGCCTTCCGCCAGCCTACACGCAAACAAGGACTTTGAGACATTATACCTCTCAGTCCGTGCCTGGTTCTCAAACATGCCCGTCAGCCCCACGATCATATCGTAGGCATCCCTGTCCTCATATTTCTTCTGAAGCTCAGAAGACATGCAGGCAAGCATGAGACAGCTAACATCAATTAAATCACTGGCGTGCTTCTCATAAGCCCGCCTTTCAGCAATTGGTGTATTATCCGTTGGTTCATCAGGGTAGGGTTTCTCTAGAATGTAATCCTTATTCTCCTGTTTGAGAACGATTCTCAAATTCCTGTACCAGTCTATAAAATTTGTTCCAGACAATTTCTCCCTTTCAATGATAGGTCGCAGATTAAAAATAGAAGTGTTCTTTGCCGTAGGTGCCATGATCTACAACAATAATGCAAGGTTTAGCAGTATGCTATGTTAATCTTCTATCAAGTAAAAGATGTACTACAATATGTAAATGATCGCTTTTCCTCTAATGACACATTGTGGGACAGGATCCATATTCATCTAACTCTTAGTGAGCTTTGGCATGACTGCTAGAAGATTAGTGACATAGGTAAGCAATACTTGCTAATTACATCATATGTGACTCTTGTTCGTTGGAGTAGCATCTAATGCCTGACTCCCAACTCCATGCCCTAAAGCCTAAAACCGTTTCGATAGCTTTGTTAAGCAAACTAATACTATGCATGTGATGTCCGACATCCACCCTAACTGGTCAAGATAAAAGACGGTACCTTGCTATCGAGAATATGATCCTAGGTTACCTTCCGAGTGGTTTTATGATGATCGAGTAAAGGAGGGGTCAACAGACTCAACATTAAAGATGACCAATCAACGGTCAACATTCTCTAGACAGCCAGCGATCGGGGACCTGAAGGCTCCCCGAGTCCAGCACTCGGGTGGTCTTCCCGACCACAGGCACTCGGATGGTCGCCTTCAAGAGCCAGGCCATCATTAAGCTCCACGTTGTACAGTTTTTATTGTTGTTATCTCTTAGAGTTATTACCCACGAACTGACCGTTTATTCTCATAATTGGTCATTAATGGGGCAAATTAACTACAATTTGTAACCCTCGATCCCTCTCATATAAAGGGATCAGAGGAAGCCTATAAAGGGCAAGGTTCTCCTAGACAATTTCATACGCTTAATGCTATTCATGCCCCAAAGCTCATTCAACACTCACATGATTAGGGTTATTATCCTCCGGAAAACCTGAACCTGTCTAAAAATCCCCCTGTCTCTTAGTTAGAGATAACCATCAAGATTCGTCCACAGCACTCTCCATCGCCTAACCAAATCCGTACTGCGGGTACCCCCGTGGTATACTGTTATTTCGTACACAACGACACCTGCTTTGACAGACCCACCATCGATGATCGAGAACCTTGGTAGGTGCAGCTATTGGATAGAACATCAATACTTAATTTTCTGAGGGAAACTATTCTAACATGGTAATGATGCCTATCGCACACACAACATGTAAGAATAGTATGCCAGGAACATAAATGAAAATCACAGAAAATCATATTAACTGTGACATAGTATGGCCCTTTTCACATGGTGATCTCCATCTTCATGGTTCCTGTCCTTCGGGTCATCACGCTTCAGGCCTCCATGAACTTGTATCAGTCTATTACTCCTAATAACTCTATACTAATTACATGAACAGAAGCATCACATGTCGACGCACAGGTCGTACAATATTTGAATAGGCTTGGGCTGCAATCAACCATGACACGCAGGCCATGTAATTACAAGCGAGTATCATATACTATGCAAGGCCATACCAGTCACAACATTCCCTGCAAAACACAAGTTAGGCAGAATCTAGACGTGACTGTACTGGACCCAGAAGTTCTGGCTCAAAGGCCCGGAACTTCCGGTCGAAGGGCCCGGAACTTCCGGCGAAGGGCCCAGAACTTTTGACTCAGGGCTGGAACTTCCAAAATCAACATTCTGACTCGAATTTATTTTGGCCCGGAAGTTCCGAGTTACACCCGGAACTTCTGAAAATAACCTTCTGTACGGAATTTATTTCTGTCCAGAACTTCTGGTCCAACCGAAACTTCCAGACCCGAAACTTCCGGTCCAACCGGAACTTCCAAAAATAACATTCTGTATCGAAGTTTATTTCGGCCCGGAACTTCCAGTCCAACCGGAACTTCTGGTAAACCCGACGCAAAAATAATAGATCCAATCTATTTCCACCACATATCACTATATGTGATCGATCCAGATCGAACACTACGCACGTAGGCTCTGATACCACTGTTGGGTTATGAGGATGCTACGCTAGCGCTTAATTTCAAAAAGTCACCCCGTTAGCCCAGGAACCATGTGTGTAATGGGATCATGGATCGTTACCTTCTAACGTAAGATGCGCTAGTGCAGCGGAAGAAGATGTTGGGGAAGCGCGTCCTTGGTAAACTCCGTCAGTTCGTCGGTGATCTGTTTATGGAGATTACACGATGCAGCGATCTCCACTTGAAGAAGACGAGCACCGCTATTGGAGCAGTGCCTCTACGGTATCCACACGTCTGGAGACAGGATCACCTCGCGCCGGCGTACTAGCACCACTCGCGAGATCTGGGAGATAAATCACAACACTTGTAATCGAGGAGAGAAGAGAGGTGGTGGCTAGGGTTTTCAACCAGGAGCAACAGCAGCAGCAACCCTTTCGTGCTAGCCCCTCCTCTCTTTATATAGTGCCCTGTCACGGGCCTTTAATTTGTATTAAAGCCCAACAGATCTAATCTATTCGCCTGGACCGGAATTTCTGGTTCTGACCGAAACTTCCAAAAATAATCTTCTATATCGAATTTATTTTGACCCAGAACTTTCGGTTCGTCCAAGCAGGCCCAGAACTTCCGGTCCAACCGGAACTTCCGCTTCCTCCAGAAACCGAAACTAGGGCTGGCCCGAAACTTCTAGTCTAACTGGAACTTCCAGATGCTCTAGTACCCGGAACTTCTGGCCCTAGGCCAGAACTTGTAGGACCGAAACTAGCGACCAGAGGGGGGGTGAATGGGCGCAAAATAAAAATACAGCGGAAAAATAAAACTTCTAAAATTTAAGTGTCGAACTTGCAAGTGACTCGATGTGATTCAGTTCATGATTTGAACAAATAAAAAGTCACACCTGGCAAGTCGATACTTATATTTCAGAATTCTTCCTCAAACTCAAATATCGGACTTGTGAGTGATTGGATAAGACTCAGCTCACGGCTATGCTAATGATGTTCACTCTTCAAAGCAAGTCGATACTATCCTAGAAGAGATAACCGCCCAAAAGAGATGCCGCTAGTAAAGACAAGTGTAAATTGGTCTACCAAAATGCACTAACAAGTGTGACGAGCGTTCTATAGAGAAAGATACGTCCGAAACATTCAAATGCAAAAGACTGTACACTTGTTGAGCAAACACGGTATCATTTCATCGAAGATGCAAAAACGCATTCCAGATTTTCTTAAACAACAACACAAGCACTAGACATGCATCACAACTTGGTCACATAGACATTTCATCAAACACATATCATGCAGTCCAAAAGCAAGTGTTTAGAGGCATTAAATCGAACAACTAGAGTGCAGTATATATCTTTTGAAGCAAATCAGCGAACACGTTATGGGCAAGAGGTTTATACTGAAAACTCGGTGTAGATTTTTGCTGGAGAAAAACTTGCTGCAGTGCAGTCTCTGTCGCCGTCGTGCTCACGTCGTTCTCTCCGCCGAGGCCCCGCGCTCCAGCACCGCTTGCACAATTCCATGACTCCTCAGAACTTTCGGTTCCCCCAGAATTCTTTTGGGCACAATTCCATCAAGGGCTTCGTGCACTTTTTCCCAAAACTTTGAAGTGAATTGGGTACCTCTATTTGATAGTATTTTCTTTGGCACACCATGTTGACAGACTATGCGACTCATGTATAGTTCGGTCGATTGTTTACCAGTGTAAGTAGTCTTAACTGGTAGAAAATGGGCCACCTTAGTTAGTCTGTCTATAATTTTCCATATGGAATCATACCCACAGGGGGTGCGGGTAATCCGGTGATGAAATCCATACCTATTTCTTTCCATTTCCATTCGGGAGTGTGAATTTTCATGTGTTCTGCCTTTACTCGTTGGCACGTGTGACACTTGGTGACATATTCAGCTACATCTTTCTTCATCCCAGACCACCAATAATTTTGTTTTAAATCCTGGTACATCTTAGTACTCCCGGGGTGAATAGAGTAAGCTGATTCATGGGCTTCTTTTAAGATTAACTCTTTGATATCCTCCTTGTTAGGAATACAGATTCTACGATCCATCCATAAGGTCTCTTGTTCCTCAATCTTAAAAGACGAGTCTTTCCCTTGGTTTACTCCTTCTTTTATCTGCCTTATCTCTTTGTCTTCTTCCTGAGCCTTACGGATTTGCGACTCCAAGGTGGGTTGTACTTCTAGGGTGGCTAAGGTTTCGGGTGGTACTATAGTAAGGCGAAATCTCTCAAGTCCCTGTAGAGCTGGTCTTGGTTGACTAGTACCAACATCCAGTTACAATAGGCTCTCCGGCTTAAGGCGTCTGCGACTACATTGGCTTTATCGGGATGGTAATAAATACCAATGTCATAGTCTTTTATCAATTCCAACCATCTTCTTTGTCTCAGATTTAGCTCAGTCCACGTAAATATATACTTTACACTTTTATGATCTATATATACCTCACATCTGTTACCCAGAAGGTAATACCTCTAAATTTTCAAGGCATGCACTATGGCTGCCAATTCCAAATCATGAGTAGGATAGTTCTGCTCATGGGTTTTTAATTGCCTCGAAGCATAGGCAAGTACTTTGCGATCCTGCATCAGAACACATCCTAAGCCTCTTCTTGATGCATCATAATAAATCTCGAAATCTTTTCTGATGTCAGGTAGGGTCAGTACTGGTGTTGTAGTGAGCTTCATCTTTAATTCTTGGAAACTCCTTTCACATGTGGGGGTCCATTCAAACTTCTCCTTTTTGAACAGTTTTGTCATTGGCTTTGCAATTTTAGAAAATCCTTCTATGAATCTGCGGTAATAACCGGCAAGTCCTAAGAAACTGTGAATTTCTGTGACATTAGTTGGAGCTTGCCAAGTTACTACGGCTTCTATCTTCTCAGGGTCAACTTCTACTCCTTCCGAAGTTATTATATGACCAAGAAAGGCGACTCGGTCCAACTAGAATTCACACTTAGAAAACTTGGCGTATAGCCGATGTTCCTTTGATTTTTCTAGTACTGCTCTAAGGTGTGCCGCATGCTCGTGAGGATTCTTGGAATATATTAGAATGTCATCTATGAATACCACAACAAACTTATCTAGGTATTCCATAAAGACTTTATTCATTAATATCATGAAGAAGGCAGGGGCATTGGTCAACCCAAATGACATGACTGTAAACTCATAAAGTCTATAACGGGTGGAGAAGGCAGTCTTGAGGCCTAATCTTCAATTGATGGTACCCTGATCTGAGATCTATATTAGAGAACACTTTGGCTCTGGCTAACTGATCAAAGAGATCATCAATCCGTGGGAGGGGGTACTTATTCTTTATGGTTACTTCATTTAATGCTTGATAATCCACACACATACGCGCGGATCTATCTTTTTTCTTTACCAGTAGTATAGGGGCTCCCCAAGGGGATGTGTTAGGGTGCACAAAACCCAAAGCTTGTAATTCCTCTATTTGTCTCTTGACTTCAGTGAGCTCATTAGCTGCCATTCTATAGGGTCTTTTAGCAATGAGAGCTGTCCCAGGTACTAGTTCTATGGAGAACTCTATTTCTCGGTCCGGTGGCATTCCAGGTAATTCTTCAGGAAAAACTTCTGGATATTCTCTTGCTACTGGTACATCTTCTGGGGTGATAGCTTGCACGTGATTCACGGTGGTGTTCTTTGCTGATGAGCCACCCATAGTATGGGTCACATCTTCACCGTCTGGACCTACTAGGGTCACTGTTCTATTGGCACAGTTTATTCGACCATGATGCTTAGATGACCAGGTCATGCCCAGAAATAGGTCTAATTTTTTGTGTGGGGAGTATAATGGGACTAACCGAAAAGGTGATCCCTTGAAATACTAAGGACATGTTCGGACAAATATGGGTGCCCTGAATCTCTCCTCCTAGGGAGAGAATTCTCATTGGGAATTTCAAGGCAAGGGCTCCCCATCCATTTTTATTCACAATTCTTTCCAAAATAAAAGAATGCGATGCACCGGAATCAAACAATACTGTAGCGGGGGTGAGATTTAAGAGAAGCGTACCCATCACTACTTCTGGTGCTGCCTGAGCTGACTCAGCTTGTACATGGTTGACGCGCCCTCTTCTAAAGTTGGCGGCGCGGGAGGTTTGAGCATTGGCGGCTGTAGCTGCTCTTGCTTGCCCTGTTGGCGGAGTACGCACGGTGCTCATATTGGAGCGCGCTGGAGCTACATTGCCAATGGCCTGCGGACAGTTGTGCGAGATATGACCATACTGACGGTAGGCGTAGCATTGAATATTAGCTGGTGGGCTTGTGTTTCTAGCAAGGGTGCAGAATGAGGTGGAATTTCCTCCTTGGTAACTATTGGTGGGGCGAGGTGGGGTGTTTTGGGAAAAGTGAGGCGTAGGTGGGTGATAAGTAGAGGTAGCGGGACGGTGGTTGGTGTTGTGAAGAACGCTTGGGCAGGATGAGTGGGTGGATGGTTGAGAGGGAAGATTAGAGCATGGGCGAGGAACACCTCGGGATGAACTTTCTTGTTGCATGCTCTTCCTCATACGGTAGTCATCTGCTTCTTTGCGGGCATTCTCAATGAGAAGGGCTTTGTTGACAAGGGCTTGAAAATTGGGGAAATCAAGGCCTACAAGCTGAACCTTAAGTCCAGTGTCGATTCCCTTTAGAAATCTTTGGATCTTCTTCTTATCAGTTTCTATCTCATCAGGGGCATATCTTGCTAATTTGATGAAACGGCTGAGATACTCCATGAGAGTGGTTCCTCCTTGGCGCAATTTATCAAACTCAGCCCTCTTTAAGTCTATTATGCTATCAGGCACATAGGTTGTCCTGAAAGATTCCGAAAATTCCGCCCATTCTATGTTTGCAGGGTTAGCATGGGCTGCTCGGTAGTTATCCCACCAAGTAGCAGTAGGCCCACGTAGTTGATCAGCTGCAAAACAATACTTTCTCTATGGGGTTGCACTACACAAGTTCTAACTTTCGCTCTACATCCTTCAGCCAATCGTCTACTTCAACAGGTTCTGTCACTTGAGTGAACTCAAGTGGACGAGAGCGGAGGAACTCAGCGAGCTTGGGGCGGCCATGATTTTGGGCTGGTGGGGGCGCCATATGCTGCTGCATAAAGGCAAAATTTTGAGCTAGTCCCTGAAGAACCTGAGTTTGTATGGCCATCAGCTAGGCTATGTTATTTGGTGGAGGTGGTAGATCTTCTTGCTGTTGTTTTGGCTATGGCTCCTGTTGTGCTCCTTGCTGCGATACTGCATCTTCGGGTTGTTGGTCCTGTTGGTTCTTATTCTGCTCTTCATAACCATAACGAACGGGTGCACGAACTGGATGGCGACCTCTAACCATCTATACCAAGGTACAAGCATGGCATCGATAAGGAATTAATGTAAATAGGGGGGTTTAACATAAATAGTGATGAACATAGTAGCGCACGCACATACATAAAGGCAGGTGTCCAAATACAACGTCCTCGTGGACGGCGCCAAACAAAAGAACATCAATAGCCCATCATGACACAATGGCTATCCATCTACCGTCAGTACTATCCATCTGGTCATCGAATCTAACAAATCAGTACTACTACTAGTCGGCTGATACTATGGTACTACTCCTCCTCGTCGGCGTAGTACTCACGCTCGTCTAGATCCTCCTCCTCGGACTCCTGCTTGGGCTCCTCCTTTGACTCCTGCTCTGGCTCCTCCTCTGCAAGGAAGTCGTTGAGGTCCATCTCTCCGTCATCACAGGTCAGACTGCCCGCGTCGACCATCTCATCGTCATCGCTGATGTAGATCACCTCTGTCGGGGCAGCAGCAGCTGGAATCTATGCTGGTGCGAGGTCCACAGCTAGGGATGAATGTGGAGGTGGTACTGGCACGATGATCCCAATGGTTTGATCGGGCTGCACTATGAGGGCAGGCAACAGTGACGGCTCTAGGGCAGGATCCAAAAGTGGAAAGAAGTAATCTAGTGCTGCTATTGGAGAGGCTAAGGGTCCTAGAGTGTAGTCGGGGGACCGGCTGCCTAACTCAAGATGAGGGGCGGCAGAGCTCGATGGGATATCTCGGTAGTGACGAGTAGGGGAGTATGGGGATGATGGTCTGGTAGGGGAGGTCTGCGGTAGACGGATGAATCTAGCATGGTACTCGACTACGGATGGTGTCTCCTGATGAGTAGATGGAGTAGGGGTCCCTAGTATCTGGTCTAAGTGTATGTCGGTAGTAGGGTCAAACTGAGTGAAACAGGATGTGGTGAGACAACTACAGGAATGGGTGAAAAGGCGGGCTCACTAGGGGCAAGAGGGTCGGTAGTGGTAGGTACTACTATCGAAATGGATGGAACTGGTGCTACTGGTATCATAGGTGCTGGTGAGACGGCGGGTGTAGGAGGTGCTGCAGGTGGGTGAAGCAAGGTCCTAAGGCGGGTGGCCTCTAGCTCTAGCTCAAGGGTAACATACGCATCAAGGAGACCCTGATACATACGGTCCTGTTGTTGGGTTATGGAGAGGCTATGCTAGCATTAATTTCAAAAAATTTATCCCGTGCGCTCAAGAACCAAGCCTGTAATGGGATCATGGATTGTTATCTCAAGCCACGAGACACGCTCGGGTAGCGGAAGTAGAGTCGATAAAGCACGTCCCTGACCGACTCCGCTCGGCTCCGTCCAATCATCGGCGGCGAAGTCGGTGTAGTTTGGCAATCTCCACGGGAGAAGATCAGCACCGCAGTAGGAGCGGTGCCTCTATAGTAGCCACACGTATAGGAACAGGATCACCTCAAACCAGTATGCTAGTACCGCGATAGAGATCATGGGAGAGATGGCCACAACCGGTGTAGCTAAGAGAGGTGACAGCTAGGGTTAGATCAAATCAACAGCAATGTCAGCAGCCTTTTCGTCCTAGCCCCTCCTCTCCTTATATAGTGCCCTCTCATGGGCCTTTAATCAGTAAAGCCCAACAGATCTAATCTGTTCGTCTAGACCCGGAAGTTCCGGTCCTAACCGAAACTTCCGAAAATAACCTTCTGTATCGAATTTATTTTGACCCGAAATTTCCGGTCCTAACCGGAACTTTCGGCTCATCCAGTTTTCACTTTTTTGTAGGCCAAGAACTTCTGGTCCAACCAGAACTTCTGGTCCAACCAGAACTTCTGGCTCCTCCAGAAACTGAAACTAGGGCTGGCTCGGAACTTTCGGTCTAACCGGAACTTCCGGATGCTCTAGAACCTGAAACATTTGGCCTTAGGCCAGAACTTCTGATTCCCCCAGAATTCTCTTGGACATATTTCCATCAATCTCAAACTTGCACAAGAGCCAATTCTTGCAAGCTTTCGAATCCCATCCCCTTAAGCGTGCGACCCGATAGGTTCATATGCAAACGGCCGCTACCCAGAAACACTTTCCGGATCACCGATCAATAGCGGTACCTAGCAGCACATATTGACCCCCGAAAACATATAAAATCAAAATCATATTTTCTGAACCTTGATATACTCACGCACCAATCCCTTTACCACACGACATCAGTCAAGCTCAAGGCGAGATTCGTGTCACCCTTGTTGATAGCTCGACACTTCACTTGATCAAGTAGTGGATTAATCATGATCAACTCTTTGATCATAATGGCATGGCCATGCACTTTCCAATCTGACTACCTCGAGGGGCCAAGAGACGTCTCTCCCATTGTTTAGGAGGGGTAAATTCTATCTTGACCACTCACATCCCACGACTTGTTTCATTATACACCCGAAAGCAACCTTTATAACTACCCAGTTGTGGAATAGAGTTTGGAAGCCCCTAAGTGTGTCATTACACATTCTGGAATCAATGACGATCTCAGGTCTAAGGATTCTGTAAGTACACTATTTAAGATAACAACTGATGGCACATTAAAAATAACAATCCCAACAGTATCTCAAAGTGGGTCTATCCAACTCCATGTTCACTAACATGAGTCCACATCATTGATTTAACATCTCCATGTCTATGATCCGCGAAACATGATCATCAATCAGACATATATGATAGTCTATAAATCATCACTGTCCCACATGACGATATGAAATTAGAGATAATTTATAATAACATCGTGATAATACGAAGAGTTTCACAAATAAGTCACATACTCACTAATCAATACAAAAGACATTTATTCAAGGAACAAGATAACCAATTGTCCAAAGTATATTAACATAGACAAGATTCCTTATATCACATACACTGGACTCACTCATGTAAGTATCTAATACCCATAGAGCTCTAGTGTGCCTCATGCCTGGGCTGTGAGAGAGGCTTCGTCAATGGATCGGCTATGTTCAAATCCGTGTGCACCTTGCATATCTTTACATCACCTCTATCTATAATCTCACGGATCAGGTGATAGCGCCGCAGTATGTGCTTGGACTTCTGATGCGACCTAGGCTCCTTGGCTTGTGCAATGGCACCACTATTATCACAATAGAGGTCTACTGGACAAGACGCACTAGGGACAACACCCAGCTCAGAAACAAACTTTCTGATCCAAACTGTCTCCTTCGCAGCTTCAGAAGCTGCAATATACTCAGCCTCAGTTGTTGAATCTATAACCGTTTCTTGCTTGGAACTCTTCCAACTCACTGCGCCTCTATTAAGGCGGAACACAAATCCAGTCTGCAATCGTGAATCATCCTTGTCGGTTTGGAAGCTAGCATCGGTGTAACCATTTACAACGAGCTCCTCCTCAGCTCCAAAGACTAGGAACATATCCTCAGTTTTTCTCAAGTACTTAAGGTTACTCTTTACTACCGCCCAGTGATTTTCACCCAGGTTTGACTGATATCTACTCCTAACACTTAGAGTATAAGAAATATCTGGGCGTGTACAAAGCATAGCATACATGATTGACCCGATCGCGGAGGCATACGAGATCGCACTCATCTTCTCCAGCTCATCAGGTGTCGAAGGACACTAACTCTTGCTGAGAGTAATACCATGTGACATTGGCAGAAATCCTTTCTTGGAATTCTGCATATTAAACTGTTTCAATACCTTATCAATGTCCATGCTTTGGCTTAATCTAATTAGCCTTCTCGATCTATCTCTATAGATCTTTATGCCTAAAATATATGCTGCCTCAGCAAGATCTTTCATTGAGAAACTTTTTCTCAACGAAGACTTGACAGCATCTAGCATATGAATATTATTTCTGATCAATAATATGACATCTATATATAAGACCAGAAACATAAGTGAGCTCCCACTAGCTTTTTTGTAAACACAAGGCTCTTTTTTATTCTTGATGAAGCCAAACCCTTTGACTACCTCATCAAAACAAAGATTCTAACTCCGAGAAGCTTGCTTCAGCCCATAAATGGACCTTTACAGTTTGCAAACTTTTCCAGCATTTTCTAGATCAACAAGACCTTTAGGCTGTGTCATGTACACATCCTCACTTAGGTTTTCATTAAGGAAAATCGTCTTGACATCCATTTATCATATCTCATAGCCATAATATGCGGCAATTGGTAGGATGATCCAGATAGACTTTAGCATTGCAACGGACGAAAACGTTTTATCATAATCAACACCTTAAATCTACATAAAACCTTTCGCCACCAATCGTGCCTTATAGATGTGAACATTTCTATCAACGTCTATCTTTTTCTTACAAAGCCATTTGCATTCAATGGTTTTGACACCATCAGGTGGATCGACCAAGTTCTAAACTTGATTCTCTCGCATGGATTCTAACTCGGATCTTATAGCTCCAATCCATTTCTCAGAGTCTGGTCCCATCATCGCTTTCGAATAGGCCTTAGATTCATCATTGTCCAACAATAATATGTCGCGGTGCCTAGTGGTCAAAAATACAAACCGCTCGGGCGCACGAGTCAACCTCTCCGACCGACGTGAGGTTGGTGTCTCGATAATAGGTTCTGCAACATCTCGCATATCGAGTTGCGGTTCAGTAGGAGCTAAAACACTTTCTAGTGGTTCTCGAATCTCCTCGAGTCGCACTGTGCTTCCACTAACCCTTTTTGAGAGAAACTCTTTCTCTAAAAAGACATCATTCCGGGTGACAAACACTTTGCCCTCTTTCCGGTTATAAAAGTAATATCCTTTGGTTTCCCTAGGATACCCCACAAAGAAGCATTAATCAGATTTTGGGAGTGAGCTTATCAGACGTCAAACGTTTTACATAGGCCTCACAACCCCATATCTTTTGAAAAGTCAACCCAGGACGCTTCCTAGTCCATATCTCATGTGGTGTCCTCTCTACCGATTTGGATTGAACTCTGTTTAGTGTAAAAGCAGCACTTTCTAGAGCGAATCCCCAAAAGGACAATGGAAGATCAGACTGACTCATCATTGACCGGACCATGTCTAACAAAGTTTGGTTCCTCCGCTCGGACACCCCATTCTATTGGGGCGTGCCTGGTGGAGTCAGCTGTGGAACAATTCCACACTGTTTTAGATGATCAATAAACTCATAGCATAAATATTCACCTCTACGATCCGATCGCAGAAATTTAATTATCTTGCCAGTATGATTATGTACCTTATTCTGGAACTACTTGAACTTTTTAAAGGATTCCGACTTATGCCTCATTAAGTAGATGTAATCAAATGTACTAAGATCGTTGGTATCGTTGTGTTTGAAATGACAGTATACCATGGGGGTACCCACAGTACGGATTTGATTTGGCGATGGAGAGTGCTGTGGACGAATCTTGTGTTAACGGCAAAATTTGGTAAGGCCCAGGCCCAATGCAGTTTCGGCACAATTGAGGGAAATTTTGGTAAGGTCCATATCGGCTCAGCGTTATTACGTCCTACTTTTATGTCTCGATATCGGTTTCGATACTAGTTGATTTTACGGGTCAAATAGTTCAGGCCGATAACTTTATCTTGATAGGTTTCACGGCAAATCTGCTCTTCATGATATGTCACGTCATATAATTTCTACTATGTCATCATTGCTCTTCATTTAATGCCCTGGTGTACGTTAAGACCGTCGGCTCGATAGCCGATAGGCGTTACTACTTATATTTTTTGTTTATCTTATCAGTTGCAGGATCAAACTGATTG
>KE372979.1:1038984-1050842 GCA_000418225.1 Zizania latifolia | reverse complement strand
TCTTTCCCTTTAACGACACATAGTGGGACAAGATCTATATTCAACTAACTCCTAGTGAGCTTTGGCATCACTACTAGAAGATTAGTGATATAGGTAAGCAGCACTTTGCTAATCACATCCCTATGTGACTCTTGTTCGTTGGGGTAGCATCCTATGCCTCGACGTCCAACTCCATGCCCCAAAGCTCAAAACCGTTTTGGTAGCTTTGTTAAGCAAATCAATACTATGCATATGGTTGTCTGACATACACCCTAACTGGTCAAGATAAAAGATAGCACCCTGCTTTAGCAGACCCACCATACAATGATTAAAACCTTTATAGGTGCAGCTATTGGAAAGGGTATCAATGACTCTTACTTTTCTGAGAGAAACTATTCTAACAAAGTAACGATGCCTACCGCACACAAAACATGAAAGAATAGTATGACAGGAACATAAGAAAACATCACATGCAATCATATTAATTGTGACATAGTATGGCCCTTTTCACACGGTGATCTCTATCTCTATGGTTCCTGTTCTTTGGGTCATCACGCTTCAGGCCTCCATTAACTTGTATTAGTCTATCACACCTAATAGCACTATACTAATTACATGAGGAGAAGTATCACATGTCGACGCGCAGGTCGTACAATATTTGAACAGTCTTGGGCTGCAATTAACCATGACACGTAGGCCATAAAAATTACATGCTTGTATCTTATACATTACAAGACCATACCAATCACAACATTATCTGTAAAAATGAGTTAGACGTAGAATCTACACGTGACTGGACAAGACCCAGAACTTTCTGCTCAAAGGCTCGGAACTTCCGATCGAAGGGCCCGGAACTTCCAATCTAGGGCTGGAACTCCCAAAATCAACCTTCTGACTCGAATTTATTCAGGCCCAGAACTTTCGGGTCATACCCGAAACTTCCAAAAATAACCTTCTGTATGGAATTTATTTCTGTCCAGAACTTTTGAGCCAACCGAAACTTCTGGACCCGGAATTTCTGAAAATAACATTCTGTATCGACGTTTATTTTGGCCCGGAACTTCTAGGTCACACCCGAAACTTCCGACAATCCAACGAAAAACAATAGATCTAATCTATTTCCACCACATATCACCTATATGTGATCGATCCAGATCGAACATTACGCACGTAGGCTCTGATACCACTGTTGGCTTATGGGGAGGCTACGCTAGCATTAATTTCAAAAATTTTACCCTGTGCGTCCAAGAATCATGCATGTAATAAGATCATGGATCGTTACCTCAAGCCAGAAGATGCACTCGGGTAGCGGAAGTAGAGTCGATGAAGCGCGTCCTCGATCGACTCCGCCCGGCTCCATCCGATCATCGGTGGCGAAGTCGGTGTAGTTCGACAATCTCCACGGGAGAAGATCAGCACCGTAGTAGCAACGGTGCCTCTACAGTATCCACACGTATAGGGATGGGATCACCTCAAGCCGGTATACTAGTACCGCGCTAGAGATTAGGAGAGAGATGGCCACAACCGGTGTAGCCAGGAGAGGTGACGGATAGGGTTAGATCAAATCAACAGCAATGTCAGCAGCCTTTTCGTTCTAGCCCCTCCTCTCCTTATATAGTGCCATCTCATGGGTTTTTAATCAGTATTAAAGCCCAACATATCTAATATATTTGTCTGGACCCAAAACTTCCGGTCGTAACCGGAACTTCTAAAAATAACCTTCTGTATCGAATTTATTTTGACCCAGAATTTCTGGTCCTAACCGAAACTTCCGGCTCATCCAGATTTCACTTTCAGGCAGGCCCAGAACTTCCGGTCCAATCAGAACTTTTGGCTCCTCTAGAAACCAAAACTGGGGCTGGCCCAGAACTTTCGGTCTAATCGGAACTTCCGGATGCTCCAGAACCTAGAACTTCTGGCCTCAGGCCAGAACTTCTGATTTCCTCATAATTCTCTTGGGCATATCTCCATCACCTGTGCTTGGCTGAGCCTAGCAAGGAGGGCTAAGGACGGATGCTCCTCTAGGCAGGTGTAGGGGTGGGTAAAACTATCGGTGGAGTAGTCAAGTGTAGGTAGGAGACGGAAAGGGCTAGCACTAAGATAGTCATGGTAAATCTGTCTCAGGCGGCCTATAGCGGAGTAGGCGACATCTTGCATGGCTAGCATGTAGGTGGGATGGACTATGGAGAAGTAAAGGCTCTCTACCTCATGGGTCAGGGGAAATAGGAAAACTGTCACATGGCAGGGGTGCGGGGGTGTGGGGTAGGTAAAACTAGCATAGTCGGGCGTGGCATATCCAAGATACTCGGCCAACTCTCGGAGGATGCGCACAAATCCATCAAAACCCAGGCCCTGGGTGAAGTGAATTAGTCCGGTCGACATCTACAAAAATTTACAAAAGAAATAGGTAAGTGAACAAATAAGCAACATAAGGATAAAGATAAATTGAAAATATATATATATGTTTTGTTTTTATGCTAATTTAACCTATTAAGTCTTTGGGGTTCCCATCCTAGGGTCAACTTGCTCTGATACCACCCTGTGACACCCCGCCCCGTACAGACTGGGCTAGTACGAGGAGAAGGGTCAATGTACAAGTGATTCCACATCAACTCTGACATTTCATCACCTTATCGGTAGATCATGGCGACACGTAGCGTCGGAATTTTATTACAAACGCCGTATGAGACATACCTCGCAGCAATTAGTCCTTACATAATGTTCAACAGCGAAAGCCAACATCATTTATTCAAGCAACTCTACTACTCCTAGTTGGGAACTAGAACTGGAACCCTAATCTTCACGGTACTCTTACTCTTCCACTCCTTCTCTCATTGCGGCGGCATACGTCTTATCCTCAGGGTCTTCATATTCTGAAGGTGGTGAAGAGAGAATGAGTACGAAAGGTACTCAACAAGTCCCGAAATTTAATATAGATGCATTCGGGAGAAAGGATGGCTTAAGTTTTAATTTGAAACAAACATGCATAGAAAAATTTCTAAGTGTGATCCCCTGTCCGATCGAGGTCCCAACCTCGATTGAAACATTTAAAGTACCAAAAATTTGTTGAACAAGTTCTTCCCGGGCGAGCCCGACATTTTACGAAAACAATTTTCTTCTTTTCAACCTCTCATCTCGATCCATCGCTAATCATTTTTCCATAATAATCCTTCAAATTTCTCTATTCAACATTCATCTTCCCACATCACGTCCTTCCACGTCTTTCATCTTTTTTTCTTAATCTTTTAATTCATCATCTTATTCAAAACGATTTATCTCTCCACCTAGGATTGATTCCTTACCCTCTCCCAATAAAGCCGTTCGACTTCTCGAATCACACAGGTTCGTTGCCGACCACTAAGGCTGGCCGTACACCACGAAGGCGTACTCTGGTAACGCTTTCCCATCCCACAAAGATGTTTATTCGCAAAGCCAACCAAACACTACGCAAAGAAAAGTCATCAATGCACGCGCCTATGACCGTGGGCACGAATGTTCAAACAAATTTAACTTTAGCTGAAGGTGTATGCTTTACCCTTACGATACGAGCTTACTTCTACTACCCTGGTGGTAGAGGAGGTTCGTGACAAGGCCTTTCCAGAGCCAGCCTAGGATAACCCATTGCCACGCTAAACGGGTCCACGACCAAGGAACAGGCAGTTCGTGACTCCTTTCCCCTGAAATCCCGCGGGTGCTTGACTCTTACTCCTTCTATCACACTTTTCAGAAACACCACACTAGACCGCCACTTGGGCAAATTTTTCCAAACAAGAGCCACCCCGGTGATTTCACGTCCCCGACAATTACAAACCATCCTAAGCCCACTAAGTACTTAACCAGGGGCAGAGCGATTATACCCGTAAGGTTGCACGATTGTGGTGCATGATGTAGTTCCCCAAGGAATCGGTCCTTATGCGTCATATGAGACCGGGCCACAAAAGCGCCGATCTCACCTGACAAGTTTTTACCCATCAACCCCTCTTTTCTTTTGTTTTCAACCCATTGGTACTTGGTACCATTTTTGAAATACTTTTCTAAATCCTAATTTTCATCCCACACGCAATCATTCATTCTTTTCACAATCACGGTATATAAAAGCATGTAAATGTAAATAAATATAAAGATAATAAAGACATGTTTTGATTTCATACAACCTATCACAATACTAGGATAAAGTTGTATAAATTATCAAGGCTATCAAGGACATAACAAGCACAACATCACAAAGGAAGGCTAGGTGCAACAACTTTTAGGTTTTACTCGACTTAATCGCTCGGTCGATCGTCGTTAGTTAAGTGTATGTGTGCGTGTGTCCTAATCATGCATATAGTAAAATTTATTTAAACAATATGGGATCAACATGGTCAAAGGAGGGAACTTGCCTTGCTCCGGAAAGTAGTCGAGGTCCTCAGAATTGAAGTCATGCGGATTTTCGGTTTCAGCTACTACAACGGAAAATAGCATCACATAGGTAAAACATTCACATATATCGAGAAAATAAATTTTAAATGTTCTGAAATGAAGTTTAGAATTTAAAAAAAAATTGAAATTTAAAAGGAGTTATTCGGAGTTAAAATGAATTTCCAATAATTTTCTAAAGTTTTAAACCTTTTCTATAAATAGATAAAAGGTACTGCTCATTTGGGCCGACAGAAAATAATTTCTGGAAATTGAAAAATGACACTATGCTACTAGGCCAAAATGGCCGGCCCAACAGACGCGGCGTGCGGGCGATGCACGGGGCGTGCGCGTGGCAGCGGTGACTAACACGCGGGCCCTAGCTGTTAGGGCTGACGCGTGGGACCAGAAGGATGGCGACACGGCGTGTAGCACGGCTGACGTGTGGGGTCAGGATGTCAGCGACACCAGTGCTCCACCCGACTGACGAGTGGGCCCGCTCGGTCAGAGACACAGAGCAGAGGACTCGCGCGTGGGTGGGAGGAAGAAGACGGTACGGACGATCGATAATTCTGGCCACAGATCTCCCTCCACAAAGCACCAATCGACGTGAAATTTTACAAGGAGCTAATGTAGACCTAGATGAGGCTATCTAACGGTGGGATCTAGGTTTAGAGCTACGAAGCAAGCTCTCGGCTGCAACGACGGCGGTTCAGGTTATCGGTGGTAATGGCGACGGCGAAGCTCCGATCGGCCATCGGAGTTCGGTTTAACCATCTACGGGGCACCATGATGCTACTAGTATACTCAGATTAACCTACGGGGGTCTCGGTTGGGCTGGCGATGGTGACCCGAATGGTAAAAAGGCGGGGGTCGTCGCCGGTGAGCTACGGTGGCCGACGGCCTAGGCTAAGGCTAGAAACATGATCCAGGGACTATGGCGGTGCTACTGTACAAGTGAATCAGGATATAGCAATTCCTTCAGCAGGGGTCGGTGGCGAGTGGCGATCGGCGGCAGAAATTGGGCGTTTCCGACGATGGCCAAATCTAGTGATCCAAGCTGCATGATCGGGTCATTTAAGATATCGGGGTCACATTTCGGCCAAGAGTTCGTGCAATGGAACAGTGGGGAGGAATAATTTGGGGCTTACCGAAAGTGGCGGTGCTTGGATCCAGCGGCGACAGGGCGATCCACGGCGCGGGAGCTCCGGTGGGTTCGGGTGAGGTTGAGTGGAGTGTGTGGGAGTGTATAAGCGAAAGAGAGAGGGTCCGGGGCCTTTGTACGCCAAGGGCGACAGCTAGTCGACGGGATGCTGCGCGATGGGAAGCAGCGTGGGGCTGAGCTGGCAGGACACGGGGCTCGAGGTGAAGTGACGGTTATAACTTTCGAAGACTTGTGTCAATGCGGGATTGGCTGGCGTGGAAGGCGAGGTGGTAGTGGCGTCAGCGGGCGTGGGTGGGTCGCGGAGCGGCGATGACAGCGGCGATGGTGGACGAATGGCGACGTGACGCACGAACGGCGACGAAGGGGCGGGCGACGCGTGTCCAAGGACATGATAGGGTGGACGGCGCACTGTACGGCGAGGCGCGGCTGAGCTGGCGGTTCTAGCATGGGGCTCGGAGCGGTGGTTCAGCGCGATGGCTGACGCGACGTAGGTGCGGGCGATCCAGGGGCAGGCGTGGCGCGACGGCGACGTGGGTGGCGTGATAGGCACGGCGCGGGTGCGAGTGCGGTGATGGCGAAGTGCGGGCCTGACAAAGGGGTCGGATCATTTAGTAGCCAAAGAAGTGGTCAGCAGTCTGTAAAGCTCCCGAGTCCCACACTCGGGAGGATGGCTCGATTGCAGGCACTCGGACAATCAAAGTTGATAGCTAGACCGCCCCATCAATGATAATAAAGCTTGGGCGTGTAACTGTTCAATCAAGACAGCGAGTAATGCCAAGGTTAATAGCCCACGTCTTGACCGTTTTAACTGTTGTAAATGGACTTAATAGGACGCATAAAGCCTAAACGCTAACCCCCGGTCCTGGCAGTATATAAAGGGCTCGGGGGAACCTCTTACGGGCATGACGTTTTTTGGCTGCACATTCTGTTAGATATATCCATACTTTCTCATATGCTTAAGGCTATTTCAAGCCCTTAAACTCATATTTCCACACACACAGGACTAGAGTTATTATCCTTCGGGAGGCCCGAACCTGTCTAATTCTTGTGTCTCATATTTTTTGAGCCAACCACTGAATCTCGACCACAGCCGTTCCCTTACACCTATACAAAACACCTCTGTGGGTAACCCCGTAGAGGACCGTCGTACTTACGCGACGACAAACGCTTAATTGGATTCAATGGGACCTCACCTTCCACTTTCCTAGCGGTGTCAGCGCTGGTTTGAAATTGAGAGTAGACAGTAGATGGTAAATAAATAAATTATTTCGTCAAATAGTTTATGGATTTAAAGGAATAATTTTAATGCAAAAAAATTGATATTAAAACAAAGTTTTTGATATTTTTATATAACAAGTTTTTAAATAAAGATACACCTTTAAAAGTTTGAACTATGTGCGTCACACTAATCCCTATTCATCGGAAACAAACGCAACACGAAGATAAAAGTAAATACTATAGAGAGGATAATGTATATGGATTGCACACATGAAATATTTGATGGTTGCCAATAAAAATTAGATCCGATTATTTGCTACTCTCATATGCAGAAATAGATTTAAATAGTTCATATACAATCAAGTAATAGCTTCTGTTTCTGCTGTTTTGTTTAACAATCAGTTATTGATTCTACCATGTGTTGAGAAAATGTGGGGAACAAACTCTATCTATTGCTTATATATTTCAATGATTATTTACCTGAACTGTTGTTTGGTGTTTTCACTGTTTTTTTGGTGTTTTCTGTACTTGTCTTTGGGTGCAAATATTCCTTAACAAAAAAGGATGGAAATATTTATATTTTTGGGGTTCTCTTGTTTATAGGACAGTTCTTGTGATCATGGCAGGGCTTATTACACATCTCGACAATTTCTACAAAAAGATGCAAGAGTGTTTACTACCGAGATTGATTCTTTTTAGCAACAGCTTAAAATAATCAGAATTATAAGATAATGTTAATTATTGAATAAGCATGGAGATGATGATTTTTATTATTTGTTATATGGATGATTATGATTAAGCTAACTATAATTATTCTGTTTAGCACATAATTTTTTACTTTAACAATAAGCTATCCTGTCATACTAGATAGAGTGGCTAATCAAACGGTGTTGATCTTCTCGGTGCTGTTGACGATGTGGTGGTTGTCGCCGTCCATGAAGCGCTGCCAGAACCAGTGCTGCTTCCAGACCCTCTCGGTCATCTCCTCGATGGGCACATTCTTGGTCTCGGGGAGGAAGAAGAGGACGAAAAGTGACATGACGACGACCCATGCGGAGAAGAAGGCGAAGATGGTGTACTTGAGGTGGCAGAGCATGGAGAGGAAGGCCTGCGCGACGACGAAGGTGAAAAGCAGGTTGACGCAGACGGTGACGCTCTGCCCAGCGGAGCGCGTCTCCAGCGTAGGGATGGATACGGATTTGAAAATATCCGAATTATCCGTATCCGTATCCGATAAATTGTAAATATGGATATCCGTATTCATATCCGAATTAGATGTGGATGATAAACGGAAATATCTGAATTCGTTTGACAAATATGGATATAGAAACGAATATCCGAATTTCTGCTGAATGTGGATATGAAAATGGATACATCTGTATCCGTTTTAGGATTTTACACAGATCAGACTTTTAGAGACTCAAGATGACATGTCATTACTATATTAATATGTATGGTTTACTAATTCTTTATGTAATTATAAAATACTAAAGTTAATGGGCTTTTCTAGCAGTTCAAGGCAATAAGATATTTGCAACTTTATTTGAGCTTGAAAATTTTTCTACACTCAATATACAACATAACTTATTCTATGTAAAATTTTTGTATTTTTCTAGGTCTGTTTGCTATTTTTAATTCATTAATTATGTTTCTAGGATTTAAATTAAAATAGGTGAAATTTCAACTGCAAGTGTCTGAAATAATGCACCAAAATTTATAAAAAATAATATTAATGTTTTTTAGTCTATTTTTAGTTCTTATCCACTAAATTTAAAGAATTTTTAAAAAAATCTAGGTTGCGACATTTGATCGGCAATGTGAGGCTTAATGGTTTTTTAATTCTAAAAAAAACAAATAAAGTCTAAAAACCACGAGACTTGTTATGGTGTTATGATATGATACGTAGATACTGCAATAAAAATTTTAAAATGTTTTAAGAAAGTTTTCACGTAGTATGTTAAGAAACCAAAAATTCTCTAAGGAGGAATTAAGGTTTAGAGAAGGAATGGGTTATGTTTGAAAGCAAATCGATGGTTAAATTTTTGTTTTAACTTAAAACTGTTTTTACAATCAAAATACAACATACCTTATTCTATTTAAAAATTTGGTATTTTTTTGATCATTTTACTATTTTTAATTCATTAAGTGTGTTTTTAGGATTTAAATTGAAATATGTGAAATTTGAACTGCAAGTGCCTGAAATAATGAACAAAAATTTATAGAAAAATCATATTCATATTTTTGAGTCCATTTGTATGCCTTATCTACTAAATCAAAATAAAATTTGAAAATTCTAGGTTCCGACACTCGATCGGTAATATGAAGCTTAATGGTTTTTTAATTTAAAAAAACCAAATGAAGTCTGAAAAACACGAGACTTGTCATGGTATTATGATATGATATGTATATGCTGTGATAAAAATTTTAAAATGTTTCAAGAAAGTTATCACGTAGGATGTTAAGAAACTGAAGATTCTCCAAATAGGAATTAGGATTTAGAGAAGAAATGGGTTAGGTTTGAAAATAAATCGATGATTAAATCTTTGTTTGAACTTAAAACTTTTTTTACAATCAAAATACAATATACCTTATTCCATGTAAAAATTTGGTATTTTTATGGGTCAGTTTACTATTTTTAATTCATTAAGTGTGTTTTTAGGATTTAAATTGAAATATGTGAAATTTGAACTGCAAGTACCTGAAATAATGAACCAAAATGTATAGAAAAATCTTATTAATATTTTTGAGTCCATTTGTAGGCCTTACCCACTAAATCAAAAGAAATTTTGAAAATTCTAGGTTGGGACACTCGATCGGCAATGTGAAGCTTAATGGTTTTTTAATTCTAAAAAAACCAAATGAAGTCTAAAAAACACGAGACTTGTTATGGTGTTATGATATGATATGTAGATTCTGTGATAAAAAATTAAAAATGTTTCAATAAAGTTGTCACATAGGATGTTAAGAAACCGAAGATTCTCTAAGAAGAAATTATGATTTAAAGAAGAATGGGTTAGGTTTGAAAATAAATCGATGATTAAATCTTTGTTTGAACTTAAATTTTTTTTACAATCAAAATACAGCATACCTTATTCCATGTAAAAATTTAGTATTTTTTGGGTCAGTTTACTATTTTTAATTCATTAAGTGTGTTTCTAGGATTTAAATTGAAATATGTGAAATTTGAACTGCAAGTGCCTGAAATAATGAACCAAAATTTATAGAAAAATCATATTCACATTTTTTAGTCCATTTGTAGGCCTTACCCACTAAATTTAAAGAAATTTTGAAAATTCTAGGTTGCGACACTCGATCGGCAATGTGAAGCTTAATGGTTTTTTAATTCTAAAAAAAATAAATGAAGTCTGAAAAACCCAAGACTTATCATGTTGTTTATGATATGATATGTAGATGCCGTGATAAAAATTAAAAAATATTTTAAGAAAGTTGTCACATAGGATGTTAACAAACCGAAGATTCTCTAATAAGGAATTAGGATTTAGAAAATGAATGGGTTATGTTTGAAAACAAATCTATGATTAAATCTTTGTTTGAACTTAAATTTTTTTTTACAATCAAAATACAACATACCTTATTCCATGTAAAAATTTAGTATTTTTCTGGGTCAGTTTACTATTTTTAATTCATTAAGTGTGTTTCTAGGATTTAAATTGAAATATGTGAAATTTGAACTGCAAATGCCTAAAATAATGAACCAAAATTTATAGAAAAATCATATTCACATTTTTGAGTCCATTTGTAGGCCTTACCCACTAAATTTAAATAAATTTTGAAAATTCTAGGTTGCGACACTCTATCGGCAATATGAAACTTAATGGTTTTTTAATTCTAAAAAACCAAATGAAGTCTGAAAAACACGAGACTTATCATGATATTTATGTTATGATACATAGATGCTGTGATAAAAATTTAAAAATATTTCGAGAAAGTTATCCATAATTTATAGTCAAGAATTCTTGTATTAACTGCTAATTTTGTATACTCGGCACTTTGGACTTTTGGAAAATTTATGAAACGATACATCTGAACGCGGATTCATTTTAAGTTAAACTGAGTAAACATCTGAATACGGATTCGTATTCGAATTATCCGTTTTGTATTCGTATCCGAAAACATCCGGATTCGTATTCATATTCAAAATAAAATATGGTAAATAGTGCTATCCGGATTCGTTTCCATGCATATATGATCCGAATCCATCCCTACTACAGCGGGAAGGTCTCGTTGGGGAAGAGCCAGCCGAGCAGGCCCCATGACCAGGCTAAGGAGGAGACGTAGATGCAGACCATGACGACCACCATGATGGCCCAGCCATGGCCGAGGTTGTCGGAGCGGTCCGTCACCTTGATGCTACTAGTATACTCGGATTAACCATCTACAGGGCACCATGATGCTACTAGTATACTCGGATTAACCTACGAGGGTCTCGGTTGGGCTGGCGATGGCGACCAGAATGGTAAAAAGGCGAGGGTCGTCGCTGGCGAGCTATGGTGGCCGACGGCCTAGGCTAAGGCTAGTAACATAATCTAGGGACTACGGTGGTGCTACTGTACAAGTGAATCGGGATATAGCGATACCTTGAGCGGGGGTCGGTGGCGAGTGGCGATCGGCGGCAGAAATTGGGCGTTTCCGGCGACGGCCAAATCCGGTGATCCAAGGTGCATGATCGGGTCATTTAAGATATCGGGGTCACGTTTCGGCCAAGAGTTCGTGCAATGGAACAGTGGGGAGGAATAATTTGGGGCTTGCCGAAAGTGGCGGTGCACGGATCCGGCGGCGTCAGGGCGATCCACGGCGCGGGAGCTCCGGCGGGTTCGGATGAGGTTGAGTGGAGTGAGTGGGAGCGTATGCGCGAAAGAGAGGGGGTCCAGGGCCTTTGTACGCCAAGGGCGACAGCTAGCCGACGGGACGCTGCGCGGCAGGAAGCAACGCGGGGCTGAGCTGGCGGGGCACGGGGCTCAAGGTGAAGTGGCAGTTATAACTGCCGAAGGCTTGTGTCAATGCGAGATTGGCTGGTGTGGACGGCGAGGCGGCAGTGGCGTCAACGGTCGTGGGCGGGTTGTGGCGCGGCGATGAT
>KE372979.1:1010273-1024331 GCA_000418225.1 Zizania latifolia | reverse complement strand
GAAAGAGTGCCATCTTTGAACATCACATATGACATCTTTTCTGTCTGATTGTGAGTGTTTTTTAGGAGCTCACCCTGAGGACCAGTCCAAACGGCAACACTACAATTTGAGGTCCCAGTGTCAATGCCAATAGCAACATCGGGAAATGACAGCTGTGACTTCTCTTCCCCAGTGGTTTACTGGTTTCACTTTCAGATGACACGGTGTATACTTGTTCAGTCATCCTGCAAAACAATATTGCATCAGTAATGCATGGCAGCAGTATTTTTGTTGTAAGGAAGAAAAACAATTTGAACAATCTAACGTATACCCTAACATCACATATTTGGCTCAGTGCTCACAGTCCCATAACCACGCCCACACGGCCACACCACTTACCACATGTAACTGATTTAGCTCACCGTTGTTCCCGCGAGCTCGGAACCAAGCAAATCACGCACCTAGGGAAGAGATTCAGCGGCCACCCATTCGGTCTTACAGCACCCTGAGGAAAACAAACTCATGAGGGCAAACCAGGCAAGTGCAGGGGAATGGGAGACAGATACCTTACTCGACCGTGCGGCGGCGGTGGCGACGAATGAGCCAGAGACCGAGCCTGGACGGAGGTGGAGGAGGAAAGGCGGTGGGAGCCTTCCTGAATCCTGCCTGAGAGAAAGACGCGGCGCGCACGCCGACTGGGCAGCTGCTCCCGAAGCGTCGGGAAGGCAGGAAGCGGCGAGACGCCACCGGAGTCTTGAGAACGGGGCTTCTGAGGGCCTTGAAATGCTGAAGCAGGCCCGGCCCATTACAAACACTCCGAGTTCTGGCCCGAATCTAGAGCCCCGTGTGGGAGAAACTTGTGCTTACATGGTATCGGGCTGAGAACAAAATTTTGGCCCATAGAAGTTGGACAGGAATTGAGGACTCGAGGTAGAGGGAGCGGTCCAACATAAGAAATGGCAATTTTGTATGTTGGGTCGGGTACCCGCGGTTAACCGATAGGTATAGATTTGGTATTAAATTTGTGTCTATGGATTTTAGGTCTATTTAGTATTAGTTGGACGTTAGTTTAATTTAAAACAATAAGTACTCAGATTTACCTGATTAATAATTATATTCTTAAAAATCACTCTAGTACCCCCAACAGCCTAGCCCAATAGTGATTGTGCCAAGTGTCCTAGCCATCAGACTAGTGCGATGTGTGCGGCTACGCTTGGTTGCCTACCCATATCAGTCATCACTCATCGCGCTCATATCAACCTTGGCTCGCTGAACCAGCTGGTGCTCGCCGTCCGTCACCTATCGCCCTAAGCTCCCATCTACACGTCACCCACCACACTAGTCGTAGTCAATCGTTGCTCGTCGTTGAGTCCGTACGCTTCTTATTGGATTTCGGTATCCGATCGATTCAAGCAAAAATTTAGTTTGAAATTTGTAGATTTTTTGGACGCGTGTTTAAAAGAATTTTATAAGTTTACTTTATAAATAGGTTTTATTAAATTAGTAGGCTTCAGATCTATTGTCACGTCTAATTGTAATGTGCATATTCAACTATTCAACCATTCAACCATGTGACCACTGTACCACTCAGACTCTCAGAGCGATATGAAGCGCGGTTGATTTTTTTTCCCTTTTCGCGATGGAGTGTGTGTATATATGTCTTTCACATGCAGAAAATCCCAAAGACGATCGACAACGACTCAAACTACACGTCATGATAACCCCTCCTAACTCGCAGCCGTGCTCTGAACCATCATCATTCGCAGCTCGAGCTTTTCCACGAGGAGAATTCAAACACGGGCGCTCATACACGCGACGACCGGCCGGAGACCGTACATCGGTTATCATCAGCTTAAACCGGGATAACCCCTGATACCCCCAATCAAACCACCCACACTGCATCTGCATGCCACCACCACCCCTCCTTTCAACGTCGAAGCAGCTGCAGCGCCAACAATAATTACCACCGCGGCGGGGCAAAAAAAAAACTTCACCGGAAACGCACGTACGCGCGCGGGACGTACGATCTCCACTCAGCTCGCGCTACAGTAGCCGCACCCAGAGAACACACAAGGAACAATAGGATGTAGCTCAGCGAAGGCAGCCTCATCATTGTACCGGCCGGCCGGCCGCGCACACGGACGGACACGGCCCCATCTTTTCCGCCCAGATGCCGCTGCCGTGCTGCGCCGTGTCGACTGCCACCGCCACCGCTGCGACGACGCGCGCAGGCGTGGCATCCGTCGTGTCCATCCTTGCCACGCAACGCGCGCCGGAACTCGCCCCCCTGCAGGTGGTGAGCGTAAAATCCGCGGAAACGGATTGGGAAAAAACGATGGATCAGCTAGCGCGCAGCAGCAGCCAAGGCAGATATGATACGTGAACAGTCGCCGCGGCAGCGGCGCAAGACGAGGAGGGCGCCAGCGAGCGACCGCGCTAAGATTGGGGGCATGATGGCATCGTCGTTGGACTCACGCAGCAGCGGCCGCAGCAGCAGCTAGCATTGCTGGTGCCTGCAGGTGGGCAAGGCGAGACGTACGGCCAGTGGGCAGTGGGCACGTAGGAATTCGTAAAATCTAAAATCCAACGAAAAACAACAAGCAAATAAAGAATTCACGCAGAGCTAGCAATGCACGCTTCGAATTCTCTCGCTCGCTCGCTCGTCCCGTGTGGACTTTTTACGGCGAACGCATGCAGATGCAGTACACGCGTAAGTCGGTAAGTACGTTTCAAAATTTGAAACCGAGCCCCAGAAAGGGAGGATTTTTATCGTGTGGGGGCCGGATCGGACTCGTGAGTCACGGCTAGCTGCTGCATGTCAACCTCATGATCGGGCGACCAATGGACGGCCCGGGGGTAAATGGAGAGAGAGCCGAGGCAGCAGGCGTGTCCAGGGATTCCCTCCACAGAACGCGCACTTGTACGTACTCCGTTACATTGTCCTGCTTGCATGCGTGCGTGCAGACATGTCACGGCTTACAATTGTCCGTTGCATGGGGCCTGCCCGGCCACGAAATATGGGCGCGATTTGGTAAACCGAAAACGCACAGGCGGCAGTGGCACATGGCGTAATGGTCAATGATGCCCGAATCCATGCACACCATGTAGCAAGCAGTGCAGGCATTATTCTTCATGTGTGCGCAGTGATTCAAACACGGTTGACCAAATGATCCTTAACTATAGTTATTAACTGCTCTCTGGAACCTAGAATGTAAACAATTGTGGAGTTTTCACATATAGCTGAGAAGTAAAATCACATAAGAAGTATACGAAAGTACATGAAAAAATTAAATAAAAGATGACTGTGATTGGTCGATTGAGACAAGAAGTATACGGAAAATAGTTATATTTGAGAGCAAGTATCGGAGTACTCTCCTGTTATCACCAGGCATTCGAGCAGTATAAAGCAGTAGCACATGCCCGTGATATTAGAGTAACGGCGCTGCATGGCCTACACAAATACTCCGTAGACCATTTTTTAGACGGGCGAATGAATTGTTTGTTTAGTTAACAACATCAGCGCTAGTGCAGAAATAGCTCAGGTGGTAGTACTACACTACTACTGGTACTACATTTCACTG
Organism: Zizania latifolia; assembly: GCA_000418225.1. Lineage (NCBI taxonomy): Eukaryota > Viridiplantae > Streptophyta > Magnoliopsida > Poales > Poaceae > Zizania > Zizania latifolia. The sequence continues at coordinate 1,020,771 of KE372979.1, read as the reverse complement.
AAGTCTACAGTGCTACACACTGCGACTGCACCCCGGGTACAGGAAGCGGAAGCAGTAGTAGCCTAGTAGGTGAAGCCGGGCGCAGACAGGTGGGCCCCACGTCCGACATTCCGCGTGATCTCCGGTGGTCCACCCGTAAGCTTCTGTCGGCTAGTGTTCTCAACTTCTCTCCCTCAGACGAAAAAAAGGGAAAAAAACTCTCATCAAGTCATCAGCTAGGAACCTGTTTTTCTCACTGACACTAGTATTATAATCATACTGACACGTGGGGACCACTGTCTCCGAAGGTCGCGGATACCCCTTCGCACTTTGCAGTAGCAGCAAGAGCAGCAGTAGCACTGCAGCTAGCTGCTGGACTCTATCACACGACTTTAGCTTGTTCCGATCTATCGCAATCGGACTCCTCTCGAGGCCGCAGCCTCATCTCTTCGATATACAGACACCGTACAGTTGATCTTGTCCGCCATTTTTAGAGCTGTGATGTTCCGGCTGTGTGATGGGCATGAGGGCATCCCGTCGGTTTCTGCGCAATCTGTCGAAAGGAGCTTCAACGGAGGTGGAGCTTTTCAATCGTTAGGCCTTTGAGAAAACTCCAAAGATTTAGCTAGTTGACCTCTCCTGCTGGTCGTCTGGTCGTGTGTTTGATCTTAACCGAAACTACTCCTATATGAGTGTATACTCTAATTACACAACCATGTGTAGATGCATTTTGGCTGGACACAGACAGTGAGCACTACCGGCTGTCTACTCGATCGACAACTTTGACGCTAGCTGCTATAGTTTCAGGCTTTCAGCCTTCCAGGTTAGCTTTACCTAACCCGAGTCCTGAAGTCACATGCATGCTTGCATGCTCAGCTCCAACTTGCTACCTGGCTGTAGCTGGTAGTGGAGCTAGCTAGCGCAGAGTGCCATCTTGGACTGACTGAAAATGTCTAATTATTCTTCCATCATCTTGTAGGAGAGGACTAGTTCAGTTTTACGCATGCATGCACGCTCCTTTGCCCGTTACGTAAGCTGGAAATTATGGGCAATCCACTGTGCGCCCATGTGACAAGCAGTACGATAAAAAAGATACTAAGAGAAATAATCGTACGAAATGTCAGCATATATTCAAGTGCAGGGCTGCAGAGTGCAGAGTAGGATTGACTGTATATTGTCGTAGTTCTCTCATCCCCATATATTACGGTCCGATGGTAACACCGTACGCTGCCGCGTGACATGGCCGCTACTGTGCTTTTATCTTGTTTATGTTAGGGCACTCAAAGAGGAAGAAGAATGGTTACCTCTACCTGCCGTGCAAACCTGCAAAACAGAGTGGAAATGGTTACTCATAAAAAGGAAGTGTCAACTGTCAAAGGACTTATCTGGCCCGTAATTAAAGCAGTTCCTGATGAGGAGTTGCACGACTTTTATCATACCTAACCGTTTTGCAGTGAATTTGAAGTACAACAAGCTCGGCTGGGGAAGTTGGTCATGTAATCACAGCCTTCCAAAAAAACAAATGTAATCCAGTACTCCAGTAGTAATCATGAAAGAACAGGACCACAATTTCACAAAATTGGGACCAAAGCAAACCACTAACCAGCCTAACCTGCTCTCAGTACTTTACCAGCGTAGAAAAGTCCTACTCCCTCTGAAAAACTGTTTCCTTGAACGGACACAGTGGAAACTAGGCAGAGCAAGCCCGAACGCACATCGATTCCATCCATCCATCAATCGATCGATCGATCCACCGCGCGCACCGAAACGACCGAGTTGATCAAAGCCAACGTGTAGAAGCGCATCAGCAAAAGAAACTTGCCGGCTAGCCGCCGGCCGGCGCGCGTACGTGCATGACATGACCGAGACGACGTGGACGGCTGCCCACTACTCGTACTCGATCGGCTGGCTTCCCGAAACGCTCGAGCGGCTCGAGCCAAAGCCATCCCCAACGGGTCAGATCAGGCATCGCGCACGCTCTCGACTCTCCGGTCTCGTCGAGGTGACGGCGTGACGCGGCCTCTCACTATCTCTCCGTCCAACTCTCCGGGATTCCACCGAGCGCAACGCGACGGCGCGCTCGGCTCCAACCGCGCCTCGCTTCTCCATTAGTCAACCCGCCCATGCATGCATGCACGCACGCAAGCCGCCTCGGGAAGCGCGGAGAAAAAAGAGCCCTCCCCCCGCGGGTGCGTGCACTCGGAGTAGTGGTAGCGCCCTGCCCTGATCCATCGGTCGTGTACGCTGAACGCGGCCGGCTGTGACAGCGCGCCTGGCTCCGTGACGCGCGCAGACCGGCCGGCGAGAAGGAGAAGAGGAACAGGGGGAAGTGCTCGCGTTGCACGCAGCAAGCATGGCGTGGAGGCCGTGCTACCATGTAGCAGTCTCACATGCTGCAATACGCTGCGGCGGCGCGCGAGCGGCAGCTGATGTGGGGTGGCACGGCGAGGTTTGCGTGGAGTTGCCGGCTTGCCGCATTTGTTTCCTTCACATTTCGTTTCTGGGGCCGGCCTGGCGGCCGGGCTTCGCGTCGACTGCGCGCGCGCGGCGAGCTTGGTGGCTTTCCGCCTTGGCGCTTTTACGTGCGCGTGTGGTCGTCAGCGAGGTGGTACTATAGTAGGTAGGTTACAGCCTTACCTTGCTGCAGCATAGCCCTCATACTCCGGCCGATTGATCTATGCTAGCTTGCCACGACTAAACTTGCAATCTATTGGGTTGGTAGGTAGCATAGCCCTCCAGTTTTACCCTAAATTAAATTGATGTAATTATGTTTAGTTAATCTCATGTATGGTATTAATTGCAGAGGATATAATAACTTAAAAAGTTGGTTATAGAGTATTGTCATCTTAGAGTCTGTTTGATACAGCTCTGACCCCAAGATTCATGATGATAGATCTACGGTTTATACGATAAAATAAAGTATATTGATTTTTTTTAGTCCAAAGCAAAAAAACATGTGATTGAGCTGAATGCCCACAATCTACTCACAGCTACAGACCTAAGATTTTTTGGAGCTAGGTTTAATCAGCTCTAAAAAATCTTAGATCTGAAGCTATGCCAAACAAAACTGTTTTGAGTTACGACTAGCTGGATCCTGCACTAGAAGACCACTGAGACCTAGACTGTTCCTGCGTCTCCAGGGACTCTGCTCATAAGATAGTGAGTGAGGCTGGACCATTGTAGACTACCAATTGGAATAGAACACTAGGTCTAGACAAGTAAACCATCTCTAGGATCATACGGTGTGTGGGACATATGATGTGATCTGATGATGCATGGTAAGGGATAGGCGCAGTCCTTGCTCTTCGGATTCAGACCATGGTGTTGAAAGTAAGGACCAACTGTTATAAGTTAGAGAACAATGTAATCCAAATGCATAAATAATTGGTGCTTTCTTTGTAAAAAAAGAATTTACTTTTAATTATTTATCTTTATTATAAAAGATTTTACTTTTATATCCGATTCATAAACTAAGAAGTTTATTCTTTAATATATCTTACCTATTTTAGGTATCACTTTATAATACCTTCTTATTAGCGAGAGATACTTTAGTATTTTAATCTTACTACTAACTTATTAACTTTAACTCATAGAGAGTACTACTTTAAATATAAGATCCTCCTCTTCAGCCATTATCAGATCGGTGACATAAAGGGGTCGACATCCTTCTCATTGTCTCTCACCTAGGCCATCACCTCGTCACTGATTGCTACTTTCTGCTTTCTCGACAAATATATCATCGTCTTATAGGGCATAACAGATAGCCTAGTCGTCTGACACCTTCATATCCACAACCTCAGACTCTTTGTCCTCCTTCTATTCCTTAGACTCCTCCCCATCCTCATAATCATCTGCCTCTTGCTCGGAGTCGTCCTCAAACATCTCTTGCTCGGACTCTTCGATCTCCCACTCTCTCTCCTCCTCGGAACTCAACGAGTACATGGCCATTGTTTTAGTAGTTGGGTTCTAAAAAAGATGTTATAGACAGGTGTCACGGATTATTTATAGATATTGCTCTATTTTATTGTACTAACTTGATTTGTTTATTGCAGCATGTGGTGAGCTAGCTGGTCGGGAGGACGGGTGCCAATTGCCCCGTACCAATCTTGGACTGAGGTGTGGTGAACGCCCGAGTACAAGAATTGACCGACCAGCTTGCCCGAAAGGATGCTGCCCTAAAGAGGGCGAAAAAGGATGTGGTAATTCTCCGCGGCCAATTGGACATCCACTCTTCTGGTGAGTGCTTCAACGCTCTATCTAAATTTATTAACACTGTACATGGCGACTGTGTTAACCAGCGCTTCTCAAATAGAGTTGATGATCATGGAAGAGCAGTTGAAGACTGCCACCATGATGGCAAACCACTTAGTCACTTTGGCCGAAGTGGCTTTGGCCGAGTGGGATGAAGCCAAGGCGAGGGCGGAGAAGGCCAAAGCTGCGGCCACCGATCTCCAAAAGAAGATCAAGGTGACCGAGGAGAGGGCCGATAAGACAGTCGGTGAGTACAAAAGTACGCTCCGTCGACTTGCCTTTTTATTTACCCTGCTTAATGAATTTTTTTTTGAAACTTTGTTATGTTTGCAAAACTTCATCGGCGAGTAAATGCCCAGTTTGCTGACCTAGAGTTGCGTCTGAGCAATACTCAGACACAACGTGACCATTATCGGGCTGGGGCTGAGACGCTCATCAAGATGATCGATGGCGAGTCGGCCAGCACCGAGTTGTCAGTCGAACATTTTGTGGAACGTCTCCAAGGGTCGGCGACACGTCTGCGGGAGTAAGCCCGAGACTTCGTGCGGACGGTGGCCACACACGCATTCGGGATTGTCCGAGCGCTGTACCCGACAGCGCGCGTGGACTACATCCGACAGGGGTGGCCAGTAAACGTAGAGGAGTCTGACATAGAGCGTATCTACTCTGAAGTAGAGGAGATGGCCAACGTCCTTGTCGAAGATGTGGAGTTGTATCCAACTGAACCTGCCGAATAGAAGAAAAGATAACATAGAAGAAAGCAATTGTACAAATACTTTTTAAGTAATGAAGCAATATTTCTTCTTTATAAGTGTGTCCTATGCTCGACTGCTTGTTGTGCATTTTCAACTGTTTGTTATAGCCTAGGTCCGTAGCGTAGGGCAACTTAAGCCGCATGCACGCTGTTTGGAACCATTGGCGTCACATGTAGTCGGAAATAACACTTAAGACTGATCAGGGATACAATAGGAGAAAAACCGAGCCCCCGAGTGAGCAAAAAGATCAACAATAACTTGACCAAGCTAGAGCGGATCGTAGACTTTGAGTTAAAGTGATAACAATGCGAGCACTCGGGGTCGGGCAGAAAATAAAATATGACAAGCTCGAAAAAAATCGAACATCTTTATTAATCCAAAATAAGAACTTAGCTTATCATATTAAGGATAAAAGCGTCAAAGATGTTTAATATTCTAGGAATTTGCGACCTTTGACCGTCTTCACGCATCAGGCAATAAGAGCCTGGTCGGGTGACTTCCGAGATTATGTATGGACCTTCTCACGGAGCTGATAGCTTGTGGGCGCCGACTGTAGATTATACTCGGCGAAGGACCAAATCTCCAACTTGAAAGGACCGACCACGCACATTGCGGTCATGATACCAGCGTAGACCTTGTTGATACCGATCAGATTGAATAGCTGCAGCCAAACGAGCTTCTTCGAGACTGTCAATATCCTCTTCTCTTATCTGCTCGGCTGCACCTTCTTCATAATGCTGAATCTTGGGGGACTCGTGCAGCATGTCCACCGGTAAAATGGCCTCCAATCCGTAAACGAGGAAGAAAGGAGTCCGACCAGTGGTTCGGCTAGGCTGAGTGCGAAGGCTCCTAAGAACAGCTGGCAATTATTTCATCCACCGACTGCCGTATTTGTTGAGGGGATCAAAAATTCTGACTCTTAATCCTTGGAGTATCATGCCATTAGCTCGTTCGACTTGTCCATTTGCTCTCGGGTGTGCAACTGAAGCATATTTGACTTCAATACACTAATCTTCACAGAATTCCCAAAAATCATTGCTGGTAAATTAGGTCCCAAGATCTATAATAATCTGATAAGGAACTCCATATCGGTAGACTATGCCTTGAATGAACTATGTGGCTTTCTTGGCTGTGCATGTCCTTAACGGCATGACTTCTATCTACTTGATAAATTTGTCAATGGCAATGAAAAGACGATCATAACCCTGGGGGCCTTTGGAAAAGGTCCGACCATATCAAGCCCCTAGCACGTAAAAGGCCATGAAGACAGGATGGTTTGGAGGGCTTGAGCATGAAGATGATGTTGCTTGACGAAAAATTGATAACCTTGGCAGCTACGGACTAGGAGCTTAGCATCTTCATTAGCAGTCGGCCAATAAAAACCTAACGTGGAGGCCTTGCCAACTAGTGTCCGAGCACCAGCGTGATTCCCACAAATGCCCGAGTGTATCTCTTTTAGGAATTCTGACCCTTCTGATCAGCTGACACACTTCATGAGCACTCGGGTTGAAGCAGCTCTTTTGTATAACTCCGATCCCACTACAACATACTGTTTGCTCCTTCTGAAAAGGTGAATCGCTGCATCTTTATCTTCGAGAGCTTTGGCAGTGAGGATAAAATCAATAATATGTTATCGCCAGTCTTCTTCATTATCGGTAATGACCAATACGGATGGAGCTTGCTCGACCTCTGGAGATTGAACTTCTTCAACTTGAATCGATGGCTTCGGGAGCTCACGAAGAAAAACACCGCTTGGCATAGGGGCTCTTGATGAGCCTAGCTTGGCCAAGAAATCAGCAGCCGAGTTCTCGTCTCTTGGGACATGATAAAACTCGAGGCCACTAAACTTGCCTTCTAGCTCGCGGATCTCCTTACAATAAGCATACATCTTCTCATTGGTGCAGGACCAATCTTTGTTGACTTGGCTGATAACCAACTTGGAATCTCCATATACCATCAATCTTTGAACCCCAAGGAAAATGGCGATTCGCAGATCACTGAGAAGAGCTTCATACTCGACTGCATTGTTAGACGCCATGAATAATAGCTGAAGAGCATATTTTAACCTTTCACCTTGAGGTGATATAAGAAGAATTCCTCCTCCTGCTCCATCAATGCTGAGTGAGCCATCAAAATACATGACCCAGTGCTCTTGAAATTCAGCAGTCGACGGGAGTTAGATCTCGGTCCACTCGGCAACAAAGTCGGCGAGAGCTTGGGACTTGATGGCTGTACGAGGCTTGAAATCGAGGGAATATTCACCCAACTCGATGGCCCACTTCACAATCCGACCAGTCGCGTCCCTGTTCCGAAGAATGTCGCCGAGTGGAAACTCAGTGATAACCTCAACCGAATAAGCCTAAAAGTAATGCTTGAGCTTTCAAGCGATGATGAGGATGGCGTACAGGAGCTTTTGAATCTGAGTGTATCGGACTTTAGATGGCCCAAGTATCTCAGATATAAAATATACTGGCCTTTGAACCGGATATGCGTGCCCTTCCTCCGGGCGCTCGACGACCATGGCAGTGCAGACCACGTGGGTCATGGCGGCGATGTAGAGGAGCAGTGCCTCACCAGAGGTTGGCGCGACCAGGACTGGCGGAGAAGAAAGGAACTTCTTGAGGTCGGCGAATGCCTGGTCGGCCTCCGACGTCCATATAAAATCACCTTCTTTTTTCAGCAACTTGAAGAAAGGCATCCTGCGCTCGCCAAGTCGGGAGATGAATCGCCCGAGTGATGTCATACAGCCTGTAAGGCACTGAATGTGCTTGACGCTGCTGGGCTTCGCCATGTTCAATATTGCAGAAATTTTCTCTAGATTGGCTTCAATTCCCCGACTGCTGACGATAAATCCGAGTAGTTTCCCAGTCGGCACCCCGAATACACACTTGTCCGGGTTGAGCCTCCACCGGAATTTGCGGAGGTTGTCCACAGTCTCTTGGAGGTCGGGAATTAAATCTTCTGGCCTTCTGTATTTGATGACAACATCATCCACATAAGCTTCTATATTGCGACCAATCTGATCAACAAGGCATCGCTGAATAGCACGCTGGTATATAGCCCCCGCGTTCTTCAGCCCAAAAGGTATTGATGTGTAGCAATATGCACCGAATGGGGTGATGAATGATGTTTTCTCTTAATCTTCTTCCTTAAGGCTGATCTGATGATAGCCCGAATAGCAATCCAGGAAGCAGAGAAGGGAGCTGCCGGCCGTTGGGTTAACCACTTGGTCGATGCGTGGCAGCGGGAAAGGGTCTTTAGGGCATCTTTTGTTGAGATCAGTATAGTCAATGCACATTCTCTATTTCCCATTCTTCTTTTTTACAAGGACTGAGATCAGTATATTTTGCTTGACTGACTTGGCAGTCGGAAAGACATGGAGTTCATGCTCGATCAGCTCCCGCAGTACTCCTGGCATGTCAGAAGGTTGCCAAGCGAATATGTTAATGTTGGCACAGAGGAAGCTAACGAGCACGTTTTCCTATTTAGGATCAAGCGTTGTCTCGATCAGCGCTGTATTAGAGGGGTCGGCGTCCGAGAACTGAATACTTTTGTACTCAACCGACGAGGACGCCAAGCTTGATGTCGATGGCGTGGCGATCGGGATCTCCATGCTTGTGGTCGGCGTCATCTTGGCCGCCTGAACAGTCTCCTTCATTCGGATAGAGATGTTCGTGGCCTCACCCAACGCGAGGCTATCTTGCTCACATGCATGCGAGTTGGTAACATCCCCCTTTATTGAAAAGGCCCCACCCGGTCCTGAAATTTTGAGGACCAGGTAAGCATAATGGGGTACCGCCATAAATTTGGCAAAGGACGGTCGCTCAAGCACAGCATGGTAGGCAGTCTCGAAGTTGGCGACGTAGAACTTGATGTGCTTGGTCCTGTAGTTGTCCCGAGTGCCAAATGTCACTGGCAAGGTGAGCGCACCGAGTGGAATGGACGCCTTCCCCGGGACAATCCCGTAGAAAGGTGTGTCCGTCTTCTGGAGCGCGGACTCGTCGATGCCGAATGCAGCAAGCATCCCTTTAAACAGGACGTCGAGCCAGCTGCCACCATCAATTAGCACCCTCTTAAGACGCACCTTAAGGATGACTGGATCGACGACCAGTGGAAATCATCTCGGCTTGGGGACGTTCGTCCACTAATCAGCTCGGTTAAAACTGATCGGGATCTCCGACCACCGCAGGCGTTCAGTCGCCATGGTGCTGATGGCGTTGATGCGGCGAGCTAGCACCTTCTGCTGGCGTTTGGACTCGACAGCGATAGCTCCACCGAATATCATGAAAACCGTCCGAGTGGGTTCCTGAAAATCATTTTACGCTGGAGATGCCTCAGCGTCTTTGTCATCCTCTTTGGATCTCTTCTTCTTGTCATCCCGACGACGCTTGTCTTGCCGGAGATTTTCTTCCGCCTCTTTCACCATCTGATTCTGCAATTGATAACACCGACGGGTGGTGTGGTTGCTGTTAGGATGAATAATGCAGGGTTTATCTAATACCTCCTATAATGCCGAGTTCTTTTGACCTTAGGGTCTTGAGTTTTTCTCGATGACCATGACTTCCTTGTCCTTCCTTTTCTTGTTCTCGCGCAGAGAAGAGGACTCGGGCTTGTCACGGTCGTCACGTCGGGGTGAGCGGCGACGATTCTTCTTTTTTTTTCTTGTCCTTGTCGTATTCTTGAGTGCTCGGGTGCATCTGCTCCCGTTTAGCATCTTTGATGTTGGTGAACTGCTCGGTGACAGTGATCATGCTGCCAGGATCAGTCGGCTCATTCATGACTAGATGGCGAAACAACTCCGATGGCTTTCGCAAACCATCTTGAAAGATGGACATGACGTCTGCGTCGGAGATGCTGACGACGGTGGTCCGACGCTCGGAGAAGCGACGAATGTAGTCCCTGAGAGACTCACCGTCTTTTTAGCGTATCTGGTGCAGGTCATGCCATGAGGCCGGCCTTTGCCAGGTTCCTTGATAGTTGGCGATGAAAGCGTCACACAACTCCCCCCAAGAGTCAATAGAGTTCTCCGGGAACCCGGCCAACCAACTGATGGTGGCCGAGGATAGCATGACGGGGAGGTAGTTAGCCATGACATCTTGGTTCCCTCCAGCTGCACGAATGGCCGTGTAATATAGCCACAACCATTGGGAGGGGTCGGTCTTGCCGTCGTATAGCACAACTCCCGTTGGGCGGAAATTGCGCGGCCATACTACCCGACAAAGATGCTCGGAGAAGGCTGGGAAGCCGTCGTGGCGTGATATGTCGGTGTCGGGCCGGCTAACCCCCGGCGTGCCGTAGCTCCGGTCGAATTGATCTCGATGACGGAGCTCGCTGCGCTCGCGTTCACCGCGGCGGCGAGAAATGACGTTGCGTGCACCGCATGCTTGGTTGATGAATTATCGGGCATCACCCGAGTAGGAGCTCCCGCGACGCTCACTTGTACGTGAGCGTGTCGGCTGCCGGGACGGCCGGGGTGATGAGTTACGGCCCGGAGATCGTGACCTCACAAGTGG
>KE372979.1:971534-984451 GCA_000418225.1 Zizania latifolia | reverse complement strand
AACTCAATATTTATTAGTTATAAATTTTATAATTATTAATAAGAGGCTGTTCATCGCAAGGATTGGCAACTAGTGTAGCTTAAAACGGTATCCAACAGTTCATAATGGCTTCATCGTATCCCAGGTTATTTGGACTTGGGCATGATTATCTATGTTGCTTGAGGATAATTTTACCGTGGAGTTAAATTTAGTTCCACTCAAGGCTGACAAATCAAACCTCAGACAGCTTTGGGGCACTGAATAGTCCAAGGTCAATCATAGTTAAAAAAGTTAGACCCAAGCTAATAGGCTAAGGGCACTTAAGAAACAAGCATTGTTTACATGAATATTTAAACCTGCGATAGCATCCATTCAGCAGATAATAAGGTCTGAGTTGCACATTATCCATAGTGAATTAAATATTTTATGAATGAGAGGACCCATATCCATTATTCCTGAGCTTTTGTAGAAAGGTAGACTGTTTTTGAATTTTGTATGACCAATAACATCTTGCAAGAGTACTGACAGAATACTTACCCCTCCCTAGGTCATCAGAATCAGCGTGAACAACAACTGCCCTTCCCAATATGGAATGAGGCCCGCTCAGTGAAATCTTCATAAATCAATGGAGATGAATTACCAGTGCATTAACATTAACAATAAGATGACCAAACAAATATTTTACATATTTCAAAATAATGGAACCTGTAGGTCCTTTATGAAGATATCTGCAACCCCTGAAATAAACAGGCGATGTATTATTGGTACAGGAATTACTTTACAAAGAAAGTAACTTATTAAATTTAGTTGCTTCAATGGTCTTAACATAGACATAGTGCTAACCATCTTTGTTGGCTACTATGTTTCCCAGGTCGCCCACATGTCTTTCATCATCAGATGGTGCCCCATGGGTCTTATTGTGAGGATTAAAATGGGGTCCTAGAAGGTGAAGTAATTTAATCAGAACAAATGAAAAATAAGAATTAGTAGATGGCATGAGAGCATGTCAGGTCCTCCATGTAGCACCCAAGTATGGTTATGAAATATTCTGAATAAATTATTAGCAAAGAGTTTGATGTAATCAATTCCTCCAAAAAATCTATATTCGATCTACCAACCAAATAGGACAATTGTTCAGTTAAATGGGCAGTAGGTAGTAATTGTATGAGATAATTAGAAAGGATGAATCGATAACTCTGCATTGGAAACAGTTTTGTAGCAAACATTGAACATCTGCCGCTGCAAGGTAATCACCACCCATTTCATGATTCATCAGCAGATGTTGCAGCGGTCTTATTAAATGGACAAAAGACAAATATTTCCACAAGGATGTTGAAGGCACTGTAACTTATACTACATCCACTCTCAAATAGATGATGTCCTATAAATCTAGAATGCATGTAGTCAAACATTGAAATCTTAAATCATTAGTAGACTAAAAATATTCAGATTTGATACGTGGAAATGATATTAGTAAATTTCTAGTGAAAACTAATATCACGTAGACATGTAGTTGTATTTTCCATAATTTTATAAATATATAGCTGAAAAAATAGCATATAAACATATACGTTGGGGATTAAGTCAATGTCCAAAATGTTATCCTTTTGAGAACGGAGGTAGTAAAACCTCAGTTAGAGGCGTGGAAAACATTTTTTGTAGTGCACACATATTTATACTACCAACAATTTTGTGCAAAGCATTTTTTAACAAACAAATATGCCATTAGGCAATGTTTCACAGTACAATTCAATTGGTAAACGAAATTCCAATTCAAGTGACAGTTTCCATGTATCTTTGTTTGGATCAGCAGTCAACTCAAATTAGATGCCAAGCGTCTCTAATGGTGTTATGAATTCTACTTACACCTAATGGAGTAGCCGAGTAACTTAAGCTGTTTAGCGTTTCACACTTGCAATTCCCTGTCTTATCAAACAGTACCCTCATCAATTCGATGGTCCAAGTCACAAACCAAGCAACCATAATACGCAAATGAAGGCGACGAACCAGTGGAGTTGCAGCCGTTGGTGGTGTCGCCAAAGGAGTGGATGTGGAAGCCGTGAAGGCCCGGAGCAAGGCCGGTGACCCTCCCCCTCACCTCGGTACACCCTAACAAAGCGCGCAGAGAGACCACCGAATTACTTACGAGAGGACGCTAATTCACTTACGAGAAGGGCGGGCTGGGCGGCTGCCGCACGGCAGCAGGGAGCTCCAGGGAGGAGACGCGTACCGGTGGAGGGGTCTTGGAAGAAGTGGAGGGCACCGGCGACTGTGGTGTTACCTCCACCGCCGCCGATGAGGGCGACGCCCTTGAGGCCGCCGGCTTTCCCTGCCATTCGCTGGTGCCTCCCTCCGCCGCCTCGCTCCACGCTCGCTGGTGCTTCGGGCCTTCGGCTCACCTCGCTCCTTGGCCTTTCGCTTTTTTCGCCCCTCTTTTCTTAATGTTTTAGCTCCGCCTAAATCCACTGGTTCGTCGTGTGCTCGGCCGGCGCCCACAGAAAAAAGCTGACAGCTCATGGGCCGCCATGAAATCTGGATCGTGGGCCTGCAAACGGTTGCGGATACCCTGAACCGTTAGGAATCTTTTTTATAAATAATATTTTTTTACGAAATTTAACTTCTAATATGTGATCTCAAAAAATAGAAAAAATAGCTATTGGCGTAATTAAGAAATACGCAACAGGTTTAATAAACCTCAAAGGATTCGGAGTACTAAAGATGGTTCAGGCCTTCGAATAGGATAATAGCCTTCGTCCAATGATTTATATAGACTGCAGTTACAACCGACTACAACAGTAATGTATATTAGATTATATAGAGACAATTTAGTAATACTCCATATGAATACGGCAAGGCATACATCTTGTCGGAGGCGATAGGGGAACCCGTGGTTTTGACATCACTTCTGAGTGCTCTCGAACCACCGAGGCCCCTGACGGAGTGTCCCTCGCAATAGTAGAGCGGTTTCATGACTCCGTGCCTTCGAAGGGGCTTTGGCAGCTTTAGGCGAAGCCATGGCTAGAGCCTTCGGAGTGGCTTCGAAGTTCAGGTCATCTCTGTTTAGCACAGGATAAAAGTAAAAGTATTTTCCTCCAACAATAATTTTGTTGACACTTTAGCGGATCGACAGATGGTTCTGTCGACATCTAGTTCAACTATCGACAAAGAGAAAAGATTCTTCTATCGACAGTTCAACAGGCACGGGCGCGGGCACAGGGACTGGTGGGACGGCGTGCGCGGAAATCAGAGCAGCAGCGTGAGCGGAGCGAGCGAGCAAGCGAGGGCGCGGCGCGGGGGCGAGCGAAGCCCCTGTATCGACATTTGAACCATCGACAGAGCCTTCTATCGACAGAGGGCAAAATATTGACAAAGATCTTGGTAGTGTTACTCTATCGACACTTCAGGAGTCAATAGATGTCTATTTTTGCTATTTTTTGAAGTCGCATATTAGAATTAAAATTTCGAAAAAAAATTCAACCGTTTATGGGCTGGAATTTAAAATTTTGAATTCAAACTTTTGAATCTATGTGTAATTTCTATGTTATAAATGAGCCGAAATACTTGGTGCAAAGAAAGTAATGTAATATGCAGGTACAGTTCTCTTTCACATTTTGCTTTCTGGCGAATTCTTTTTATTATGTGATGTAATATGCAAACGCGAATACTGGCACACAAAGTCCACATGAAACCGAGAGACCGTTACAGCCCATCTTACAATTTATTTACCGCGCGGAATTCACCCAGCACGGGAACACATCTGACATTCTGACGTCAAACTCGATCAGTGGAGTGGTTCAGTACTCGGCTTCTTCGTCGTCGTCGTCCTCACCTTCGGCGCCGACCTCCTCGTAGTCCTTCTCTAGCGCGGCCAGGTCCTCCCTGGCCTCGGAGAACTCCCCTTCCTCCATCCCTTCGCCGACGTACCAGTGCACGAACGCGCGCTTGGCGTACATGAGGTCGAACTTGTGGTCGATCCGCGAGAACACCTCCGCCACCGCCGTGTTGTTGCTGATCATGCACACCGCCCGCCGCACCTTCGCCAGGTCTCCTCCGGGCACCGCCGTCGGCGGCTGGTAGTTGATCCCGCACTTGAACCCAGTCGGGCACCTTCATCGATTCGCATCCAGCAACAACAGAGCAAGAGAAATCAGAGTCATTTCCTGCTAAATATCAGCAAGAGAAATTCAGCTTGGCGAATGGCGAGAGCCAGTCACATCACGTCACATACCAGTCGACGAACTGCACCGTCCTCCTGGTCTTGATCGAGTGCACGGCGGAGTTGACGTCCTTGGGGACGACGTCGCCGCGGTACATCAAGCAGCAGGCCATGTACTTGCCATGCCTGGGGTCACACTTGGCCATGACGCTGGCCGCCTCGAACACGGAGTTGGTGATCTCCGGGACGGAGTGCTGCTCGTGGAACGCCTTCTCGACCGAGATGATCGGCGCGTAGGAAGACAGCATGAAGTGTATCCTAGGGTACGGAACCAGGTTGGTCTGGAACTCGGTGATGTCCACGTTGATGGCGCCGTCGAACCGCAGCGACGTGGTCAGGGACGATATCACCTGGGAGATGAGCCTGTTCAGGTTGGTGTACGTCGGGCGCTCGACGTCCAGCGACCTCTTGCAGATGTCGTAGATGGCTTCGTTGTCCAGAAGCACGACGACGTCGGTGTGCTCGATCAGTGAGTGGGTGGAGAGCACGCTGTTGTAAGGCTCGACGACGGCGGTGGAAATCTGCAACAGAAGTGGTTTCATTTCAGACTTGCAGTACAGGTTTCTCAGTTCTCCCATGATAACATTGGCAGGTTGACCATATTATCGGATTAAGATGGCATTTATAATTATGTAAATAAAAACATACTTATGTGATCATTAGTAGTCTAACATATGTAATTTATCAGTACGTGCAGAACTTTATTCTTCAGAAAAGAAAAGCACAAGTTAACTTTTCTTCTGGACACTCAATCACACATTCCAGGTCAAATATTGTCCTAGCTCCTCTGTTCCATGGTATAAATGTGACCTCACATGATATAGTCAAGGACCGTAAAATTTCTCTTATGCTTAACATATACTCAAGGAGATAGTATCTGTTTCCATCAATAACAGGATGATGTGGGTGCAGCCAGAAGGAGATCTGTCTGTCTGAAGGTACCCATGTCTGGATGCTATGTCTTCTGATAAGAACATATGAACAGTTCCACTGGTTGACATAGATAGCTCAACTACAATGGCCGTTGGCGTGTTTTTTGCATAGCTTTTCCATTAAGATTAGACTAAATTGTTTGAAAGGAACCTTTTGATATTCAGAAAAAATGGTTGAAAGGATATTTCTACACAAAACAGGGTCAACAAGTGTCGTTGTGTAAGAACAACAGTATCCTTGGGGATACCCGAGGACTAGATTTGTGTAGGCGTATGGGGAAGACTGTGATCGAAATTCAATGGTTATCTCACGAATAACGAGAGACAAGAGATTTTAGACAGGTTCAGGCCTCTTGGAGGATAATAGTCATAATCCTGTGTGTTTGTATGTGTGTTCATTTGGAAAAACCTCTCTGTAAAGGGTGCCCCCGATCCCTTTATATACTGTAGGGATTGGGGGTTTACAGTTTAGGGTTTAAAACAGCCCCTTTAATCCCATTAAATTAGTTTAAATCACCTGGGATCGTGGGCTTATGAATACAGCGGTTATGCGCTACATTAATATGACTGTTACGTCCTGGAGTTTATTACTATTAATAAGTGCGACCGACTGTTGAGCGAGGCCTCCGAGTCTTGGAGATCGGGCGTCCGTCCGAGTCCTGGCAGTCGGGCGTCCGTCCGAGTCCCGGTAGTCACCACTCCTTCTAGGTCCTGGTGGTCGGCACACCTTACAGGTCGTAATTAATGCTCTGCCTTTTCGATCCCGTATTCTATCTGATCACCATAAATATACTCGGAGAGTACCCTGGGGTCGTATCCCCAATAGGAGCCCCCGAGCTTTTTACAACAGAAAGACGATAATCATCTAAGTGGAGTCGAGAAGTTGTAAAAAGCTTCGTCTTAATGGATTTCTTCTTCAATTAGGCAAGGGCACCGTCTAGGTGCACCTGCCGGGTGTAGCCCCCGAGCTTGAAGGTTTGTTAGAGAGAACAAGCTTCAAGGTCTAAAATCTTGTCCTAATATCATCAAGGCAGGAGAAACTTGAGCCACCGAGTGCTGTGTCGATCGGGTAATTTGTTGGAGTCCGAATATATTTTAAATCTCTGATACTGTGGGCGAGAAGGCGTCCGCTGGAATCCTTTGGCGTACTGGAGTACGTGGGTCCCACATTATTTTGGCGAAAAGGGCAGCAGTTGCCACAAGTGGGAGTATGGCCCACGAAGATCGTGACGAGACAGGTGCTAGTTGCCGCATATAAGCAACTGCAGGCGTTCGTGGGGTCCACTGCGGACTTGATAGAGAAAATGTCAGACTGCCGGCTGTAAAAGTAATGGAGTATGTGGGGCCCCCAAAGATTTTGGCGATCAGGCGTCAGTCGGAGTAGTCCGGCGACTGCAGGAGTAATGGAGAGTGTGGGCCTCCTCTCGATTTTGGCGAAAAGACGTCTGGTGGAAGGGATTGGCGTCTGTCAAATTTGACTGATGTGAAAAGACGCACGGGATCCCAAACGTTTTAGCAGAGGGATGTCGGTTGGAGTAGTGGGCGCATGTCCGACTTCTTTGTGCAACCATCGGATTTACGTTGGGCGGCTAGATGGTGTCGTTGGAGTGTGTTGACCGGCGCAATGATGACACGCTTTTGCTTTTCAAACTTGTCTTGAGGCGATTGCGGCGGGTTGGGGACCCAAACCGTCGCATAGTCGGCTATAGATAGCCCCATTCGTACTTCGTCCGCCGCACGCTTTCGCATTTGCTTGTAGTCTGTTTATCTTCTTTCTTACGCCCAAATCTCTTGCGCTGGCTCCTCTCCGCCCCGGCCACCATTGTCAGTGCGTGATGTGCTATCGCAAAGCTTGCCGCCTTTTTAATCTCAAACCCCTCGCTCCACCGTGCACTGTCCCGATGGCCTCCACCAACTCCAGCGTCGGCGTCGACCACTCGAAGGAGTTCATGAAGTCCATCTCTTCCGCGGAACGGCTTCGAGCTCTGGAGGCGAAGGGCGTTCTCCCGGCACAGGCATTGTCCCTCTGGCGCCCAGCGGCTGGAGAGAGGTTCCCGACTACGAACACCGATGAACTGGTAGTGTTCGAGTCTTTCTTTCTTCGCGGGTTCGGCTTGCCGGCCCATCCTTTTCTTCGTGGTCTTCTCCACCACTACGATATTTCTCTTTGCAATCTAAATCCCAACTCCATTCTTCATATTTTTATCTTCATTCAACTCTGCGAGGCCTATCTCGGCATCGACCCCCACTTCAATCTCTTGCACCACTTCTTTTTTCTTTGAACTCTGAACAAGAAAGTTATCGGCGGGGCTGGACTTTAGCTTCATGATGGGAAGGCGGCAGAGTACATCACCGTCTCCCTCCCGACCTCCAACAAGGCTGGCATTCTCAGTGGTTCTACATTGGAAATCACGAGCCGGTCCTGTCGCCGGAGACCGACCGAGTGCCGACACCAGTGCTGACCTGGTCACACCGCTGCGGGTCAGAAGATCAAGCTCAAGTGAACGAGCTCGTCCAGATGATCGCCCAGCTTCGAGGGGAGAAGCTCTCGGGGGTCCACGTGGCCTTTAATTTTGTGACTCGCCGAGTATAGCCCTACAAGAGCCGACTGTCACCAGGGTACGAGTACTCGGGAAGGGCGGACATCGCCCGAGAGTCGCCAGAGCCCCTGGGCATGGAGGAGAGCAAGGCGCGGGTGAAGGATCTCTTCGCCGGTCGGACAGCGGTGAGCAATGATGATGGCCCATGCTCCTTCAAGCTCAGTAACCCCCGACCATAGGTAAGACATTGCAGACTTGTCCTTTATTCGTGTAATGATATCACCTACCGGGTGCTAATTACTATAAAACCTGCAGGGCCGAGAGACGTTCTGCTCCCGCGCTCCATTGCCCGAGCAGTCCCGTTGGGTCAGGCAGAAAGACATCTACCGACCGATCAGCCCGATCGGCACGAAGAAGAGGAAGAATAAAAACATTTGTCCTCTTGCGACGAAGAAGTTGCGCACAACGGTGACATTTCAAGAGAAACTCAAGGTGCCATCGTCATTTGCTGGAGAAGCAGGTGCCGACTCGGAGACGTCCGAGGGCGGGCCGGGAGTTGTTGGGGCGAAGGTGGCATCATCGTCACCATCACCACCACCGCCGCCGCCACCGCCACCATCATCAGGAGGTCCATCGGGCACACACCGATGATTAGAAATATGCGGATTTCAGCGGTCAATCTGGTAAGGTTATTTTGACAAACGTGATAGATATTATGTATGTTATAAATTTAACTTTTGCTTGTTTGTTAGTGCGCCGGCTCCACTGCCCGGCAATGATAACACTGCTTGCCAGTCAGCGGTGGGCGACTCTGAAGCTGTCAATAGTGGGGGAGTCGATGTGGGAGCGGCCACGCTGGTTGACGCGATGACGACTACTGCGGCGAGGACCACTGCGGCGACGAATCCTATTAAATTGGTTTAAATTATCTGGATCGTGGGCTTATGAATACAGCGGTTATGCGTTACATTAATATGACTGTTACGCCCTGAAGTTTATTACTATTAATGAGGGCGACCGACTGTTGAGCGAGGCCTCCGAGTCTTGGCGATCGGGCGTCCGTCCAAGTCCTGGCAGTCGGGCGTCCGTCCAAGTCCTGTTAGTCGGCACCCCTTCCAGGTCCTGGTGGTCGGCACCCCTTCCAGGTCGTAATTAATGATCTGCCCTTTCGACCCCATCTTCTGTCTGATCACCATAAATATACTCGGAGAGTACCCCGAGGTCGTATCCCCAACAACAAGGAATATAGATCTTTTATCATAAGAAACAGGTATTTTTATTAGTTATTGTGCTTATTTTGGTATTCTTATGGAATAAAATTTTTGCTGGAAACTGGATGTGTCTGGGATGTTGCAGAGATAATCTATTTTACAAGAAATTGCAATGCCTAATGGACAGTTTGCTTATGTTTCCATCAGAACTTTTCATATCCATAAGCTTGTCAAATAATGATAAAAATCATCGTTGAAGACATTCTTTATGTTTGACCACTACATTTTTTCCATGAGATGGTAACTTACACCGCAATATTCTCTTATGACGATAAATATGAGGTAAATTTTATGGTATACCAGAAATATTGTGGACCATCCATTTATTTTGATTTAATGGTTAGGATTAAAGATGGTGACCTATTACCTCATAGGAGGTAATATATCACCCTTGATTTTTCTGCTCAGATTTTCTAATTTTCTACGCTAACTTTCTAATTTTCTATATATACTTTTCAATTTTCTGCGCTGACTTTCCAATTATCTGCCGGTCACTAAATATTTTTAATTTTAATTTATTTTTAATTCTAACTAAAATCAATGATTCAGATTAATCTTAGGCATTACCTTTTAAAAGGTAATAGGTGTACCAATAACAGATCTCAAATATGATATAATAACGACTGAATTGAGAATGTGAGAAGCAGGCATGATAACAAAGTATGCCTACTTTTTTTAGGTTACCTGTGGTGAAGGATAGATGGTGAACCCGAGCTTTGACTTCCTACCGTATTCTACTGACAGGCGCTCCAGAAGCAACGAACCAAGTCCAGAGCCAGTTCCTCCACCAACAGCATTGAAAACCAGAAAACCTTGGAGACCAGTGCAGTTGTCTGCCAGTTTTCTTAATCGATCAAGGCAAAGATCAACTACTTCTCTTCCAACTGCAACACAGGAACAGGTAGCGTATCATTCGATGTTACTCGGTTTCCAAAACAAGATCTGTATAAGTAAGAAATATGACTGTTTCACATGCGTGGGAATTATTTAAAGTAAGTCGACCCAAGGATAATGAAATTATATTCCTTAGATAAGTAGATAATGTTGGCTAGGTAAACACCCTATAGTAAGAGAAACGGTCTGATAGCATCTTCGTGCTCCTGAGCATAGCATTAATTCTTATTATTAGTTATGTTTGATTATACTTATTATTTAAGTTGTCTATATTTTTTTTATTTAGCGTATAATTCGTTTCTATTTAAGCATAAACTATTAATAAGTTGTCCCACTCTCAAATGAGACCTATATTACCGATTCGGACTCGCATTATACTATTATACCTGTAGGATTGTAGAATGTTGCTCGTGGATATTATTTTAGTTAGATCAATAATTTAGTTTAGACATTTTCAGATACACATTTTACTTTTGCAGAATGTCTGAGGTCCAAGTTAAACATCACACCTGTGTAGTGTCCGCGAGCGAAGTTGTTGGCAGCGTCTTCCTTGTAGGAGATGAGCTGCTCTGGGTGGAAGAGCTGGCGGTATGGCCCCGTCCTCACTTCGTCAATAACCGTGGGCTCCAGGTCGACGAACAGGGCCCTTGGGACGTGCTTCCCTGAACTCGTCTCGCTGAAGAACGTGTTGAACGCATCCCTTGCAACCCCAGGAGTGGTGTCACTGCAAGCAAGTGGCGCAGATATGAAATTGGGAGCAACTGGGCACGTATGTCCGTAGTAAGTCACATGGTGTTCCTCCTGAAACTCGTTTCACAGAAAAAAAAAAACACAACCTTTTTGCTTTTAAAGGCTAAAGCAACAGGCTTGGGGATCAAAGACTGCATGTCTGCAAGAACAGTACTCGCAAAGCATGATGCAAATCAAGCATCCAATAAAAATCACTAATTGGATACCGTCATCACTTCTCGGAATCTCTCTTGAAGATCAATTATGTTTTAGGCTACCAGAAGAAGACAAGAACCAACCAGAACAGGCAAGCCCATCATCCGGAGACCAGGATTTCACGAAATTAAGAAGGAAAAAATACAGAGAGAGACGCAGAGGGGCACGAGTTGGACGGACTTCGAGAGGCACACCTGGGCATGAGGCCGTCCGGCTGGATGCCATGCTCGAGGCAGTAGAGCTCCCAGCAAGAATTCCCCACCTGAATGCCCGCCTGCCCTATGTGGATGCTTATTATCTCTCTCATCTCTTGTGTCTCTCCTCCTCCTTCTCTCGCTCGCTCTCTTCGGAGCTCGGGAATTCACCCCGAGGAAGACCAGATGGGAACCAGAAGTGGGCTGAAGGCTGAAGCAGAGCAGGCTGCTGCAGAGAGAAGGGAGAAAAGGAGGTGAGGCACAGTGGCGTGGCCGGGACGCTTCAGGCTTCAGCCGCCACCGCCCGTAAACACGTTGGAGGGAAAGCGACTCCGATGGAGAGGAAACTATCAGATGGACGATATTGAGTTTCATGCTCACTTTATAATCTAACGCTCTCCGTCACGTGAGACTCTAACAAGAACTCGAGATCTCTGATTTTGATACATATTAAGTTTCATGATTCAATCAGTTCAATCTAAAAATTTAAACTAATAAAAAAACAAATAGTTCACTTTATATTCTAATAATATTCTAATAGACAAAACAACGAGCAGCTTATTATAGAAGAAAGTAAATGGGACTAGGCGACTCGAGATGACGGCCGTCTACTCCATTCTGCCTGGCTATGAGTATGCTTGCGGTTAGAAAGTGTAGCAATCACATGCAAGTTTGTCCCACCATGTTCTTTAGGACATTCTAGTTAAACAAAATCTGACCGATAAATTTGCATTCTGAGGTCAAATTGTCTATTCAGGCAGTTGCACCATTTTACTGGGTACATAATTGTTTGGAAAAAGTCTATATATCACCCACTCAGCTATTATACTTTATATACTTAAAACTCTTAACTATGAAACCAGATATTTTATTCTTCAAATATAGAAAACCGTTTAAATAACCTCTAAAACGATTTTAGAGGTGGTTTTGATGACGTGTCATGTTATGACATGCCTTTGATTCAGCAAATAACATGTGGGACATAGTGTCATAGAGAGGTAAAAAAAGAAGGGTCCTTTTATTTATATGAAAAGCATAAAAATACCACCAATCCTTCTCTCTAATCTCCTTTCCTATATTGCACATTTCTCCTCTCTCCACCGCAACTCATTGCCGGTGTCATGGCTCACAAGCTCTAACGAAGCAACAGAGTGATCAACCAACCAGCTGTATTATGTTGCTGTCACTATCCATGTCGAATCATCGAAAGATCTTATGGAGCTTCCGTTAGCTGCCTAGCAACAACTTTTCTACCCACACCAAAGTGGATGTTGCCGGTGTTATTTTCGTCTAAGAATGCCAATGCAAGCTCAAAGGTGGAGAATCCTATCAAGGGCATCATCCCCTACTGACATGCAGACCCTAGCGCCGATGAGGTGCCAATGTGGAAAACCCAATGCCAACAAGGCGAAAACAACCTGTGAAACTTGCTCAGGGGTTAAGTAAATGGTTTTCCAAATATCAAAGTCTACACTACGTGTGGGGGATAGCCTCCCGGGTAGGCCACGTGGCGGTTTCCTGGCCACGTAGCACGCGGGCAGGTGGCCACGCGGCATACCCCTGGGCACAACGCCAGGCGGGGGACCCACAGCACGCACGCACGCGCCAGCAGGAGTCAGACTCAGCCGAAGGATGTATGAACGCATTAAATGCGACTGGACTGAAAGCGGACAGGAGGCAATCCGGGCGCGTCAGAAGATCACCCGTCGAGCGGCGTCAGCGCAGAGGGCAGGTAGGGAGTTGGCAGCACGCCGCGTCCCATCTGGGCGTGCCATGTCCTTTCGGCGCGCTGCCACATACCCATTTAGCTGTTGTACAATAGGTTGCACCCAACAGGGGTATAAATAGCAGGACGTTCGCCTTAGAACGGACGGCTTCTTCAAGTTGTAACACATACACCCTCCACTACTCTCTGAGCCCTAGCTCGTGTAATCCGATGCTGTAAA
>KE372979.1:958776-971411 GCA_000418225.1 Zizania latifolia | reverse complement strand
TACGAGCTGTGCAACCATCGGGTCTTGAGTGCAGCGCTTCCCTGCCACTACAAATCACTCCCTCGGACCACCCCCGAGGAGGATTGTCCGACCACCCGTCGACACTACGTGATTTATAGTTGAGGGTTTTAAGTTTCCAGAGTCTAATAGTTAAAGGGTTATGTATACTTTTTCCTAATTGTTTGCAAAGTCTCGGTCCTGTTTACAGGAGATTCTAGTAGCTGCAACTACTTTTAGAATTTAAAGCTCCTCAAACAATATATATTATTGTTTTAGATTGTGAAACTCATTAGCTACATAATCAAAAAATAAACTAATATTTCAAAAGCTAATAAACATCAGCTTCCATAAATTCTCATCAACTAGATATTTAATAGCTCATTCTCAGAATTTAATTTTCCCCGAACATGTCCTCAATCTGGAAACTGAGTTCTTGTCTAACAGAAATGTCAATATATCTTACATTAAGTTGTTCTCAGTCAGGGCCTAAGTTTCAGCAAGAAAACCAGTCATCTACTGTAAAAAAGGACCAGGTTTGATTTTGTCGTCCTCGTTTCAGAATTGAGTGACGTGACAATTCAAGGACCCGGCCATTATAACCCAAGCTAACATCAAAGACGCCGTCAACGAACACGACATCAAAATGAGCACAACCGCGGCGCGTGCCCATGAGCTCAATGGGTTCGGCCCGGAAGTTGCTGATCTTGATGATGAAATGGCATGTGCACAGTGTGCACACTGCTGACACCAGCTTATTTGAGCACTGTAGTGTGGCCTTCAGTAAGAGGGACACAGATGAGTGCAACATGGCACCTCAGCCGATCAAAACCAGTTTACAAAACTACGTTAAGTAAATAGCATTTAAAAACAAGTTAAATTCAGTTTGTAAAACTACGTTAAATAAATAGTATTTAAAATGTTAGAGAATTAAACATCTAATTTATTAGATCAGAGTATTAAATAATTAATTAGCAATGCTCGAGAAGGTTACGTAATTATCGTTCTTTTTGAAGCTTCACCAAAAGTACAGACATCGAATTCTCCCGTCAGAGACTCTCAACAAAAAATCTCACATCACAATCAATGAAACAAAATCGAGGACTTATGGGGGTGTGTGGGTTTTTCCAACTTTTATTAAGATCACCTCCGTACAGAACTACAAACAGATGGTTCTGTTACAACCTTGTTCGTCTACTGAGCTAGCCAAATAGATAGACTATCTACTCGTGTTATTGAGACATACAAGTGATGCAAAAAAAATCTGTTCAGAACCAAGACTTTGATCCAATTCGATGAACTATATATGTTCTTGGATTCGCTAGCATTCCGTCGCCTTGTGCAGGGGGCAGCATTCGGTTGCTACTGCGACAGGTTACACATGCCTGGGTGGAACGAGCACCAGAGCGGCTGGATGGGCTCGGCGCGGATGCCGCGCTGCACCATCCGGTGCCTCCAGTCGTTGAGGCGATCCGTGGCATTGGCGTACCTCTTCTTGCCGTTGGAGTCCTTGTTGCCGGACCAGAGCGTCTCCGCGGCGGCGGCGGCCCTCGGCCACAGCCTGCCGTCCAGCACCGTCTCGTCCGACTGCTCCGACCACAGCGCCACCTCGCCGCCCAGCACCAGCCGGGCCTCGTCGTCGGTCAGCCCGTGCAGGATGTCGTAGTCGTAGACGCGCTGCCACGTCTTGAAGGGCGCGCACCAGGAACCTCCCGTGCCACCGGGGTCGTTGAACAGCGGCGTGCCCTCCTGCTCCTTCTCCTGCTTGTCGTACCGGCTGTCGTTGCCCACCCACCCGCCGTGCCCGCAGTCCAGGTAGTAGTACGACGCCGAGGACACGATGGCGCGGTACCCGGCGGCGACGACGCGCTTCGTGTTCTCCGGCCCGTTGTTCCACGTCTGCAGCACGGTGGTCTCCTTCGGCAGCGCCGCCGGCCCGACGGCCACCTTGGGCCCGAGGAGGACGTCCTCCCAGTAGATCACCGTGCGGTTCAGCTCCTGCACTAGGAACGGCCGCGTTGCGTTCACGAACAGCTCCAGGAGGCGGTCGTGCGTGCCGCCTTCCCCGAGGAAGCGGTGCACCAACGGGTCATCCTCCCAGCACGCTGTGTTCACCTCGTCAGCACCGCCGTGCAGGTACGGGTCCGGGAACAAGGCCACCAGGTCGCGCAGCACGTCCTGCGCGACGCGGTACGTCTTGGGATTGAGCGGGTTCAGCTGCCCCGTGCCGGGCTCCGCCGCCAGCGCCGGCTTCGCCTGCGGCGCCCAGAACATGTTCGCGCAGGTGACGATCTCCGGGTACGCTCCCGCCCACGAGCCAGTGTGCCCTGCTCCGCGCGTGACACTTGCCTTGAATATTTCAATGGTAAAGAGAGCAACGGTAATGCGAAAGCAGAGAAACCTGGAATTCTCACTCACCGGGCATGTCGATCTCCGGGATGACGCGGATGCCGAAGGTGGCGGCGAAGCGGACAATGCGGCGGACATCGTTTTCGGTGTAACGCATGGCGGGGGAGTAGGAGCCGGAATTGGCGAGGTTGGGGACGGTGGGGAGAACGATGGGGAAGGACTGGGAGTCGGTGATGTGCCAATGGAAGACGTTGAGCTTGTTGAAGGCCATGGCGCGGAGGGTGTGGAGGATGTCGCGGACGGGGTAGAAGTTGCGAGAGGTGTCGAGGAGGATGCCGCGATGGGTAAAGTGGGGGCGATCGGAGATCTCGATGCCGCAGGGGACGATCGGCTGACCGCCCGAGGCAGCGCCGCCGCCCGCCCAGGCGAGCTGGGAGAAGGTCTCGAGGCCGCGGATAGCGCCCCAGGGCGTGGCAGCGGAGACGTCGGCGGAGCCAGAGTCCGGGAGCACGGAGAGCGTGTAGGACTCATCCACGGCGGGGCCGAGCGGGACGTCGGGGTCGGAGACGGACACCGAGAGGAGGCGGATGGGGGCGCGGGATAGGGTATAGTTGGCGGGGGGAACCAGCGGCGCGTGGCGCTCGGTGCGGATGAGACTAGTGTAGAAGGCTATGGCGTCTCGGAGCGATGGGTGCGACGGCGCCGCGCGGATGCTGAACGACGGCGAGAGCGGCGCGTACACCGCGGACTGCCACGAGATGGACGTCGGCTTGGGCCACACCTGCAACTTCTGAGGCGGCTGCGAAGGCGGCGCCAAGGAATCGGCGGCGGGGGCAGCAGCTGGCCAGAGGAGCACTAGGAAGGGGAGGAGATAGGGCAATGCCGCCATTGCCGTGGGGATGAGGAATTTGGGCGGCTCCGGTGGAGTGAGCCGTGAGGCAGTGAGCAGTGGGGATCCAGTAGCTTTGACTTTCCATGGGTTGTTCATTTTTCGAGAGGTTGTGGCCATCCGCAAGGACCGCAACACGTGGAGCTAATGACACGGCCCTCCCTCC
Source organism: Zizania latifolia (assembly GCA_000418225.1). NCBI lineage: Eukaryota > Viridiplantae > Streptophyta > Magnoliopsida > Poales > Poaceae > Zizania > Zizania latifolia. The sequence continues at coordinate 968,010 of KE372979.1, read as the reverse complement.
TACTCTCCTGCCCACTCAAGCCTGGCCCACCCACTTCTTGTTGGGCCATGCTGCCAGGGTCCGTTTGGTTCATGAGATGGATTGAAACGGAACAGTAGTCAATCACACTTTTAAAATTTCAAATTATTATGTGTATATATACCTTAGAAAAACTGTACACGAAATACATTATTCTTGTACAACCAGAATTCGCAGAAGTGGCTCCAACTAATTCCTACAAGTACATATACTGGAAACCTGTCACTGAAACGGTGACTACTACTGCTAGGCTATCAGCTGAACAGAAAATTTTGGGGACTCACTGATGACGGACAACTTGAGCAGATCATGACAAAACAAGAGCATCGTGCTGGAGAGATGATGCCATTCCCCATAAATGGCTCGATGCTCCGGTTGGTATCGAGAGTGGTGTACTATCAGTTCGGTGCAACTGATTCCATAGACTAATTGATATCTTTTACTACACTTGAAAGATAGGAATGTACTATCTGTTCCGTCTGAACTTGTTGTCTCTTCCAACACCAACACCGTACTCTTTGATTAGTCGGTTAATTAATTTGTGTCTTTAATTAAATATTATATACTATAAACCTTATAAATAATCAGAAAATATAATCAGACGACGTTAATGAGAATTATTTGGAGAAATTATATTCTCAAGAATATAGCACAAATAATCTAATTAATAATCTATCCGACCATGTATAATTGCATTATCATTTATCAGAGTCCTTTCGTGATCAATCTGATCTCGGCTGCCCATTTCCCCATGGCCGCTGCGCTACCTGATCCCTCGATATTGCGTCTTCCTCTTCTTGCGGCTGAGCTTGGTCACGTTGAATTCGCCAAGTTTGAAGCTGTTCATATGGGATTCTGCATCATAGTGGTGAAAATGAATAGGTTAATAAAAGAAACGTTCTTCTGATCGAAAGAAAAGATTTATGCTGAATGTGTCGATTCTGTTCTGATGTAGATATATTGAGTTCTGTTCTAATATAAAAACATTGAGAATAAGATGATGATCGATTATCAGTAAACACCTTAGCAGGTTGATAGTGTACTAGTATAGATGGTGGTGTTGACTAATATCATGTCAAGTGATGACTTCATCTAAATTTCATGCAAGGTGCTTAGATGCGGAGACCAATAACCAAAATATAAAAATATAAAATCTATTAATAAAAATAGTAAAAGGATAAAAAAAAACAGACAATTGATTATCATTTTTAAAAGAAAATTTTAATCATATAATCTCTTTAGATAGAAATTGAGAATTTACTATCTAGATTTACATCTCTCCACCTAAAATAATCCCACATTTTAGTCGAACATAAAAGATAAAATCTTAATTTTCTATATAAAGAAAGGATAGATCATCAAATCTCCCGCAAAAATTTAGAGTACATATTCAATTCCCTCCCCTCGCCTCCAATGCTTCATCAACACCACACCCGACCCAATCCTGCCAAATGGCCAAATCCATCTTCGAGAACCCTGACCGGAGTCTTCCCCTAAAGCCTCCACTGCCTCATCGCCAACTACTTTCAGTCTACTCTTCCGGCCATGGGGGGCTCGGATCCGGACCGGGGCGGAGGCCGGCTGGACATCTTTGAGCTCTTCTGTTACTACAACGCCCTCTACTTCCACGACTCCCTCGGCACCTGCGCCGTCTCCTGGGCGACGGATGAGGAGCCGCTCCCCCATCGGTAAGCGTCGCCATTCCAATTCCTGTGTTCACGAGTGTTATCTGGGTCCGATTTCCGGAGTATTGCGTGTTTTGGATTGTGCGGTGATTGCTAGATTGCTCTATTCATGTATTGCCACCGATTGCCACCCTAGTAAGTCACTAGGCATGCGTGGTTTAATAGATTCAATGCAATATGATAGTTTTCTAGGGGGGCAGCAGGCGAGAAGAATCCTGTTGTGCAGGGGTTCTGATCCTGTGCTTCTGGAGGTGCAAGATGTTCGGGCACCCCATCAAATTTACTCTTTCATGTATTAGTGGCAAAATTTTGCGGTTACATTTAGAAAATAATAACAAAATCACTTATTGATCATTATAATCTAGAACACCAATCCCTTAAAAATAAAAGTAATTAGAGCATCAACGGTAATGCTCCATGTTCAGCTATTCTGATCTAAACGTCCAAGCGTCCAGCCAGAACATAGGTGACTCCTATGATCTGTGCTTCGCCATTGGTTGTAGTTCCATTAGTTAACCTCTAAATCTTTGTATTGTTCTCTTCTGTTGGTCATTAACCATAAAAAATACACTGTTTGAGATTAAGGATCGATTCCTGGTTCTAAACCATGAAAAATGGGAAGATTTAATCTATGCTCTGACATCCTTTCTGGAAAGAAAATAGGAAAATAGTGTAAGGAAAATTACATTTAGGGAAGGACATGAAAATTTATCTAGAAGGTAGAGTAAAAAAGTTAAACTTTTAGATTGATTACATACACATCTCTGCTCCAGTTGTTTTAAACTTCCAAGACACTGGCATCATATCTACACAACTCCCAAGTATGTTAGCTTTGCAAATCTACTGGTGAATTTACATTACATTTTGAACAGAGCACAGTGACCGCTGAATTGCTCTAGACTATTACTAAGTATGTCAGACACATGTATGAAAGTGTCATGCACAGATTATTCTAGACAAGCTTGTTCAATGGATAAGTTTATGAAGTGTATACTATATTACAAAGCAGACCTAATTATTTGCTGTCTACTGTTCACCGAAGATGAAGTAGTTATCAAAGAACGTAGTACTTGCCATTACCAGTATGATTGTCTGAAATTTTCCATGTTTTAATCATTTTCATGCAGTGAAGTAGGTGGTTGTGATTATTATCCTGGAGGTGGAGGCTGTATCATACTTCTTTCCAGGTCCTTGTATGAACACTACACAGACTCAGATTTGAAGAATGTGTTGCTCCATGAAATGATTCATGCCTATATGTGCATCAAAGATAACAACAATAACCATAGGTACTTGTCCAATAACTGGCATCTTTCTAATATTACCTCTGAATTTTTATTCCTTTTTACTAGTTTTAAAGTTGTGTTCAAGCAGTGACCATGGACTAAAATTCCAGAAACTGATGAATACAATCAATGTAAACTCTGTAGCTGATCCTCATGTAAGTTGAATTCAAGTATTAACTAATCAGTCTGTGCTTGCATTTTTCTCATTATCATAATGGTATTTTTAATTTTATCCAGCGTCCTCTTGGTGGCTACAGCATAACTATGCTCCATGAGATCAGAAAGAAATATTATCAACACAAAGTAAGAATCTGTTCTTTAATAAGCAAATCTTAATTTTTAATTTGATAATTTCATATTGGCAGCTAATCAACTTTGTAGTGTGAAAGCTGTGGAAATTTGGTCAACTCAATCAAAATCAGAGGACCTTCACATGAGGACTGCATTGAGGCAATGGGTGCTAATGGCTCATGTCAAAATCCAACTTGTCACTGGCATAGGTATTAGCTATACAATTATTGGCATTTTTGTTCATTGTGTACCTTCTTGGTATATCTATAAGAGTGCATATAAATATTCATAGAAGTATAAGCTAGATGTTTTCATAGAAATATAAACATTTCTCAGCCAACTGGGTAATCTGTTACTCTGCCTTGTCAGTGTATCATTGCAATTTGCAACATGGAAGGTAGCATGTAAATCTCAGTTTGTGACTAACAAATATATCAACTATTATTAAATTTAACAGAGATATATTAAACTAAGAATAATGAGTGTCTACTTTAGTGACTAATATCTGCTTTGCTGACATCCTGGCTCTTTGGCAATTACATGAAGAAAAAGTTGATAAATGATCTGATTTGAACTTTACTTTATTAATATACATGTCCAATTTAGCACCACAGTTATTTAGTCTCAGCATAGTTAGGGTCGCCAAGTTTAGTAGTTATACCTAATGCAACTTTAAATTTAGGGTCACCAAGTTCTTGGATGGAGTCAGTGCATTTATGGAATGATTTGGCTGACTACCTTGATATGCAGACACAAGAAACAGTGCTCTGGTAGCTATCATAGAGTTCAAGAATCATCACCAGGCTGTGCAGAAGGTTCAAAAGGTAACATTTGGCTTAAAAAGTTGTTTCAAACTATGATAACATTTTAAGACCCTAGAGCAGGCTATTTTCTTGAAATGCCTGGAGGCGACTCTTTACTGCTATACATTTTGAATTCTTAGTATGCATACCTCGTACAAAGTGATGATATTTCTAATTGTTCTTGGTAGCTTTATTTGAAGAAGCACATGATGGCAAGGCTGAAGAATCAGCCCCTGGAAGTTGGCATGGCACACATACATCACATAAGAAAGGAAAAGGCAATAAGCGTGAACTCGAAGAAACCTCTGCTGGGTTCTGTCCTCCTGCTGATGGTGCAATTGACATTTCAGGAGTAGAGTCCTCTTCAAGAGACATGTCTGATAAGAAAATCAAATTGTTAAAGGATATTGGTTTGGAGTCTCCAACTGCCACAACTGTTCAGGAAGCACCGAAACGTCAAAGAACAACCACGCTAAAGAAAAACCAAGAGTGCAGCAGGCAAAGGAAAAGAAAACTAAGCAAGTGGGATGGTTCCTACTCGGTAATAATCGAATGGTTGAATTACTATAGTGTTGATGAGTCAGATGAAGATGAGGTACCTTTGATAAATAAAAGATCCGAAAGAAGAAAGCGGCAGAAGTTACTGAGAATTGGCCAGGCCAGGGAATCCAATAATGGCAGCGAGGGTGCTAGTTCCTCATCTTATATAGTAAATGGTACAAAATCAAGGAGTGCTGGCTCTTGCTCTATATGCCCAGGGGACAATGATAAATCTGAAAACGTGCAGGCTTCTCGAGTTGATCAAAGTCTGTTGCCAGGACAGCCTGTGAGTAGTCATGGAGTAGCTGAAGATCAAGCTGGCCATGAAACTGCATCGTCGCCATTGAACTCGCCAACCGTAGGTATCATTGTCGACATTTCAGATGGTTGACCGCCAGAGCTCCATTAGCCTCAATTCAGCTGAGGCCTGGATGTACAATCATCCAGACTACAGCTGTAACACATCTGTTTAATTCCTGCACCTTGTTACTGCTAGACATGCACAGGACGATGCGGTGAAGCATGTGTCCTGTATATACTTTTTCGTTTGCTCTTTGGCATTTCACCTTTTCTTTTTCTTGGCAGAGAGCAGTTCACTGTGCTGCCTCTGTCAAATGATGTGACTTTTTTTTTATCTCCGTACTATTGCTTATTTGCATAGACAACAAAACCTTGTGCATGTTTAAAATGCTCAGATCAGGATTTCTCTTAGTTGACTGTATTTAGATATAATTCTATCCTTTTTTCGGACCAAGTCTATTATATTCTGCTCACAAAACTTTGTAAACTGCATTTCAGTTTATCTCCATCTAAAATTCTTTAAATAAGCAGAAACACAGCTCTGTTTGGTACAGCTCTAACTCCGAGATTTATATTGGATATGAGGTTATTATAGATTCATGTTGGATCTAAGGTTATTATAGTATAATAAAATAGTTTAAATTTTTATTTTTACTCTAAAATAAAAATTAAATTACTCAACTAAATACTCTATTCAAGATTTCTTATGTCTAAGTTATACCAGCTTAAAAGAGGCCCAATGGCCCATCTATCCAAATTCCAACCGTCTTATCTCCCTTGCGTCCTCCCAATTATCCCCTTCTATCCACGCTCGCAAGCCGCGCAGACGCGCCGTCGCGCCCTCCGTTTCACCGGCCATGGCATCCATCACCCTCATCTCTCTGGCTCCCACGGCCACCTTGCTCTACCTCCCGGCCTCCACCACACTCTCCTCCTCCCTCGCCGCCGCTCCCAGCCCACTCGCCGGCCGCCGGGCCATCGTCCTCCGCGCGCGCCCTCGCCGCCGCGTCACCGTCGTGTGCAGCGCCGCGGAGGCCGAGGCTACGGAGGCGGAGCCCACGGAGAAGTTCCGGCTCGACAACCTGGGCCCCCAGAAGGGGTCGCGGCGGCGGCCGAAGCGGAAGGGGCGCGGTATCGCGGCGGGGCAGGGCGCGAGCTGCGGGTTCGGTATGCGTGGCCAGAAGTCGCGCTCGGGTCCCGGCGTCCGGCGCGGGTTCGAGGGAGGGCAGATGCCGCTCTACCGCCGCATTCCCAAGCTCCGAGGCATTGCTGGCGGTGAGAATCTCCGAGATGCGCTTCCCCTTCTCGCCTCAATTGAAGCCTCGCACACTGAAATGTACTGACAATCCAGTGAGCATGTTAATAGCTTCCGTTTGGGAACTGCTGTGATTCAGAGGTAACCTGTTAATAGTTCTACTCTGCCGTTTCAGGAATGCATATCGGGTTGCCGAAGTATGTGCCGTTCAATTTGAGAGACTTGGCGCGTGGTGGGTTTGAGGATGGTGACGAGATATCATTGGAATCATTGAAATCGAGGGGTTTGATAAATCCGTCTGGCAGGGAGAGAAAGCTTCCGCTGAAGGTACAATATCTGATGATTATCCATTTTCGTCTTGAAGTGATGATTATCCCTTTGCCGTGGCATTAATCTTCAAGAGCTAAATTTATTTTTTTAGATAAGGGAAGTGATGAACTCACATTTATTTATTTATTTATTCAAAAATAGAAGAGTTATTTTTAACTTGTTGAAAATAAGTTGGCCCTGGACTCCTGGAGATGACTATGCTACTGAAATCTGAAATTCTTGCATTTGAATGCTTAGCTTAACACCTTGCCAGTGAGTTATTATGTTCGATAGTAGCATCGTGTAGATCTTCAGTTGCATATGTTATTGGATTGAATGGTCAGTCACTCAGTCTGGTTATCTGTAATTCTCAACTGCTGTTGTGTCATGAGTGCCTGAGCTGATCTGTGTTTAGCAGCAAAGACCAAATTGAGCATTCTGGATCTCAAGTCATCTTGGGACCAATTTTCTTAGCTTGTGTTGGACGAGCAGAACAATGGAACATGATATGCTGAGTGTTTCTATTAACAATGTTTCCATCGACTACTCTCAGGATCTGTAAAGCGTGACAAACTAATTCTTGGTTGGGTCGATGACCTATGGAATTTGTGAGCTTGCATATCTTTTGGCATAAACATGAAGTGATATGAAGATCCCAACAAAACCACGTATCCTTACATGTATCACTGCACCAGTCCAACATGCCATCAATATGTCCAAAAGATAATATTACTGTTTTCATCTCCACTGTAAGTTTACTGGATTGTTGGAGATGGATGAATTAGTGTGCTACCGGGTTTTCCCCATATAGAGTGTAGTTATGTAGTGCTTGATCGATAGTGTGGCAAAGGGTTCTCCATGAGTGGAACTTAAAGTTCACCTTAACTAGCATAAAGTTCACCTTAACTAGCATAGTTATTCAGCTTTTATTGTTCTTTCTGGCCCTATCTCATCTGATTGGTCTTTCTGTCTCCTAGGCTTTTACCTGTGTGGTACATATAAGGTAAACTGCACAAGGCTAAAACAGGTATCAAGACCTAAGTCATAACATGGAGTTCTATCTGCTTTATTCTTATATTAGTTTTTTTGGGTTTTTCCTGCCAGTAACATCTGATGTTCAGCAGATGGCATATCTTTGTTCTTTGGTAGAGTAGAATGATGCTATAATGCTGCTGTTGTTAGTATTTCATTAATGTATATGTAGCTAATATTACACCTATCTGCAGATTTTAGGAGATGGTGATGTATCGGTCAAGTTGAACATCAAGGCTGGGGCATTCTCTGCTTCAGCCAAGGAGAAGCTCGAGGCAGCTGGCTGTACTTTAAGTCTGTTGCCCAAGCGGAAGAAATGGCTGCCACAATCTTATCTGAAGAACCAAGCTCGTGCAGAAGAATACTTTAGCAAGAAAAAAGGTGGTGCTGGTGAATCTGATGGAGCATCCACGTAGAAGTCATGTACACTGTGCTTCTCCTATACCCTTCTCTTTAGCATATGCTTATTGCTCTCATCATGTTCTATTAATTTTGTATCTATGAGATATGCGATCATTTTATCCCCATTTTCTTTTTAAATTCGAGATATGTCGCAATGCATAGCCCCTTTTTGTTTTTGTAAAAGAAATCTCGACAAGGAGAAATTACACTGACTCTAAATTAGTTCTGAAAATGTAATCATTTTGTAATACCACATTATCATTGCGATCTTGCCCTTAGATTTCAAGTTGCCTCTATTATTACCGTTCATGTGGTGTTATAGTTTATTCTTTATTGGCAACATTTTTAAAAGAAAAGGAACAGACATCTAGGAGCTAAGCTGTGTTTAAACGAATTTGGGTTATTCGATTCTACCTTTTTTAAAAACAGTTATCATTTCATTGTCTTCATTTATGCCCTGGTGTAAACCTGTGGCCTGTAGGCTTCCTAATTGTGCATGTACACCTTTTGTGATTTCTCTGGAAAGGACACAGCTGGACACACATAGGGGCATGCACACTTATGTGCTGCACTGTTGTCCAGGGACAAGGATGGCCAATTGTTATCCAGGAGTGCAAGTCATTCTTTGTCTGCTTAATAATTGATTTATGAACACTGAACACAACATTTCAACAGAACTCATCCATGAAGGTTGCTTGTTTGATGAAGTTAAATTATGACACAGCTCATGTGCTTGTCTGAATCGACCATGGCCGCAATACAATGGGTTGCAACTTCCTATGCTTAAACTGATCCAAGGTAAGTTGGGTAGAAATGGAGCCATTGACTTCTTGCTTATAGTGTTTGGTTCGTTATATGAAGTTGAACGGTATGTGATCGTCCTGTATGGATTGATTTAGGATGAGATGGTTCTATATGAGATGATATAAATAGATTGTTTGGTTGGATGTATGAGATGATACATGAATGTGTTTAATTGGCTGTATGGAACGGTACACATATATGTTTATTTACTTATAAGTATATATTATATCTAAGTATAGCTTAATTAATTTTCTGTAATAATATTTTTTATATTTGTAACTATTAATAAATTATGCTAATTAGTATTAATCTTTAGTAATTATCGTTAATGATAACTTAAGCTATCACTATTCATCACAAAATACCCGTAATAATAACTAGTTATGGCTGATAACATCTAATTATGGTTAATTTTTAGCTAAAAATACTTAATAACCAGTAATCTTAACTAATCATAGATAATTAATGTAGTTAATAAAAACTGGACTGCGTTGTTTGCTTATTTTTAC
>KE372979.1:937903-954272 GCA_000418225.1 Zizania latifolia | reverse complement strand
CCCCCGCCCCCGGCATGATGCTGCCGCCCGCCTCGCCTCGCCTTTCCCCGCGTCGAGACTCCCCCTGGCTGAAACGCTTCGCGACGCTGGGTCAGATTGCCGTGCGCGCCGCGCGCTGTGCTATGCTGCTGGCGGTGGGCGGTGCGTGCGGGATGAGATGAGATGCAGAGGTGGTGGCCGTGGTGGGTATAAATACAGGGAGCTGGCACGGTTGCAAGGCGAGACCTGACCGCCCGGGGCGAAGGAGGGGAATAATTATTAATTTGGGCCTGGTTACCGTCACCCACCGCCCACCGGGGCGCGGGGTCGCCTCATGCAGGTCTCCCCATAGCGATTTTCTGCATTCGCGATATGGTCCATCCACCGTGCTGACAGCACGGCCCAAGACTTCGTACTTTTTGTTGACGGCAACTCGGAGCTAGGTTAATCTCAATCTCTACTCTTAAAAGATTAAGTTTATTGTGACGGTGTATTCTATATTTTTACATTTTTTTACTTGCACGTGGAGCCATAAATCTACTGTTTACATATTTTTCTTTAAAATTTTCTATCTCACCTACTTATTGCCTGCTGACAGAGTGAGCGGTGGAAGAAACATAGGGCAAGAGGGTGCACGTGTCCGGCACTTCAGCCCACACATGTTTGCATATCTTTCTTTAAAATATTATGATAATATTTTAATCCATAGCGACGTACGGGTATTTATCTAGTGACTATAAAGTATAAAGCTCTAACACCCCGCAGCCCGCACTAACCTACAGCTAAAAAATCAATCATGAAAATTTAGTTGAGATACATGAGATATATGATTTTTTGTTTTCAGTTAAATACAAAAGTTTAGATTATTTTATATTATTATATAACTCTAGATATAGTATATATTTCGAATTTTGAGCTGTGACAAAGATGCTTTAAACCTGCATCTAGAGTTGTGAAGACAAGGAAATATAGTTTCACTCTTTATATGTATTTTCTACAAAACAGATCTATATGTTTTGCTTTTGAAAAATTAAGAATTGAGAACTTAGCAGTGGCTCAACTTTATCTCTACCGAACTACTCCGTAGAATCTAGGAGTTGAAGCCAAGTACTAAATGCTCATGTTAATCTATATCTATATATACATCCTTTGATCGATTGGTAGAATTATCTTATTATTTTCTTAGTATCACGGGGAGAACTTTCATCCAGTGGGCAGTGGCACCTCGTTCTCCAGCCATTTTTTGGGGCATAGAGTGTACGAGCGAAGTGATGCAAAAGCATGCACAGAGAGTAAAGTACTTCCTGAATCTGAATCGAAGTCAGTACGTTCATGCCAGGTAGTCAGGCAACACTGAAAATATTTCTGCCACCTCAATGATATAACAAGCCAATAGGTAGTAGTTAATCACCGAGTCATAATCGAGTTAGTTCAACTATTAGTACCCATTTCAACACCACCTGATTTCAGTCCAACAATCAAGTAGCTAGTCTCCTACCAATGAATTCTACTGTAGTTAGTCAACCAAAGAAAACAATATCCTCCTCAGTGATTCTTGTGGCTTAGAAAAATCTGAAAAGAGTAAAATGTTTGAATCTTTTGGCACATCGATTTTGGTCCCCGTGGCCTTATTCAAAAGATCAAAGAGAAAGCAAGATCTTGATGCCTCGCGTTCAAAAGGTCAAAGAGAAAGCAAGATCTTGGTATGAGACAGGAGCAAAATGTTTGCTGGCGCTTAGCTAGCCCTCCTTTTGTCTCCCCTTCTTCTGTCTCCATTCTTGTAAAATCTGCCCTTATAATCAATGAATCCAGCAGTTTTCTTGTTGTTTCTTAAAAAATTTCTACTTTATTCGAAGTCATCTTTTCTTTTGGTTTTCTTTTGACGTCAGTGATGCAATGGTGGATCTTTTTCTCTCTTTTTCTACTTCCTTTGGAAATTAGAGATGCAAAATGCAACGGTAGATCAGATAATAGCTGGGACTGAATTGGCTCCCTTGCTTCTGCTGCGGACTGGGGCTGAACTCTGCCATGTCATCAGTTTCAGGACTGCATGTGCAAATTACTACTCTGCTGGTACCCTCTGCTTGGACAATTAAAGCACTGTTTCTGCAGGTTGGGTGCCCATCATAAAAACTACAGATGAACACTCCTGCCCTAGTTTTGCAAATTCACTTGTAATCTTGTCAAAACTGGAGAATTGCATCGACGGCTATATATAGGTAAGATGCCAGTGTGCATTGTAAGCTTTGTTTGTACAAAGTCTGACAGTGGCAAGCAGCTGTAGCTGGATAGATACTCCGTAAGATACTAGTACCACTCTTTGGATGGCCACAGCTAGAACTTTGCCAGATATGATATGGCAATTGTTGGAGCAAAATACTTTTGCCCTAACAAAATGATAATAACAAGGACTTCAAAGCCCCCTCCAAATGGTGAAGCTGCATCTTCGCCCTTAGTCGCTGCAGGACCCTTCGAAGACTGACGGCGTAGAACCGCTTGTCTATACGAAGCCCACTCCGCCGAAGGGGCTCCATATGTCGAAACCACTCGAAGGTGACGTCGAAACCATAGGCTCCCTATCCTCTCTGACAAGACGTGAGCCTGGCCATGTTCATACGGAGTATTACTAAATTGTCCATATGTATTTCACTGTTCAATACTGTAATAGTCGGTTGTGCGAAGGGGGTAAACTAGTATTACCCTATTGTTACCGCACCTACAAATATCCTCCTCCTTATAAGGAGGAGGGGATCGAACACTTGTAGTGTTAATCAATACAACTCATGTTCGAAGGCTATTATCCGCTTCAGAGGCCTCGGGCATTATTCGAACCCCTGTAAACACTTCGAACCTTTCGAGGTTCTAAACACTGAAACATGTTGCGTATTTCTGTATTACGCCAACAGTTGGTGCCATCCGTAGGGATCCTAATTCTAAGCTAGCCTCTCTACCACAAACCTTCGAGTCATGCCTCCGAAGAAAAGTAAAAGCGCATCTCCCCCACGGAGGTCCCTTCGAGTTTCAAAGGCCTCGTTGCGTCTAGAGCCCCCCTCGCTGAGACTGTCGCACGAGACCTACGAGACCCAGCAGACCTCTCGGCAGCGAACGCTAGTTTAGGGGCTACAGAGCACACCGTAGACCTTCCAACAGTGAGCCCCACTCCGGAGGCTACGAAGCACACCGCAGGCCTCCTAGCAGTGGACACCGCCCTAGGGACCGAGGAGCACACCACGGTCCCCCTTCGGTGACCGACACTTCTAGACCCATGGGCCCTGGAGCAGCTCCTCCGGCGCCCGTTCCGTTAGGAGCGACGGGGCCTCTACGCATGAGCACCCTGCCACCCGAGAGAGAGCTACAAACCGACTACATCTGGTGGCAGGATCCAGGAGAGTACTCCGGAGGAAGCAGAGCCTTTGACGACGTGTAGGCCTCTGAGCTGGCTCTACTGAAGACGAAGGTCTTGAGGTGGCGTCAAAACGCGGCCAATCAGGCGCGTGCCCTTGAAGTCCCCAAAGACCCTCCGAGACCGACCATTGTCACCATGAGCGACCACGGCGAGTAGGAACCCCAAGAGCAGAGGCAAAATGCCTCCTTCGATGAGAGATCGCCACTACACCCAGATTTGCAGATGGTCCGTTTTCACTCGAAGTTTTGAGTCGCAAAGCTACCAAAGTACTCCGGGGACTCGGACCCCGATGAATTTACGCGCTCCTATGCCCTCGCAATCGAGGCTAGCAGAGGCGAGATACATGGCTAAGTGCTTCCTGTTGGCCCTCGAAGGCATAGCCCTTCGGTGGTTCTGGTCTCTCAAGCCCGGCTCTGTGAAATCATGGGAGAACCTACGAAAAAAATTCACGAGTAATTTTCAAGGGACTTATGTGGCACCCATGTCCACCGGGAGCCTGTTCTAGGTAAAGCAGTAGCCCAGAGAGACCCTACATCAATACTTCCAGCGCTTTGCTTATACGAAGTCGTAGATCAAGGGACTCTCCACGTCATTGGTGGTCGACGCAGCACGTGAAGGCGTCACCCACCCAGGCCTCCTCGACAAGCTTCAAAGGAAGCCTATATCTTCGGTGGCCTATCTTATGAAATACTTCGAAGAGCATGCTCATTCTGAAGAAGGGTAGCTCTGAAGAAGCGCCACCGTTGCTCATGTTCAAGCCCTAGAGGTACGGGTAGGGATGAAAACAGAGCAGAAAGTTTCTATCCGTTTCGAGAAAAAATGGATACGGAGAGGCTTATACGAAAGTAGAAACGGAACGATGATTTCCGTAGGAAACGGATATGCCGATAGAAATATCCGCATAAGAAAAACGAATAGTTTCCGCATTTATAGGCACACTCTCCTTTTCTTGGATTTTAACTCATATTCATTTAACTGGCCCATCCGCCCAGAAAACAATAGCAGGCAGCCCAGGTGCAAAGCCCATCCTGCCTTCCACGCCGATTCCCCATCCACGCCCAGGAAAAAAATAGTAGCACTTTCTTTTCTTTGCATCACGCCAAATCGCCAATTCCCCATCGTCCCATCTATTCATCACTTCATCCGCCATTCCCATGAACCCTCCCTAGCAGGCAGCAACCACCAGGGCGCTGGCCATCCTCAAGGGCGCAGGCAGCAGGCCACGGCGCCACACGCCCATGCCCATCCATGGCGCTAGACCGCCATGCCCATCTACGCCGCCAGCCCACCACGGCATCACCGACTCACCGCCCCCAGCTGAACTCCATGTTGCTGAACTCCAAAATAGTTTATCCGTTGTTAAAACTTAAATTATTCATAAACTTTTGGGACATTATGTGATTATAGTTCAATTCAAAGACGGTTGATGTCTGGTTTTAGCTTGAAGCCTTCTTTCAAGCCATTTTGACAAGTGGATGGTTTGTGGCTAAAACCATCATCAAGAATCATCGATGATGGCCCATAATAGCTATGAGATCTAAGGCACAACTGGATAGTATATAAAATTATCTAAATTTTTATATTTCAATCCTTCATTGTCTAATTTGGTTTCCCGCTGAATTAACTACTGTTTTGGGTGAAGTTGATCAGGTACTTTTATTGTATTTTAATTTATCTCACATTCTTACTTTTATTGTCACTGTAGTTGGATTAATAGAATAATGACGTAGATGATGAGTGTGTCATGTGTCATGGAGGACTTAGAGGAAGATACGTACATAAAAGATATATGATAAAAGTTAGAACTTCGAACTATTTCTATTTAGAAATATATGTTATAATTTATGAGTTGATACTTGATACTTTGTATTCCAACATATATTCGATCTGTATCCTTGTCCGTTCCTTATTCGATCCGTATTCATTTTTGGTACTATTCATTTTCATTTTTGTTTTCGCAATATTCGTTTTCGTTTCCGTTTCTGTTAAAAAATACAGAAACGGATATGATAGCACCCATTTTCGTTCGTTTTCACTCTGTTTTCATCCCTAGGTACGGGCTCCGAGCCCCTCGAAGTCGACGTACACGGAGCACCGGGCTCTAGAGTCGAGAAGAAGGAAGAAGCACTTCCGTAGTGAAGTGCTAAACATCACCGGGCCAAGGGCCCTGAAGCTACAGCAGAATCAAGGCCGTGGTCGAGGGGGCGGAGCGAGGCCACCTACTAGGCCCTCCGTCCCAGGCCAGACTTTCTTCTGCAATGTCCACGGAGAGAACTAGAGCCACAATACCGATTCCTGCAAGGCTATATTGGCCTTGCGCACTATGGGCTATGGGACGACATATCGAGCACCCGAAGCCGCTCGCCCAGAACATGTCCAGGTCATGGGCCACGCTGAGGCAAGCGAAGCTCTACCTCGAGTCCCGATGGCGAACTTAATACCACCTCCAAAGGTCGAAGATGCGTCGGGACCCCTAGAAGCGTGTGGTGCTCCCCATCTCTGGAGGCGGAGCACTGGGAAACATGTCCAAGAGACAGAGGCGTGACTATGTCCACGAAGTGGGGCATATCGGGACCTCGGCATCGGCTGCAACAATGCCAAAGTGGGCACATGTGCCAATCTCCTTTATAGCCGAAGACGTTGTTGGGATTAAGTTTCCACATGCGGACCCTCTCATCATCTCCACCGACATTGTCGGCACCGAGGTGCGGCGCGTGCTCATCGATGAAGGCAGCTCAGTGGACATTATCTTCATGCACGCCTTCGATCAGCTGTGCATCCCTCGAAAGCACCTCCTTCCAGCTGCGAGGCATTTGCAAGGTTTTAACGGGCTGCCCCTCGAAGTAATAGGCCAAATCGGCCTCAAAGTCAGCTTCAGTGAAAGCAATCTCGCGCGTTCAGAGGAAGTTATCTTCGACATTGTCGACGTCCCTTACGCCTACAACGCCATCTTCAGGAGGGGTGCGCTGAACCAGTTCAGAGCCATAGCGTACCACAACAACCTCTACATAAAGTTGCCCACGCAAGGGGGAGTGCTCACCGTGCTGAGCGATCAAAGTATGGCGTGAAGAGTAGAGTACGGCCACGTAGCCCACTTCGAGGCGTGCCAAGTGCACTCCGTGGAGCTCCAGCCTGAAGCATCAAGCCAACCTCCCGAAGCCATGAAGGGATCAGCGGTCAAGCCCTGCTCGGACGGAGAGGTTATCATGAAGACACTCGTCGACGGGGGGCTCGAATACCCCATTCAATTTGGAGGAGATCTAACTCCAGAAAACATGGCTTCGCTGGAGAGGACAATTCGATGCAACCTCAATGTTTTTGCCTGGATAGACAAAGACATCCCTATGGTCGACCAGAGCATCATCGAGCACTCTCTTTTGGTGAACCCTAGGGCCAGGCTAGTGCCCAGGGGCTGCGAAAGCTATCGGTCGAGCGTGCATGTTTGGCCAAGAATGAAGTGGAGAAGCTTCTTCGGGCCAGGGTCATACGGGAAGTCAGCCACACAGAGTGGCTGTCGAACCCTGTATTTGTAAGAAAAAAGAACATGAGAAATGACACATGTGTATCGACTTCACTTCATTAAATAAAGCGTGCCCTTATGACCCGTACCCTATGCCTGCATTGATCAGCTTGTCGACTCCACCGCTAGCTCCGAGCTGCTAAGCTTCCTTGACACCTACTCCGGGTACCACCAAGTATGGTTAAAGAGCGAAGATAAGGAGAAGACTAGCTTCGTTACTCCCTCTGGGGTCTATTGCTATGTATGGATGCCCTTCGGTTTAAGAAATACCAGAACAACCTTCTCTAGGCTAATTGCTAAGGCCCTAGGCCACCAAATGAAAAGAAATGTCGAAGCCTACATGGACAACATTGTAATAAAAAGCGCAAAAAAGAGCGAGCACAGCATAGACTTGCCAGAGACCTTCGAAAGCCAGCGAAGGGTAGGGGTTCGGTTAAATCCCGAGAAATGTGTCTTCGGAGCCCGAGCTTGCAAGCTTCTAGGGCACCTGGTTTCGAATCAAGGTATCAAAGCCATCCCTACCCAGATTAGAGCACTGTAGCGTATGGCACCGCCCAAAAATTTGAAACAGGCTCAGAAGCTTGCAGGTCACCTCGCAGCTCTCAGTAGGTTCCTCGCTCACTTCGTCGAACGGAGCATGCCAATCTTTAAAGCACTAAAAGGCTCTGAAGACTTCACGTGGACACCTGAATGCCAGAAGAGCTTCGATGACATCAAGGCGTACCTCGCTGACCTGGCTACCCTCACTACTCTCTTCTGGAGGAGGGGCTATCATTGTACCTCGTAGCAACAGCCTTCGCGGTAAGTGTGGTGCTAGTACATGAAGCGGACATCAAAGGCAAGTTGGTGCAAATGCCAGTTTATTTCGTCTCCGAGGCTCTATCCGGAGCCAAAACGAGGTACACGGAGCTCGAAAAAATTGTATACTCTCTCGTCATGGCTTCAAGGAAGCTTCGACATTATTTTCTCACGCATAATATTATTGTGCCAACGTCGTACCCCCTCGAGGACATGCTTTGAAATAAAGATTCCACTAAAAGAGTAGGGAAGTGGGCAGTCGAACTAGCCCCCTTTGGTATAGATTTTACCGTCCAAACTATGATCAAGTCCCAAGTAATCGTGGACTTCGTCGCAGAGTGGATCCCTCCAGCCATCTGGTCTCCAAAGGCACCCAGCAAAGGTATATGGACTATTTATTCTGACGGAACCTATCAGGCCTCCAGCGCAGGTGCCAGAGTTGTAATAATCTCCCCCTTCGGCTAGAAGGCCTTGTACTCGGTAAGGTTAAATTTTAAAGCCACAAATAACATGGCTGATTACGAGGGCATGTTGTTAGGCCTTCGAAAGGCATGAGCCCTAGGCGCTGCTAGGGTACTTATAAAAATAGACTCCTAGATTGTCGCTGGGCATGTAGATAAGAGCTTTCAAGCTCGACATCTAGACCTTGCCTAATATCTAGCCGAAGTGCTCAAGGCGGAGCACGCGTTCAAAGGGATCTCTATCAGAAACATCCCGAGGGCTAAAAACCAGCAAGCGGATGCCCTCACCAAAGCAGCGGTTAGAGGCCATGAACTCCCTACTGGATCGTTCTATGAGGAGCAGTCTACTCTAATAACAGCGAAGCTAGAGCCTGCTGAAGTACTATGCGTACAGGTAGATTATTGGCAAAACCCTATCATGGCAATGCTTCGAGACGAAAGCATCCTACCCGAAGGCCCCGAGCTCACAAGGCTACAACACATGGTCCACAATTACCACCTCATCGACAACCTGCTATACAAGTCCGGCGTTTGCTCGCCCTTGTTGCGCTACATCTTAAGAGCCGAAGGGCAGGACATACTTCAAGGGATCCACGAAGGTCTATGCGGGAGTCATCTTGCACCTCGAGCTCTTGTGGGCAAAACACTCTGATAGGGCATCTATTGGCCCACCATAATGACCAATGTCGAAGCCCTGGTCCGCACCTACCAAGGCTATTAGTGGATAGGGAGGCGGAGCCATCGTTCTCCCACTCCGCTGTAGGTTATTGCGCCAGTATGGCCCCTCGCCCGATAGGGCATGGATCTAATTAGAGCATTTCCGCAGGCAAAAGAGAATTTGAAGTTCGCTATGGTAGCGGTTGAGTAGTTCTCAAAGTGGGTCGAAGTTGAGCCCCTGACAGCCATAACCTCGAAGAACATCTAGAAGTTTTTTTGGCAGAATATAATTTATAGATTCAGAGTACCTAGATAACTGACGATCGACAATGGAACTCAGTTCGATGTGGAGCCCTTCAAAGCATTCTGCGAAGGTCTCACCATCGAATTATGCTTCGCCGTGGTCAGAAATTCATAATCCAATGGAGCAGTCGAAAGGGCCAATGGTAATATTTTGTCAGGCCTCAACCATCAGATCGTGGGCCTCGCTAAGGGGCTATGGGTTGAAGAATTGCTAAAGATCTTGTGGTCTATTCGAACCACCCAAGCTCGGTTCACAGGCTTCACCCCTTTTTGGCTACTATTCGATGACAAAGCAATGATCCCTACATAACTACAGGGGGCTCGCTACGGACGTTGCTCCCAGAGGACAGCGACAAACGAGCAGCTTCGCTTGAGCTTGTAGAAGAAAAAAGGCTTTGAGCTATAGCCAATCTGACAAAGTACCAAGACCAAATGAAGGCATGGTACAACCCCAAGATGAAGCCCAACGTCATACAGCCTGGACATCTGGTGCTTTGGACCGTTCTTACGCTCAAAAAATTGAGCAACAAGTGGTAAGGGCCCTTCATTATGCTCCGCTCAAATAGACCAGGCCCGTTCAGGCTGTCCACTCTCGAAGGGAAAGAATTGAATCACACCTGGCATGCGGAGCACCTTCGGTGGTACTACGCTTAGTTCTGTGCTAAAGCAATGCTGCGAAGGTGCCTTCGAATAAAGCGTCCCAAGGACAATTTTCATACCAACGTAATATACATCCCCTGGGGAAACGGTTCGCATTCGACCTAGCCTCAAGCGTATTGTCATAGCGATGGACGCATCGCTACGCCAATGTAGCTTCAATGGTTAGATAGTATGCATACTCATTTCTGCTACCCGAAGCCCCAGGCTCGGCGCAAGTAAACAAAGTCTAACACACGTAAGAGTGCATCGCATTCTGGTGTAGAGCCCAAAGCCCAATGTTTGAGGGTCGCTCCCCGGGTATGATTAACGGCACTAACTTCGGGCTCCGTTACGGACCCTAAAAATTCGGTGTGATCCGCTCCACCATTATCGCTACAAAGTGTCCTCGAGCCCAGAGCGGTAAAAATCAAGGGATTTCGAGCGAACAGCTCGAAGTATCCCCAAAGGTCCAAAGCGACCGAAGACTCGAAGCCCAGACTTTGAGCGTTCACCTACCACTACGTGGCTCCAAGCCATGTGCGAAGCCCATCTACATCTCATTTACGCTGCTCGTACCTCGCATTCACTAAGCTAATGCCCATAATGAGCAAGGGGGAGCAAGGAGTACGCATGCGTTCGGAGTGTGCTTCAGCATAAGTTCGATACATAACGATGGCTAGGTTACACTTCGAATAATACAATGTGTTAAAACATACTTTTATTCACGAATGATTCGAATTACAGATGCGAAGTACCACATCGAGTACCCTTCGATTACAAACGAAAAAATGGACATTATGAAAAGGCACTATCAAAACCTAACAGCCAGCGGGTACGCCTCATTGAAATTATGGGTCCTCGCTTCTTCTTGCTCTTTTTTGAGCGAGGGCCCTCTTGGCTCGAAGAAGCTTTGCCGCTTGCTGGATGCTTCGCTCTTCCTAAAGATCGGCCTAGGTTCGAGTCACAGGAGGGCATGAGTCAAAGGCAGAAAAATCGAGCACCTCGTCATCAACTACCTTCGGCGCTCACGGGGGTTGTGCTACTCTAGCTTCGGGGATGATATCATCAAATCCAGCCAAGTCGAGGGATGATGATGGGCTGTGAAGGGGCTCCGTCTTTATCGGAGCTAATAGTTCGTGAGCGACTTTGGCTAGGACCTCGCTAGCAGGGCCCCGCGGTATTTTAAATCATGGTCGAGTCTCGGCCCTAGCTACTTTATAAACTACCTATTGATGATGAAGTGCCTCCGAGGCTTCGAGTACCTCGACATCGATATCGGCGTTCACGGCTTGATCCTAAACAAGTCCAAAACATCCCCGCGTTTTATTAATACTTTGTTCAAATTACACCGAAGTATTACATCGAGTATTGCAGGGGAGCCTAAGATCTACACCTTCGAAAGTGGAGGGTTTGAGGCTGTAGGTGAAGTTTAGTGCCCTACGTGTCGACGGTGAGTTTCTTGCTGAAGCTCGAGGGCTGCATCCTTCGCTTGAGCCTTCCAGGGCCCTTGGAGCGCGCGCCATGTCTCGGCCACCTCCAGAGCAGGCGAGGTCAGCCGGAGACCGCCAAAGTTGACGTTCCCCACAGAGGTCGCTGCAGCGAGGTGCTGGAAGCCAGCTTCATGAAGGAGCTAAAGTACCCCCTGGCCTACCACCCCTCCGGCCGTCGTAGCAAAGCCCACCAAAGTCTTCTCTGTGAAGCTGGCGGTGGTCTAGAGGAACCCAAGACGAAGCCATACCGGGTCCCTGGTGTCAAAGTCCCAGATCTGGCACACAGTCCCCAAACGCGTTAAGACACCGCTGAGTATGTCTATAGTCACGTTAGCCTCCCGAGTGGCTTTGGCCCTCTCGGCCTCCAAAGCTTGGTTGGCGGCACGAAGTCTCTTGACTTCTGCCTCCAACAACTTGTTGGATTCCCAAAGCTCCTCCACTTCGGTGGCCGTCGTAGCCCAGGCTTCACGCTCTAGTCGAAACTCGCCCCTCAGCGTGTCAGCTGCTTCCTCAACCTATCGGTGCATGACTGAGGCCTCCGAAGCCTGTCTATGGAGATTTCTAATCTCCTGCCCGATGAGGTCCTCCTGGTGATCGATGACGAGGGCGACTCCTTGGATCAAAGCGAAGGCCTGCGAGAGAAAGATGTTTTTAGGAAAAAAAACTACAAGAGGCTATCAAATCACACAGGTGCTTCGCATACTTGAAGCAAGGCCTCTTCGACGGCCACGGTGAGGTCCACGTGGCGATACCGAGACATCTCGGTCACCAAGTCGGACCTAGCGAGGCCCTCACTACCATGAAGGTACTGAGACACCATATCACCTAACAACGCTCTCGACAAAATGAAGGACCTCAGCAAAGGGACCCTCCTTTTCGCACCCTTCGGTGCTAGGTTCCGATGGGGGACCTCAACACTTTCTGATGAGGGGGCTGCATGAGGCGTGTTGTCACCAGCCTCGTCCTCCTCATCGCGTTTCGAAGATTCTTCACTAGACTCTTCGCTGTCCCCCTCGCCGGCGTCTTCGCTAGACCCCTTCGCCACTTCTACCACCCCGTCGCCTTTATCCTGATCGGCGTCGCGGTCCACCTGATCATTGGCGGTGGGATCTACAGAAAAAGTTAAGTCAGAACAAGTTGCGAAGAGACTGTGAAGTGATCAGGACTATCATTTACCTTCAATCTCCTATAACGGGAGAGAGGTCCAGACAATCCAAAGGGTCAAAGAGGCCTTCCCAGTCCGCCTCCGTGTGAATTGGCGAGGCCACTGATCCTG
The DNA here is from genome assembly GCA_000418225.1 of Zizania latifolia. Taxonomy (NCBI): domain Eukaryota; kingdom Viridiplantae; phylum Streptophyta; class Magnoliopsida; order Poales; family Poaceae; genus Zizania; species Zizania latifolia. The sequence goes on along the minus strand of KE372979.1, from coordinate 941,743 downwards.
AACCCTGGTTCGAGTCCTAGGGGACCCCTCTGGTCGCTGCCGTGGAGGGGTGGACTTGGGGGTGGCAGTGGCCTCACATCCGAAGGCTCGATAGCTGAAGCCAGAGGCGCTGATCCTACTGGCTCCCCAGAGCCAGTTGGGCCTCGTAGCCACTGTAGCGGCAAAGTCGGCTGCTCTTCGTCGTCATCGGGCCTCTTTCGCTTCGAACCCCCACCGGAGGTCATGGGTTCTGGGAGCTCCAAGGGCTCCCTTGCCTCGAGACAGAGCCATACCCGGCTGTACCTCTCTCGTGTTCCGACGAGGGCGAGGCGCTTGCTTTTTTCATTGGTAGTCGGGGGCCCTAAGTTCGATCACCCTGACTTCCTCCTCCGACGTCAGCTCGACCTGCTTGGCTGCAATTTAAATGCCAAGGTTAGGAAGGCCATGGGTAATGCGTTCGAAGCACAAAAATGCAGGGCTTCAGAGGCTTATCGATGATTTTCAGAGGGATCCCCTTCGATTTGATAGGTGCGGAGTCCACAAACAGGTCCTTGGGCCATCTGAGCAAGAGGGGGCTGATTCGAAGGGTGATGAACTCCTCAGCCAGATCCCTCATGCTCATCCTTCAGGCCACTATTTGCAGGAGTTAAACCCTAGACTTGATGGTGGTCGTGTCCGTCGCCACCTTAGCTTGGCAAAGGTATATAATGTGGGCATTGGTGCTGCGAAGAAGGGAGTCCGCTCTAACGGAGATGTAGAACCATTTTTGATCTCACTTCGAGTACCACCTATCGTTGGATGCCCTCGTCGAAAAGTGGCTGCTGAAGTCTTAGCGGAGCTAAAAGTTGACGCTCCCGAAGGCCCACCCTGGTGACCCCGTCTTCGCCAACCCTTCGATTCGGCTGGCAGTTTACATCATGCAGGGCCACGAACACGTTTGCACGACCCTCGCACCCTTCTGCCCTTATGGCCCACTCAAAGATGGTGAGGCAGCCAACGGCATTCAAAGATAATTGGAGGAGCTGGGGGTTGTACATTTGAAGTACCTCTTCCAGCAGATCCATTGTGGGGATTCTGATCTGTTAGGGGTCGGAGGTCGTGCGGCCTGTAGGCTTCGACGCACCCTTCGAGGCTGCTGCTGCTACTGTAGCCGCTGCCTAGGTCTGCACCGAAGCAGACCCTCCGGCGGCTGGAGGCTCTTGCCTGCGAAGGACTTCTTCGTCATCTCACGAAGCTAGAACTCTACTTCAAGAAAGAGCGAAGGGGGGCTTCGGAGATTGGTGGTCGAGAACCTAGCAAGAAGCAAGAGCGAGAGTGAGAGCAGAAGTATGCTTGAGCGTGAACTAAGCCCTAGGGCTGAGGGGGTTTATATAGGCGATAAAAAGACGTCCAGCGCGTTCCCCGGAGCCATTTTTTACCACCATGTAGGTGTCTTCCGCGGTCTATGATTGGTGGGACTAAGATAAAAAAGGTTGAGAGCGTGTAGCGGAGTTACGGTTCGGTTCTGGTCTTTTGGTCTCATTTGGCGCCGTTTGGGTTTCCGAGGGCATCCCATCAAGTTCTACAGATCATTTAATAATCGATCTACGGCGTGTTAAAAGGCAGGCTCCGAAATATACAGCTTCAAAGGGGACTGTTCAAAGTTATTATTCATCGAGGCACATTTTACCCTTTCTGACGAAGGGCCACATGCGAGAGGCTACTGTTAGGAGAAAATACTTTTACCCTAACAAGATGATAATAACGAGGACTTCGAAGCCCCCTCCGAATGGTGAAGCCACAGCTTCGCCCTTAGTCGCTGTAGGACCCTCTAAAGACTGACGGCGTGGAACCGCTTGTCTGTACGAAGCCTGCTCCGTCGAAGGGGCTCCGTACCTTGAAACCACTCAGAGGTGATGTCAAAACCATAGACTCCCCGTCCCCTCCGACAAGACGTGAGCCTAGCCATGTTCCTACGGAGTGTTACTAAATATCTCCTATGTATTTTACTGTTCAGTACTGTAATAGTCGGTTGTACATAGGGGATAAACTAGTATTACTCTGTTTTTACCGCGCCTATAAATACCCTCCTTGCAAGGAGGAGGGGATCGAACACTTGTAGTGTTAATCAATGCAACTCCTATTCAAAGACTATTATCCGTTTCGGAGGTCTCGGACATTGTTCGAACCCCTGTAAACACTTCGAACCCTTCGATGTTCTAAACACTGAAATCTGTTGCGTATTTCTGTATTACACCAACAGCAATATTATTCAGAATCTTGATAGTATAATATATTACTCCATCCGTCTTATAATATTACAACTTAGGATATATTTGACATTTCAGGGCTTCTTTGGAATGGAGTATTTTTAAAGGAATTTTAGAGGATTTAGTGTAATTTTTATAAAAATCCTATAAAATTCATGTGTTATAAAGAAGCTTTCATTATAATGAATCTAGACATTGACACTGTCTAGTCTAAATTTGTTGTACTATAAAATATTAAATATAATTCTAGGTTACTGTATACTACGAGATATAGAGAGTAAATTTTTCCTTACCATACTCCAGTTCATAAATTCATATAGCTCAGCCTGGTTCAGACAGAGCAGTGATAGCTGAAGACGGAAGATATAGGTGCAGACAGCTTCTGAGCTCGCGTAGTAGCAAGAAAGCAGTTAATAGGTCTCGCTGAGAGCTGCTTCGCGCATCACACGTGCAATGACCTAAATCCGTACTCTACGTGCAACCGTGCGAGTGGTAAAATCTCTCTCAATGATCCCAATAAAAACGATACGACTAAAAGCGCAGCCCTTTCCAGAGCAAATGACAGTGTGGTCCAGTGAACTGGCAGCAGCATTAACGTAGCGTGCAATTAACGAATAGAAACAGTATATCGGGAAGCAAAAGCGTCCTCGTGTACGGCCAAAACGTTGCCCGGGCTTCAGCTCGCTGCACCATACCTTGATTGATCTCAGCCTGCGTGAACAGAAATCCAACAATATCATGTCAGAAATCCAGAATCCAGAGATGTCCCGTTCACTCCCAAGTTGGCCTGTTCCGCTGTCGTTCTACGAGTAAATTGCAGCGAAGCTGCTGTCCGTGATCGCCGCGAGGGAAGAAGGATTCGATGGGCCGTCTCTGTTCGGAGTTGGGGGTTGGGAGTCGGAGAAAGCGTAGCAAAACGCACCGTCTGCTCGCGAGCGCCATCGGCCACAAGCCCACAATTTCTACTCATTAAAGTTGCATACGACCTTGGCATGCGGGTGCCATCCTATTTGGTTCACGTCTCTGCCATCCATCCATCCCTCGATTCAACTGAACCATCGTCCAGTTCTTCACTTCTTCCCCCGGCTAAATCAAGAGCCATCTTGCTCTACGACTGCACTTCCAGACTGACGTCTGCGTGGAACGGTCTCGTAAACTTAGCTTATTCAGCCCGTTCTCATCATGCACATTAATGTGTATGCATATCTGCTCATTTAAAAACGATCTTGACTTGCCAATCTGTATTCGGTTTGACAGAGGCCACTACCTGCAAGGAAAATAGTGTGCCTAGTTAATGCTCTACCTGTATGTCGTCCACTGCGAGTGGTTCTGCTTGCTGGGTCCTTTACTCCTGAAAAGTAGGTTTAACTAATCTGTTTACGGATGATACGTGTTTCTAGAAACTCCCCTGTTTCTAATTTTACCAACAAAAAAAATCAAGCTTCTCCCAAAATCTCTAACATTCACAGTTCCACATATGGCGAATTTGAGGATGTCAAACGCCGCATGATTTATCTATCTCTGTTTATAGTATTCCGACCAGATGTCACGTAACATCACAAGGTTTTATCATGTGTTGTTCATACTGAAAGCATGCATCCACGCACACTCT
>KE372979.1:877254-902319 GCA_000418225.1 Zizania latifolia | reverse complement strand
CGGGCAGTCGCCATCGCCATAGATCGGGCTAGGGTTGGTAGACCCGCCACATCGGCGAATGGAGGCGGAGGGGACGCCGGGAAGGGAAGAGGAGGAAGAGGTGGTGGTGGTGGTGACGGAGAAGGAAACGGACTCGGCCGCGCGGCAATGATTGGGGACACGCGGGCTCGTGGGGGAGGGAACAGAAGACGACCGGGTGCAGCACCAGGCGGGGGAATCGGAAGTTTTAGCTGGCGCTCGTATGTGCTCTTTCGGAGAAACGTCTCGTCTGTTTAGGCTAAAAACGGATGGGATTGCGTGAGTTTGCCCGGGTAACTTGAATCGGTTCGAGTCGAGCCGACAAGCTGTGTGCACCTGTGCTGTGGGATGTGCGCGCGTTCGGCTGCTCGCTGGCTTGGTGTCTCGTCTGGGAGATGGCCGGCTTTGTTGCTACCTGCACAGGCATTTGTCTCGGTCTTAGCCGCGTGAGGCAGGGGACCATCTGCCGTTATCTCGTCAGGTGATGCTTCAGCCTGGCTGCTTCCTACGCATGCTGATTGCTGATGAGATAACTCCGACCGTTTGTTCTGTACTTCCATGTGATTAGATCCGGGCGCTCTTGATTCTATAGCACTACCCTGTTACTGGAGTAGTTTTTTCACTTCTCCAGTATCATGGCATGTTTCTTTACTTCATACGAGTAGCATAACCTGGCATGTTTTGTCGCCTTGTCAACGTGAGTGGTGCAGTTATAGCAGTAACTCTCTCGCATGATCACGAATCACGATTCGATCCAACTTCAGTCCACGTGCCCAGAACGAATTTAAGGGCATCTCCAATAGATACTCTAAATTTGATCCTCCGTATTTTCACATGGATAGCCATTGTTGGAGCGTAAAATTTACGCTAACAGGTTTGTTTAGCCTTGAAGGGCTACTGATTGCGAAGTGGTTTATGCTGGTTCAGGCCTTCGAAGCGGATAATAACCTTACGTCCAGTTCGCAGTGCTTTAGAGATTATCTTTTTTTGTGTCCGTGTTACAGTAGAAAGAACATGTATTTATAGACAAGACACAACAGGATAATACTATTTTACCCTTTAGTTACAACCGTCATTGCGGACTCTGTACACAAGACTTCGTAGGGGCAAAATAGTAAACTCTAGTGTGAATACGCTTAGAAAGCAAATGTCTTGTCGGACATGGCGGCGGCCCTTCGGAGTGGGATGCTCTCGAAGGGGATGCAGTCTTTTGGAGCCCTTCATACAATCATACGGGCCTCGGAATGCCTCCTCCGAAGAACCCTTGACCTTCGAAGCTTTGAGTGTTGTGCTTATAACTACAAAGTATTTTGTTAAACAAAACACTTAGCCCCTAAGCATGATTGGATTATTTTCTCCCAACAGTATCCCCTCGCACATGTCTCTTCGAACCTACCTTCGGAAAGGGGCGATGTGCGTTATTAAAGAATCATCATGCTTCGGACATGTCAACCCTTTCGTCGGCCTGCGGAACTTCGGGCGCCATCGAGGGATATTTGAATCGGTGGGAAGGCGAACGACGGGGACGGTGCAACACCTCGGGCAACCAAACGCCGCTTTGATGGGACAGCGAATCTCGAAGTTCAACCGTCGCCATGATCTTCGAGGTTACCTTTTCTAGGCGAATTTTCACCTTGGCCCCATGCGTCAGTGACGGACGGTGAAACGACGCACGGTAAAAAATACCGATGCAGAGAAGCTTGTGAGACAAGCCCGGTGGCTTATAAAAAGCCGGTGGCCGTTGTCGTGAACTCTTCACGCTCACAAATCTCTTTCTCTCCATTTTTCGCCTCCTTCAACCTCCGAAACCCGACTTTTAGTACTTTCTGCTTCTTCTTCATGCCTTCTCGACTCAGCGGTCATGACGAAGAAGTCATCGAAGGGCTCCAACCTCCAAGCTCTCGGCAACCCCAAGTTCCTCCAGCAATAGTCAGCTGCAGCTGCGGCGTCCCGAGGTTGTATGGACCTCGCGACCTCAGGCCTCCGTCAGAGAAGTACATGGAGCAGACCTTCATCTTGGAGAGGTCAGTCAGTACTGAGAAGTCAGTGGCGGAGATCTGCCAGGGGAAGGTAGATTCGAGAATGGCTATCCGCATCCCGGAAGAAGAGGTGATCCCGGAGCCGATGGCGAACGAGGTAGTCGTCTTTGAAGCCTTCTTCGAAGCGGGCCTTGGTCTTCCTTCGTCTGACCTGCTTTCGGAGGTGCTTCGGTTATACAATGTGGAGTTGCCGTAGCTCTCCCCAAACGCTATAGCTCGCTTGGCGATCTTTGAGTGGGCTATGAAGGCCGAGGGGTGTGAAGGCTGAGCCGAAGTATTCGCTGCGTTGCACGAGGCCAATTGCCAGCCGAAGAGACGGCTGGGAGAAGACGGAGTGACCAGATTGTTGGCCTATGGAAGTGTCAACTTCCAGCTCCGCAAAGAATATCAAGACAGCTTCCCGGCGAAGGCCATCAACGAGCGTTGGTACTCGGACTGGACCCTCCGGTGGTTCTATATTTCGGTGGGTTCGGACTCCTCCCTTCGCACCCTCAACCTGGGGATCTTGTACCGTCGGGAGGCAAAAGTTTCAGCGGACGAGCCCACAATCCGATCGAGGGTTCAACTTTTAAAGATTGTTGCCCGCTGGGTCAGTATGAGGGATTTGACGGAGGAATTTATCCTACTTCAGATCGCTCCCTTGAAGGATCGATGGCCTATGGAGTTTCGGAGCATCGAAGATGGGGAACCGAGGGGGATCCCTCAAGAAACCATAGGTACTCAACTTCGAATCCTATACTTCGATCAAACGTCAACCCTTTTTTGTTAACCTTGCATTACGCTTTGCAGTGGCGAGGGCGAAGCTCTCTCTGGACCAGGTGGTCAAGGCGGCCGAATGAGTCATCGGGCCCCCTACTTCGGGTGAAAAGAGAAAGCGCCTCAAGCTCATGGGATCGTGGGAGCGGTTTAATCGCATATGGGGCGGACTCAACGTCGTGCCCCCTTCTCTCCCTGACCTAGATGCCCCGAAGTGGCTCAGAAAAAGAGGAAAGCAAACAAGGGTCCGCAGGAGGCTTGAAAGCCATCCCCAAAGCGGAGGGGTCGCCCGCAGCGGAGCCCTTCAAGACAGAAGTCGCCTACCCCTCTAGCCATCTTAGCCTTACCTCCGCTACCATCGGCGGGGGCGAGCGATGCCGGCATGGCCTTGGCGATTTCTAGGCCTACCGCGCAATCTGGTAGGGCCTCGCTCCTGGGGTCTCCGGTTGATTCTGGAGACGATTTTCTCCGGATGTTCGAAAGGGGACGGAGCTTGTCTTTGTCTCCACTGGAGGTGGCAGAAGGTAAGCATGCACACATACCCATACTGCGAAGTCATATATGTTTCTTATGTCTTGTCTAACCTTTACGAGGCTTGCTTGAATTTAGACAACCCCGTAGCGGCTGATCCGAAGGGACTCTATGCCGATGATATTAACATCATTGTCGGAACTAGGGCCAAAGTCGCTTATGATGACGCGGCCATAGGGGACGTCGAAGCCAACCCTGAAGGAGGTGCCGAGGCTGATCTCGGAGTGGGACCAAAGTTGATCTCGAAGGGGACGCCGAGTGCAGTTCCTTTTAAGACGAGGAGTCCCTTGGCGCCATGGCGCGAAGCCCCTCGGTGGCGGCAAGGATCTTAGAGCGGGTGCCCCTGCTCCAGCCCTTCGTAGCCCCTGGGGCTAATGCAAGGGCGCTGCTAGAGCCCTTGGTCCAGGCAGGCCAAAGCCTGGACCAAAGCGACTTGGTCGCCAAAGTCGGTCAGCATCATCACGCTGACCTAGCGGCAGCCCAAGAGGAGGCCCTTTACCAGGTACACATTTTATTACTTCGAAGTTCTGTTACTTCATAATTATTTTTTGTTATTTTTTCTTATTTCTGCTTTGCGATCTATTAGGTGCTTGTCCTAGCTCGGGGGACTGCGAGCGCCTTTAATCGGCGAGAGCAGCATCGTGAGTAGGAGTTGGAGGTCCTTTGAGGATGAGCCTTGGAGGCAGAGGATAAGGTGTCCAGCTTAGAGGACAACTTCCGCCGAGAGCAGGAGTGAAGGGCAGCCACTGGGGCCGAAGCCCATGATCTCCGAAACACGAAGGAGGCCCTAGAGGCCGAAGTTTAGGGGCTCCGAGCAGAGAAGGCAGTCCTAGAGACTGGACTTTCTGGACTCCGAGGGGCCAACGAAGTTCTGATGGCTTCGGAGGCTTTGCTGAGAACAGAATGGGCCGATGACGTCAAGGTGGCAGACGAGACCATAGGAGTGCTCAGTGAGATGCTATCACGTTTTGGTACGGTCTGCCATGCTTCGTCCTTCCCGGCGGCCGAGCCCCTGGCACGCCGCCTGAGGTACCTTCGTGCTGCAGCTAAAATGGCCGAAGCCAGCATGGTAACCTTTGGGGAGGTCTCTGAAAGGTTCGCAGCCCAAGGAGTCCTTCATCTTCTTCAGCACACATGTTGCGACAATATCCACCCAATGGTGGGGGCCTCGACAATCGACTTTGGGGGTGCCTGTCTTTTGGCGCCAACTCCAGAGGTTTCCGCCTCATGGAAGTCATTCCATGGGGCCTAGAAGAAGCAAGGGCGGTTGGCGACGCAGGCTATGATGAACGAAGCCCGGCGCTGCCGAACGCAGCAACCGGCCCCCTTGCTGAAACCTTCGGACAATCCCCCCGAGGTGTAGTTCCTTAGGACCTTGATGTAACTTTGATTGTAATTGGCTTCGTTTATTAATGAAAGCAATGCTTTTGGGATTTCTCAGGACTTAGCTACAAATCCTGCTTCTGAAGTTGAAATACTCAAAGCCAGCAAAGAGCTTCGACATCGATGGGCAATTTTTGAGACTATTAGGGCCGAAGGCCACGCTCGCTTTAGATTTCCCCGTGATCATCTAGGTAAGATAATGCCCGAGGTGGCTGTCGAAGTCCTTATGTCAATAAAAAGGAGCCAATAGCGCCAGTATCCTCTTCATCGAAGTCAATTGACTGGGATGACGAAGGACGCGAATCGCCTTCTAGGCCAAGCCAACCCGAGCTCTGTTCATGGGCGGAGCTACAGGAAGAAAGGAAGGTCTTGAGGGCCTCAAGGAAGAATAAATGGTCAAAAACCAAGGTAAAACCTTCTTCGGACCCGTAAGTCAGGGGTCTGGGGGAAGCTCTTAGAGCCAGCCCCCTCCGGACCAATGAGGGCGAAGAGGTTTTCGGTTCCTCCTTGGACTAGATACTGCTTTTTCGTGATTCGATTTGTATTTTGGGTTTGTAATGGCTTTGAGTTTGTAATGCTTCGAGTTACAGATGCTTCGAACTTATAATTCGTATGTCGATAATAGCTTTGTAGCCAAAGTGTATTTTATTTTGATCATTCATGAATAAAAGTGCGTGGGCATTGTTGATAAATGCGTTTTAGCACATCTTGCCATCCGAACTTGTGCCAAAGCATGCCCTGAATGCACCCGTATAGCGCTCCCCCTTGTTCATGGTGGGTATGAGCCTTGCGAGTGGGCGTTAGGAACAGAATTTTAATGTAACGCGGTGCAGTCGAGCTTCGCAAAGAACTTGTATGTTATGTTCTGTTTGGAAGGTTGAAACTGGGGCTTTGAATCGGTGGTCTCGTTGGACCTTTTGTTGTTGCTTCGAGCTTGTGGCTCGAAATACTTTAAAAATTCAGATGTATAGATTTTTTTGCCACTACTAACTCGAGGGTCTTTTGTAACGATATAATTTTGTGGGGTTCGAAGCGCGGACTTCGAATTCCCTTGTGGTCTCTTTGGACCCTTTTTGGACGCTTTGAGCTGTAGCTCGAGGTCTTGGTTTTTATCGCTACGGGCCCAGGGGCGCTGTATAACGATAAGGGTGAAGCGGATCACACCAAATTTTTAGGGCCTTTTGACGGAACCCAAAGTCAGTACCTTCGGCCATACTCTAGGAGCTACCTACGAGCATTGGGCTTCGGGTTTCACGACAGAGTGGACTGCACTCATGCGTGTTAGACTTTATTTGTCTCGCGCCGAACCTGTGGCTTTGGGTAGCCAAAATGAATAAGCATAGTACGTATGCCTCGAAGCTTTACTGACCTCATGATGCGTCCATCGCTATGTCAACATGTTCAAAGGTAGTAGGATGCGAACCGTGCCCCCTGGGGGGTTCGTATTACCTTGGTGATAAAATTGCCCTTGGGCGAGCTTTATTTGAAGGCACTTCGTACTGGCACTTGATTTACAGTACTAAGCATAGTATCACCGGAGATGCTCCGCATGCCAAGTATGCTTCAGTTCTTCTCCTTCGAGGGAGGATGGATTGAACGAGCCCGGCCTATTGGAGCGAAGTATAATGTATGGTCCTTCCCACTTGTTGCCTAGCTTGCCCGGTGTCAAGACGCTTCGGAGTACTAGATGTCCGGGTCATAATTCATTGGGCTTCACCTTGAGGTCATACCATAGCTTCGTCTGGTCTTGATACTTAGTTAAGTTGGCCACAGCTCAGAGCCTTGTTTCTTCAGCGAGATCAAGCGAAGCCTGACGTTCATTATCATTTTGAGAAAGCAATGCCCGTAGTGAGCCCCCCTTCAACTCTGTCGGTGTCATTGCTTCGTCGCCGAACAACAATCTGAACGGAGTGAACCCTGTGGATTGAGCTTGGGTGGTTCGTATGGACCACAAAATTTTTGGCAGCTCGTCGACCCACAGCCCCTTGGTGACACCCACGATCCAGTGATTGAGGCCTGACAAAATATTACCGTTGGCTCTTTTGACTGCTCCGTTGGACTATGGATGTCTGACTGCAACGAAGCATAACTCGATGCTAAGGCCTTCGCAAAATTCTTTGAAGGGCTCCGCATCAAATTGAGTGCCGTTGTCGATCGTGAGCTGCTTGGGTACTCTAAATCTACAAATTATATTCTGCCAGAAGAACTTCTGGATGTTCTTCGAAGTGATCGCGGTGAGGGGTTCGACTTTGACCCACTTGGAGAAGTATTCGACTACTACCACTACGAACTTCAAGTTCCCTTTGGCATGTGGAAATGCTCTGATCAGATCCATGTCCCATCGGGCTAGTGGCCATACCAGAGCGATGACCTGCAGCAGAGTGGGTGGGCGATGACTCCACCTTTCCATCCACTGGCAACCTTGACATGTGCGAACCAAGGCTTCGGCATCGACCATAATAGTGGGCCAATAGAGACCTTACCAGAGTGTTTTGTCTGCAAGCGTCTGTGGAGTGAGATGGCTTCCACAAAGGCCTTTGTAGATGTCTCAAAGTATGTCCTGGCCTTCGCTTCTTGGAATGCATCGCAGCAAGGGTGAACAAACGCTAGACTTGTATAATAAGCTATCTACGATGTGGTAGTTGCGGACCCTGTGCTGTAGCCTAGCAAGCTCGGGGCCTTCGGGAAGGGTGCTTTTGTTTTGGAGCATGGCCATGATCGGACTTCGTCAGTCTTCGGCTTGTACGTAGAGCACTTCTGCCAATGATGACCTCAGTGCAAATAGAGTACATAGTTCTTCGTAGAATGCTCCGATGGAAAGTTCTTGGCCTCCGGCGACTGCTTTGGTGAGGGCGTCTGGTTATTGATTTTCGCCCCTCGGGATACTTTTGATGGAAATTCCTTTGAACGCGAGCTTCGCCTTGCGTATCTCAGAAAGGTACAGAGCGAGGTCTGGATGCTGAGCCTGGAAGCTTTTATCTATATGCCCAGTGACGATTTGGGAGTCAGTTTTTACAAGTACACTGGCAGCTTCTAGAGCTCGAGCCTTTCGAAGGCCTAACAGGATGCCTTCGTATTCGGCTACGTTATTTGTAGCTTTGAAATTTAATCTGACAGAATACAAGGCCTTCTGGAGAGAGGGTGAAATTATTATAACTCCCGCACCTGCACCTGAGGCCTGATAGGCTCTATTAGAGTAGATAGTCCAAATACCTTCGCTTAGTGCCTCTGGGGACCAGATGGCCAGAGGGGTCCACTCTGCGACGAAGTCTGCAATCACATGGGACTTAATCGCTATGTGTGCGATAAAATCTATACCAAAGGGTGCTAGCTCGACCGCCCACTTTCCCACTCTTCTAGTGGAATCCTTGTTTCGAAGCAAGTCTCCGAGGGGGTAAGACGTCGGTACAATAATATTATGTATGAGAAAATAATGTCTTAGCTTCCTCGAAGCCATGACGAGGGAGTACGTGATTTTTTCGAGCTCGGTGTACCTCGTTTTTGCTCCGAAGATGGCCTTGGAAATAAAATAAATTGGCCTCTGAGCTAAGTTCCCTTCGAAGTCCGCCTCACGAACAAGGACCACGCTGATGGCGGAGGCCGTCGCTACAAGGTACAACAATAATGTTTCTTCTGGAAGTAGGGTCGTGAGGGTCGCTAGATCAGCGAGGTACTCCTTGATGTTGTCGAAGCTCTTCTGGCATTCCGGCGTCCATGCGAAGCCGTCTAATCCTCTCAGCACTTTGAATATTGGCAGGCTTCGTTCAGCGGAGCGTGCGAGGAAACGGCTGAGAGCTACGAGGCAACCTGCAAGGTTTTGGACTTGTTTCAAATTTTCAGGCAGAGTCATGCATTGTAGTGCGCTGATCTGGGTAGGACTGGCTTCGATACCTCGACTCGAAACCAGATACCCTAGCAACTTATCGGTGCGAGCCCCGAAGATACATTTTTTGAGGTTCAAACGAACCCCTACCGCTTGGAAACTTTCAAAGCTCTCCGCTAGGTCTACGCTATGCTCGTGCTTTTTTACACTTTTTATTACAATGTCGTCCATGTAGGCTTCGATATTCCTTCCTATTTGATGGCCTAGGGTCTTAGCAATTAATCTAGAGAAAGTTGCCCCGTTATTTTTTAAGCTGAAGGACATTCGTACGTAGCAATAGACTCTCGAGAGAGTGACGAAGCTAGTTTTATCTTCATCTTCGTGTTTTAACCATACCTGATGATACCCGGAGTATGCGTCGAGGAAGCTAAGTATTTTGGATCCGGCGGTGGAATCAACAAGTTGGTCAATACGAGGCATGGGGTAGGGGTCACGGGGACATGCTTTATTCAATAAAGTGAAGTCAATGCACATGAGCCACTTCCCCGTGTTCTTTTTTTTTACAAAAACAGGGTTAGACAACCATTCCGTATGACTGACTAACCATATAACCTCCGCTTGGAGCAGCTTCTCTACCTCGGTCTTCGCTAGGTTCGTGCGCTTGGCTGGCAACTTCCACAGCCCCTGGCGTAGTGGCCTCACCCTATGGTTCACCAGCAAGGAATGCTCGATGACGCTTCGGTCAACCCCTAGAATATCTTTGACTGACTACGCGAAGATGTTGAGGTTGGTTCGAATCGTCTCTTCTAGTGAAGCCATATCTTCCGGAGTCAGGCCCCCTTTGATGAGAATCTTGGTTAGCACATGTCCGTCTGGACGAGGCTTAAGCGCTAGGCCTTTCATGGAGCCGAGGGGATGACTTGCTGCTTTAGGTTGGAGCTACACATTATGCACTTGATGAGGCTCGAAGGGGGCAGCATGGCCATACTCCACCATTCGTGCCACACTTTGGTCGCCCAGCACCGTGAGCACTCCCCCTGCGTGGGCAACTTCATGCAGAGGTAGTTGTGGTGCGCTATAGCTCTGAACTGATTCAACGTCTCCCTCCCGAAGATAGCGTTGTGGGCATACGGGACGTCGACAACATCAAAGATGACCTCCTCCGACTGCACGAGGGTGCCTTCGCCGAAGGTAACCTTGAGGCCGATTTGGCCTATCGCTTCAAGAGGCGGCCCAGTGAAGCCTTGCAGAGGTCTTGCTGCTGCAAGGAGATGCTTGCGAGGGATGCACAGCTGGTCAAAGGCATGAGTGAATATGATATCCGCTGAGCTCCCTCCATCGATGAGCACGTGACGCACCTCAGTGCCGGCGATGTTGATGGAGATGATGAGGGGGTCCACATGCGGGAATTTAACTCCTACAGCATCTTCAGCCGTAAAGGAGATTGGCACGTAGGACCACTCCGACATAGCAAAGGCCAGAAGCTGACGCCAAGGTTCCAATATGGCCCACTTCGTGGACGTAATCCCACCTCTGGTGCTTGGATAAGTTCCCCAGGGCTCCGTCGCTAGAAATGGGTAGCACTACCCGCTTCTAAGGCCCGGACCCATCTTCTATCTTTGGGGGTGGCATTAAATTCGCCACGGGGACTCGAGGAGGGGCTTCGTTGGCCTCGGTTCGACCGACAGCCTAAACATGCTCTGGGTGAGTGACTTCGGGCGCTCGATCTGTCGTCCCTCGGCCACCAGTTCGCTCGAGGTACTCCCCTCGCAGGGCCAGTATAGCCTTGCAGGTGTTGGTATTGTGGCTCCAGTTTTCACCATGGATGTTGCAGAAGTACGACTGGCTGGGGACGAAGGGCCCCGTCGGTGGCCGTGCTCCACCCCCTCGGCCTCGCCCTTGGTCTTGTTGGAACTTTGGGGCCCTTTGAAGCATCTAGACCCCTAGTGTGGTTTTGGTAATTAATAACAAATGTGATTTGCAGACTAATTATTCTTTGTAAGTGTGTTTGAGATAAGTCAGGTCCACAAGCATGAAGTGCAAAAGATGAAGTGCCCCGTTTTAAAATGTTGACGGCAAAGAAAAGGTTAATGTGAAGGTAAAAGAGGCTAGTCTAGGTTTGATCAAGGAGATGGGATGATCAAATAGGCTAGATTTTTGTTTTTGTCTTTGCCGTACTATTAAGAGGGGTTGCAAGGTAAAGCTGAAGTTGATTATATGCCACTTAGACCTTGCATTCATGTAGAATAGTGGTTTCTGCTTGGGCAGTCCCTAGAACTTCTGCTAGACCGAAGGTGTGAGTTCGGTCAGACCGTTAATTTTTACGGTCTGTCCGTCCGAAGTGGATACAGAACCGTGTTTTGGGTTGTCCAGATTTTTGAGCCTAAGTCCCCCACCGGTGGTCTGACCGGTTTGATTGAAGTGGTCGGTCAGACCGAACTCACAACTTCGATCTGACCTAAATGGCTGTCACATCATCAGTAACGGTCACTTTTTGAGCCGTTGAGCAAAAGTTCGGTCTGACCGACAGTGTGTAGAGTTTAGGGATTTCGACCCCAACGGCTAGTTTTTGGTGTGGGGGCTATATATACCCCCCACCCAGGAGCAAAAACTTCTTCTTGGCACTTTGGATCATTAGCTAACACTCTTGCACACTCTCTCACACACATTTGAGCACTAGAGGCATCCTTGTTGGTGTTGAGAGAAGAGAGAGCCAAGAGATCAAGTGCATTGCATTCTTGTGATAGTTTAAGTGGCATTTGATCCTCTCCAAGCTTGTTTTGCAGCTTATTACTCTTGGAGGTTGCCGCCTCCTAGACGGCTTGGAGGAGTTGCCCGGTGATCTCTCCAAGAAGCTTGTGGAGGAGACTCGGTTGTGATTGTGAGTGGCTTGGTGTTCGCCACCTCCGGAGGGGAGCAAGAACAACCTTAGTGATCGGGGCTTGGGAAGTCTCTCCGGATCCACTTCCACTTTGCCCACTCCTTGACGAAGGGGTTTGGAGGCTCGGTGGTTGAGAGGAGTAGGACTCGCCTCAACGGTGACGTAGGAAGCTGGCAAGCTTCCGAACATCGGTGAAACAATTCCTTGTCTCACTTGTGTTATTTATTTTGAGCTTTTTACTTAGTAGAATTGCTTGAGCCCCTATCACCCTAGGCTTGCAAAACTTTAATTAGTTTAGCTAGTTTTGTCACCCTTGAACCAAGCCTAGCAACTTAGGTTAAGGTTTTTTTAGAAATTTTTTTAAATCGCCTACTCACCCCCCCTCTAGTCGACATCTTGATCCTACAAGTGGTATTAGAGCTTGGTCTCTCTTTATTGGGCTTTACCGCCTAGAGAGAATAGATGTCAAACGAGATAACCAACATAGGCAAGGCTACCATGTTTAGCGGTGCAAATTATTCCACTTGGAAAATTAAAATGACTACTCACCTTCAAGCTATGAGTCTTGATCTTTGGCGTATAGTTGAAGAAGGTTACGCAATCACTGGTGAATTGACACAAGGAGACCGCCGCAACCTTAACTAAATGCTCAAGCCAAGAATGCCATTTTCAACGCTCTTTGCCAAAAAGAGTTTGATAGGGTGAGCAACCTTGATACCGCATATGAGATATGGACGAAGCTTAGTGACATACATGATGGAACGAGTGAGCTCAAGAATGCTAAGCTACACTTTCTCAAGATTCAATATGAGTTATTCACCATGCTTCCCGATGAGACCGTCAACAACATGTATAGCTGGCTCAATGTGATAGTGAATGAGCTCAAGGGTCTTGGTGCCAAGTACACGGATTTTGAGGTGGTTGACAAAATCCTTAGAGCACTACCGGAGAAATATGAAACTTTGGTCACATTTCTCATTAACTCCAATATGTCAACAATGACTCTGGCTACCTTGTTGGGCAAGGTCAACACAAATGAGTTATACAAGATCAAGAAGCAAGAAATGGAGGAAGCTTCATCCTCCAAGAAGAAGAGCATAGCCCTTAAGGCCGAGGTTGAGGAGAAGACCAAACCGCACAAGAAAAACATCCGTGATTTGAGATGTTTTGAGTGTGGTGAGAAGGGACAATTTGCTTCAAATTGTCCCACAAAGGAGGGTGAAGAGAAGAGGCCCTCAAAAGAGAAGAAGAGTGGAAAGAAGAAGCTCTTGAGCAAGCTCAAGAAAGACACAAGGAAGTTGGAAGCTTTCATCGGGGAGTGGGACTCAAATGAAGAGAGCTCCAACTCAAGTTCCTACTCCGACACCGATGAGAGTGATGTGGAGGCTCCAAAGAAGAAGGCTATGGCGGGCATTGCTATCAAGGAGGCCTCTCCACCACTTCCACCTTTTTGTCTTATGGCAAAAGGGTCCACCAAGGTAACCTCTAGTAGTGATAGTGAAAGTGAAGAAGAAAATGAATTTTCATATAATGAACTAGAGGACATGTTTAGGGAGCTCCATGAGTATAGTGAAAGGGAGATTGAAAAAATCAAAACACTAAAGAAGGAGCATGCTTCTTTAGTTGAGAAGTATGAGAAGCTTAAGGAAGCTCATGACAAGCTCCTTTCTACTACACATCGTGGAGCTCAAATAGATGTAGGAGTTACATGTGATTTACTTGGTGATCATATTTTATCTTCCAATGTTCATGTTGTCTCTACATCTAGCATATCTACTTCTTGTGATGACTTAGTTGATATGCCATGCTCTAGCTCTAATGCTACTACTTGTGATTTCTTGGTTGCTAATGAAAATATTGAGTTAAAGCAACAAGTAGCCAATCTTAGCAAAAGCTTGGAAAGATGCTTCAAGGGGAAGAACACTCTTGACAAGATCTTGAGTGAGCAACGGTGCTCCTATAACAAGGAGGGGTTGGGATTCATTCCTAAGAAGGGCAAAAAGCCCACACACCGTGCTCCAAGATTTGTCAAGAGCAATGGTAAGTTTTGTCATAAATGTCATGAGGTAGGGCGCATTCTTGGAGAGTGTCCGGTTGGTAAGGCTCCTAAGACTTGTGCTTATGATTCACACTACATGCTTAGGAAGTCTCATGATGACACCGTTTATGCAAAATATGTTGGTTCCCCCATACTAGGTGCTAAAAAGAATGCCATTTGGGTGCCAAAGGCCTTGGTCACTAACCTTTAAGGACACAAACAAGTTTGGGTACCTAAAAGACATTGATTTTGTTTTGTAGGTGAACTACAATACCGGAGGTACACATTGGATGCTAGATAGCGGTTGCACCCAACACATGACCGGTGATAGGAAAATGTTCACCACATTTGAGGTTGGAAGCAAAGATCAAGAGAAAGTCACTTTTGGATACAATAGCAAAGGAAAGGTAATTGGGTTAGGTAAAATTGCTATCTCAAATGATCTTTCAATTTTCAATGTTTCTCTTGTTGAATCTTTAAATTTTAACTTGCTCTCCGTTGCCCAAATATGTGATCTAGGCTTATCATGCACATTTAATTCTCATGAGATAGTTGTGATAAGCATCATTGATAACTCCTTTATTTTTAAAGGCTTTCGTTTTGGAAATCTCTATCTTGTAGATTTTACTTCAAAAGAAATAAATTTGACAACTTGTTTAGTTGCACAAACCTCTTTGGGTTGGCTTTGGCATAGAAGGCTAGCTCATGTTGGAATGCATCAACTAAGCAAACTTTCAAAACGTGATCTAGTTGTGGGCTTGAAGGATGTGAAGTTTGAGAAAGATAAATTGTGCCGTGCATGTCAAGCCGGTAAAAAAGTTACTTGCTCTCATCCTTCCAAGAGTATCATGTCCACATTTAGACCATTGGAGCTCTTACATATGGACTTGTTTGGCCCAACAACCTACAAGAGCATCGGTGGTAATAGCTATTGTCTTGTTATTGTTGATGACTACTCAAGGTATACTTGGGTGTTCTTTTTGAATGACAAAGCTAAAACCTCTGAACTTTTCAAAAAGTTTGCAAAAAGGGCCCAAAACGAATTTAAACATACTATTGTGAAAATAAGGAGTGACAATGGTTCCGAGTTCAAAAATACCAATATTGAGGATTATTGTGATGATATAGGCATCAAGCATGAGCTCTCCGCAACATATTCACCTCAACAAAATGGTGTTGTGGAGAGAAAAAATAGAACTCTAATAGAGATGGCTAGAACTATGCTTGATGAATATAATGTCTCGGATGCATTTTGGGCGGAAGCAATTAATACCGCTTGTCATTCTTCCAATCGCCTTAATTTGCATCAGCTCTTGAAAAAAACTTCCTATGAACTTCTTGTTGGAAGAAAGCCGTTTGTCTCTTACTTTCGTGTTTTTGGATGCACTTGTTATATTTACCGAAAGGGTGTGAGACTAACTAAATTTGAAAGACGTAATGATGAAGGTTTCCTACTAGGTTATGTCTCCAATAGCAAGGCATACCGTGTCTACAACAAGAGCAAAGGTATTGTAGAGGAAACTATGGACGTGCAATTTGATGAAACTAACGGCTCTCAGGAAGGGCACGAGAATTTAGATGATGTATGTGATAAGGGCTTGATGAGAGCAATGCAAAAAATGTCCGTTGGTGACATCAAGCCCATAGAAGATGATGAAGAAAAGCCGCCCTCCTCTACTCAAGTTGAACCATCTACTTCCGCTACGCCAAGTCAAGCTCAAGTTGATCTAGAGGAGGAGAAGGAACAAGAACCGCCTATACCCACAAGAATCAACAATGCCATATCCAAGGATCACCCAATTGACCAAGTTTTGGGTGATATTAGTAAGGGTGTCCAAACTCGCTCTTGTGTTGCCTCTATTTGTGAACATTACTCTTTTGTTTCTTGTCTTGAGCCTAAACATGTAGATGAAGCTCTAAAGGATCCGAATTGGATGAATGCCATGCATGAAGAGCTCAACAACTTTGCAAGAAACAACGTTTGGACCTTAGTTGAGAGCCCTAAGAACCACAACGTTATTGGAACCAAGTGGGTGTTTAGGAACAAACAAGATGAAGGTGGATTGGTTGTTAGAAATGGTACAAGGGTTCACTCAAGTTGAAGGTTTGGACTTTAGTGATCTATGCCCCCGTGGCAAGACTTGAAGCCATTCGCATCATTCTTGCATTTGCATCTTGTTTTGATATCAAACTCTTTCAAATGGAAGTGAAAAGTGCTTTTCTAAATGGAGAAATTGCCGAACTTGTTTATGTTGAGTAACACCCGGTTTTGAAGATCCTAAACATCCCAACCATGTTTTTAAACTCTCAAAAGCTCTTTATGGCCTAAAACAAGCTCCTAGAGCTTGGTATAAAAAGTTGAGAGACTTTCTTCTTTCAAAAGGTTTCAAAATTGGCAAAGTTGACACCACCCTTTTCACAAAAATAATTGGTGATGATTTTTTTGTCTGCCAAATTTATGTTGATGATATTATTTTTGGTTGCACTAATGAGCTATTTTGCAAGGATTTTGGTGACATGATATCTAGGGAGTTTGAGATATCCATGATAGGTGAATTGAGCTTCTTCCTTGGCCTACAAGTGAAGCAACTTAAGGATGGGACCTTCGTGAGCCAAACCAAGTACATCAAGGATCTACTCAAGAGGTTTAGCATGGAGGACTCAGCCCATCAAGACCCCAATGGCCACAAATAGGCACCTCGACCTTGATGAGGGAGGTAAACCGGTAGATTTAAAGCTTTATCATTCTATGATAGGAAGTCTACTTTATCTTACCGCATCTAGACCCGATATCGTGTTTAGTGTTTGCATGTGTGCACGTTTTCAAGCCGCTCCAAAAGAGTGCCATTTAGTGATGGTGAAAAGAATTCTTAGATATTTAAAGCATTCCTCAAACATTGGCTTATGGTATCCTAAAGGTGCCAAGTTTAAGCTAGTTGGCTATTCCGACTCGGATTATGCCGGTTGCAAAGTAGATAGAAAGAGCACTTTCGGTAGTTGTCAAATGCTTGGTAGATCCCTTATGTCATGGTCTTTCCACCGCCGAAGCGGAATATGTTTCGGCGGGTAGTTGTTGTGCCCAACTCCTTTGAATGAATCAAACCTTGTTGGACTATGGTCTAACCTTCTCAAAAGTTCCACTTCTTTGTGATAATGATAGTGCCATCAAAATAGCCAATAACCCGGTCCAACACTCAAGAACCAAGCACATTGACATTTGCCATCACTTTCTAAGAGACCATGTTTCCAAGGGAGACATAGTCATAAGCCATATACGAACCAAAGGCCAACTAGCCAACATATTTACCAAGCCTCTTGATGAAACCCGTTTTTGCAACTTGAGGAATGAGTTAAATATCATAGATTACTCTAATGTGGCTTGACAACTTGCATATATGTATCTTTTGCCTATTTTGCTCTCTAGTTGCCATTTTGTCTCTTCTAGTCTTAAGTTGCCTTTTATTTGGTTCTTAAGTATTTTATAGGGCCATACATCAAGGGGGAGTATTGCATTTGCAAATATGCCATACTACTCTTGCTATGTGTTGAAAATCAAATCAAATACAAATTTGGGCTTAAAATGGTCATTTGGGTCAAAAAGTGTTTTTCATCAAAAGAAAAGCTATATTGACAAAGTATGTGTTGAAAAGCTTCTAAAAGTGTTTCTAAGTATATTTCAATGGTTATAGAATCTAGAAAGATTCAATATAGCCCTCAAAACTCTTTTTTGGCAAAATAGATTCTTAAATATTCTTGTTTTGAACCAAAACGGCTTAAGTCCCTAGTTTCTTTTCAAAGCGTTTTACGGACTTGATCCTAAAAGAAAAGTTGTAGAGGAGGCCCACATGAATGTTTTTCGTATTCAAAAGTTTTTGTTTTGGGCACTCTATCGAAAGTTATTGAAGTTTCAAAGTCATTGAAAAAGGACCCTTGACCATTCTAGACCTAAAACTTGCATTTTAGTGAGTTCCCCATTTTGAGTGTCAAAATTTTGAAAATTTTGATTACTCATAAAGGTTGGGACTCAAACATTCCCCTGGCAAAGTTTCAAACCTTTTTGAATTCATTTGGTTATATTTCCCACTTTTGCCCTTTTGTTTGCTGAATCTGCTGTGTGTTTCGGTCTGACCGACGGCCGTTAAGCGGTCTGACCAAAGTGGGTTCAGTCTGACCAAAGCTATAGGATCGGTCTGACCAGGGAATAGGGTAAGGTGGCCCCACTTTAGTTTCTCGGGTTTTAACCCTTCTCCCTCACCCCCTTCTTCCCCAAACCGACCAAAAAGCCCAGGAAACCATCCCCTCTCCTCTCTCAAGTGCACTAGCACCTTTCCTTTTCCTTGGCTTGAATCATCTCGGTCTAACCATCGAATCTTCTCCGGTTTAACCGTAAGTGCTTCTCCTCACTTCCCTCTTTCTATTCCATGGTTCAAATTTGCTTCTTTGTTGATTTTTGTGAGCCATGGCATGGAACCTTAGGTGGGAGAAGTGAAGGCCTTGGATTTTCTATCTAGAGGGTAGTTCTTGAAGCAAATCCCTCCTCCAATCAGTAATGCACCTTCTCCTTCGAATCCTTGCTCAACCTTTTGATTCATGGCTAATCATGTCTAGGGTTTGGGTAGATTTGTTTTCTAGCCATGAAAACTTAGTGCATGCCTTATCCCTGTGCAATGTATGCTTATACCCTGCTTATGAACCTTATTTCAATCATTTTGCTCCAAAACCCTATCCTAAATCTAAGTTGCAAGTTTCTACCAACAACTTCGATCTGACCGAAGTTGACCTGTTGGTCTGACCGAAGCATTTTTTGGTCTGACTGACCAAAGCACTCCGGTCTGACCGAAATTGGTTCTGAAACCTGCAGTTGCTATCCATATCTATTTTCACTTCGTTCATCTGCTGATTCCTGTTGTTCATGCTCAGCTATGCCTCCACATCCTCGCCATGGTCGCCACGGGTAGATTGGAAGGTTGAGAGCTCAAGGAAAGTATCCCGGTGATTGGAGGCTAAATGATGATGGTAACTCAAATGAGAGCGATGATAGGAGCTACTCTCTAAGCAACGAGGAAGAAATGGAAGAAGCTACAGAGGAAGGAGATGATGTTGAGATGGAGAGTGAGCATGATGAGGAAGAGGCTTTTGATGATGAGGAGGAAATTGATCAGAACATCCAGTTTGTGCTTGATACCCGCAACAACAGAAGGTATCAAATCCTTCAGCATCACAACCAATACAAGAGGCCGAACGACACACATGATACACGCTTCCACACCCGGTTTCAAAAGGAAGTGTTTAAACAACTCCATGGTCCAAATAGAAAGGTAGCAAAGCACAAATGGATTAATTGGGAAAAGATCAATGAAGTGCCACAGTTTATAAGGGTACAACAACTTTTCAGGGCTGTTGGTTTGGATAGAACTATGACTTTGCGCCAGGATTATGATGAAGAGCTCATTAGACAGTTCTATGCCACCATTTGGATTTCCCAGGATAGGACCAAGCTTAGGTGGATGACCCGCTCAAACAAGCATAGGGCTACAAAGGAGGAATTCAAAAACTTGCCGCAGATTCGGTTTGAGGAGGAAAGGAAGCTGCATGAGGATGTGGAAGTGAATCCTATGGTAGAGTGTGAGCTCCACAAATTCTATAACACCAATGGCCCCTTCAAGCTCTTTGAGGTAACCGGTCTCAAACCCAAACCCAGCTTGATTAACAGGATCATACGAGCCACCATTCTCCCTAGGTGTGGGAATAGTGAGGCTGTGAAAGGAATGGCATGGCCCGTCATCGATACTATCATGGAAGGAACAAGGTTTGATGTCATGGACTTGATCTTTGAGGAGATGTCTCAAGTGAAGGGCAGCTTCAGGCAGGGTCTCTACCATGCATCATATGTAATGAGACTCATCATCTCCAAGGCAGGGAATATTGGGCAAGACATGACACCACACTCATCCTACTTGCCTAGAATCCCAGCTCAGCGATGTTTGCCACCATCTCCTCCACCTCAGGACCACGGTGATGATATTGATGCAGTTGCTGGTCCATCTTTTGTAGGGCCCTCTCCTCATGCTTCATATGCTCCACAAACTACTTTCAGCCTCAATATGCTTACTTTGGCATGGAACCACCGGCTTACTTTAATCCAGTGATGCAATCACTCACAGAAGGATTCTAGACAATGAACATGAACTTTGATAGCCTTCTCTCTAGACAGGTTCAGATGTAGAATAGCATTTGGGAGCTCCAAGGAAATATACAACACTTGAACACCACTATGGAGCACTTGGGAGGCAGAATGGATTCTTTGGAGGGCAGGATGTCCAGCATGGAGAGTTCTCATGCTTTAGTCTATCGCCGCCGCCGCAATTTCATTGATGCATCTCCTCCTCCTCCTCCTCAAGAATGAAGATTTTGGTCCTTAATGCCAAAAGGGGGAGAAAAGAGCAAGAAGATCTTGAAGATCACAAGAAGCTCTTGGTTGGGATTAGAAGTCGGCTTAATATAAGCTAGGAGGTTGGGCTATCTATTTATGTAATGGTTGGGCTACTACTCTATCTATTTGTGTAATTTGAAGTTGAACCTCGTTTGTAATAGGCTAGTTGAACCTTATTTGCTAATTTGAACTCTATGTGGATGGTTGAACTATTTTGTTGCTTAATTGGTGTTATATGCTTATTTCTTATATTCTGATGCTTGTGATCATGTATATTCTTATATCTTCTTGTCATGTGCAAAATATGGCGTAAACTCATTCTAAAGTCTTTGGACCCTTGTATTTTGTATGCATGTGTTTAGGGGGAGCTTATACTATATTTTGCACATGTGAATCACTCATTATTTAAATCATACTCTATATGAAGTGTTTGTCATCAATTACCAAAAAGGGGGAGATTGAAGCATCTAGTCCCTCGGTACGGTTTTGGTAATTAATGACAAATGTGATTTGTGGACTAATTATTCTTTGTAAGTGTGTTTGAGATAAGCTAGGTCCACAAGCATGAAGTGCAAAGGATGAAGCGCCCCGTTTTAAAATGATGACGGCAAATAAAAGGTTAAAGTGAAGGTAAAAGAGACTAGTCTAGGTTTGATCAAGGTGATGGAGTGATCAAATAGGCTAGAGTTTGTTTTTGTTTTTGCTGTACTATTAAGAGGGGTTGCAAAGTAAAGCTAAAGTTGATTATATGCCACTTAGACACTGCATCCATATAAAATAGATTGGGCAGTTTCTGATTGGGCAGTCCCTGGAACTACGGTCAGACCGAAGGTGAGAGTTCGGTCAGACCGACGGAGTTCGTTCTGACCGATAAATTTACCGGTCTGATCGAAGTGCTTACAGAACTGTGTTTTGGTTTCTAGGGTTGCATCACGGCTAAGTCATTTTGGGCGGTCAGACCGAAGTTACCAGTTCGGTCCGACCGACAGAGTTCGGTCAGACCGTTTTATTTTCCGATCTATCCGAAGTGGATACAGAACCATGTTTTGGGTTGTCCAAGTTTTCGATCCTAAGTCCTCCACGGGCGGTTTGACCGGGCTTGAGGCTGGTCTGACCGAAGTGGTCGGTCAGACCGAGCGCATAACCTCGGTCTGACCGAAGTGGCTGTCACATCAACCCTAACGGTCACTTTTTGAGCCGTTGAGAAAAAGTTCGGTCTGACCGAGAATTGTACTTCGGTCTGACCGACAGTGTGCAGAGTTTGGGGATTTTGACCCCAACGGCTAGTTTTTGGAGTAGGGGCTATATATACCCCCCACCCAGGAGCAAGAAAGCTCTCTTGGCACCTTGGATCACTAGCTAACATCCTTGCACACTCTCTCTCACACATTTGAGCACTAGAGGCATCCTTGTTGGTGTTGAGAGAAGAGAGAGCCAAGAGATTAAGTGCATTGCATTCTTGTGATAGTTTAAGTGACATTTGATCATCTCCAAGCTTGTTTTGCAGCTTATTACTCTTGAAGGTTGTCGACTCCTAGACGGCTTGGAGGAGTTGCCCGGTGATCTCTCCAAGAAGCTTGTGGAGGAGACCCGGTTGTGTTTGTGAGTGGCTCGGTGTTCTCCACCTCCGGAGGGGAGCAAGAACAACCTTAGTGATCGGGGCTTGGGAAGTCTCTCCGGATCCACTCCTACTTTGCTCACTCCTTGACGAAGGGGTTTGGAGGCTCGGTGGTTGAGAGGAGGAGTAGGACTCGCCTCAACGGTGACGTAGGAAGCCGGCAAGCTTCCGAACATCGGTGAAACAAATTCCTTATCTCACTTGTGTTATTTATTTTGAGCAATTTACTTTGAGCATTTTACTTAGTAGAATTGCTTGAGCTCCTATCACCCTAGGCTTGCAAAACTTTAATTAGTTTAGTTAGTTTTGTCACCCTTGAACCAAGCCTAGCAACTTAGGTTAAGTTTTATTTAGTAGAAAAATTTTAAATCGCCTATTCACCCCCCTCTAGTCGACATCTTGATCCTACAGTCTTGGATTCACCAAGGACTTCACTTATGAAATAAATCGGACGTTGATTTTTTTGTAAATTTCCTTCTTTAGCTCGTTCTACTACTAAAGCAGTGCTGACTACATTTGTAGTCGCCGCTATGTAGAGTAGTAGGGTTTCTTCTGGCATTGGTGAAGTTAAGACTGGTGGTGTGGTCAGAAATGTCTTGAGTTCTTCAAAAGCTTGTTGTGCTTCCTGAGTCCACTTGAACTCGTCCGTCTTTTTCAACAACTTGAAGAAAGGCATCCCTCGCTCCCCGAGTCGGGATACAAACCGGCTGAGTGAAGCCATGCATCCCGTAAGCTTTTGAACGTCTTTAAGACAACTCAGGGAAGACATTTTTAGAATGTTGGCGACTTTTGTTGGATTTGCTTCAATGCCTTTATGCGAGACAATGAATCTGAGTAGCTTTCCCGATGGCACCCCGAAAGTACATTTTTCAGGATTTAATTTCCACCGAAAGGCTCTCAAACTGTCAAAAGTTTCAGCCAAATCCTTAACCAAGTCGGACTTAGTTAAGAACTTGACCACTATATCATCAATGTACGCTTCTACGTTCCTCCTGAGTTGATTATGCAAGCAACGTTGTATCGTTCTTTGATAAGTTGCTACTGCATTTTTTAACCCGAAAGGCATGGTGATATAGCAATAAGCCTCGAATGGGGTAATAAAAGATGTTTTAAGCTGATCTGATTCTTTTAGACTGATGTGATGATAGCCCGAATAGCAATCAAGAAAGCTTAGTATTTCATAGCTAGCAGTCAAATCTACAACTTGATCTATTCTAGGTAGCCCAAAGGGATCCTTTGGACATGCCTTATTTAAATCAGTGTAGTCAATACACATTCGCTACTGACCATTTTTCTTTTTTACAAGGACTGGATTGGCTAACCAGTCCGGGTGGAAGACTTCCTTGATGAAGCCTGCTGCTAATAGCTTTGTCAACTCGTCCCGAATTGCGTCACTTGTGTATTGAG
The DNA here is from genome assembly GCA_000418225.1 of Zizania latifolia. Taxonomy (NCBI): domain Eukaryota; kingdom Viridiplantae; phylum Streptophyta; class Magnoliopsida; order Poales; family Poaceae; genus Zizania; species Zizania latifolia. The sequence continues at coordinate 879,392 of KE372979.1, read as the reverse complement.
CAAATCTTCTAAGTCGCTGCTTGATCGGCTTTGCATCCGATCAGACCTCCAGGTTGTGTTCGGCCACCTCCCTATGAACTCCTGGCATGTCTGCCGGCTTCCAAGCGAATACATCCTTGTTTGCTCTGAGGAAGGTGGCGAGCTCGTCTTCCTATTTGGGGTCTAATTCGGCCCCGATGATGGCGGTTTTAGTCGGATCATTAGGATCCAACTGAATTCTCTTTGTTTGGCCGGACGGCTCTGCGCCCGACTTGCCCTCCTTGGCTGGCACTTCACCCTGTGCTGAAGTCATCGCCTGCTTTCGAACCTACTCCTGCCCGGCTGCTGCTTTAGCTTGTTGAGCTTTCAAAGCTATCTTGATCGCAGGTGAAGGCCTGCCTGATGTCTCCTCGTAAAGAAATGACACCAGAAGGTCCTGACATTTTTAGCATCATGTACGTATAATGCGGGACAGCCATAAACTTGGCCATGGCTGGTTGGCCAAGGAGGGCGTGATAGGCTGTTTGGAAATTAGCCACCTCAAAAGTGAGGTTCTTCGTTCTGAAATTGTCTCGAGTACCAAACATCACTGGCAGAGTTATCTAGCCTAGTGGCATGCTTGACAGACCCGGATAACTCCATGAAATGGAAGCCCACTCTTCCTCAACTCCGATCTCAGAATCTTCATCTGATCCAGAGTCTTGGAGAACAAGATATTGAGAGCGCTCCCGCCATCAATGAGCACTCTTTTAAGGCGCAACCCCTTGACGACAGGGTCAAGTACGAGTGGATATCGCCCTGGGTAGACCACTCGGTCGGGGTGATCCGAGCGGTCAAACTTAATTGTCACCTCCAACCATCGGAGGTACTCTGGCTGTGAAGCCTCTGCCACCACATGCACTTCACGAGCAGCTAACTTCTGCTTCCTCTTAGTATCAAAGGAAGTTGAGCCCCCAAAAATGTGGTTGAGCTCGGCGTGGGGGTCTTGAAAACCCGTCGAGTCGTCCTTGACAACTATCTCCTTGCCCTTGTCGCCCTTGGACGACTGCCCTTCCTTCTCTGACGCGTAGTGCTTGAGAGTGTAGCAGTCTTTGGCCGCATGCTTTCCCTTTGGATGGAAAGGGCACGGCGCATTCATCATGCGCTCATAGTTGTTGTCACGCTGTTGCTGTCGGAGCGGCTGGTTGGCTACCGCCACCACATCCTCTGACCGCCTCTTGCGGTCCTTGGGCTTGTCGAAGTCTTTTTTGTGACCGCTCTTGGGGCGATCCAAGTGCAACTTGGCCAATGCGTCCGCCGATGACGCATACTGGTTAGCCTTGTCAAACATCTCCCGCACAGAAACGGGAGGCTTGCGGGCCCACTTGGCGATGAGTTGTGGGTCTTTAATCCCCTTTTGGAAGGCCGCCATGACGGCTTGATCGTTGATGTTGGGGATGGTGTTCCTCTTCTGCGAGAACCTCATGATGAAGTCGCGCAGGGACTCATTCTTGCGTTGATGAAGTTGATGTAGCTCGTACTCCGTCCCAGGACGCTCAAAGGTGCCCTAGAAATTGGCGATGAAGCATTCCTTCAACTCCGTCCATGAATCGATTGACCTTCGAGGAAGGCCAGTCAACCATGTCCTTGCTGCAGGTGCTAAAGCAACTAGCAAGTAATTTGTCATAGCGCGCTGGTCTCCTCCAGCGGCTCGAACGGCAAGGATGTATATGGTTAACCACGACTTGGGGTCGGTTTTGCCATCGTATTTCTCAATGCCGGTTGGCATGAAGCCACTCGGCCATGTCACCCGCCTCAGGTTCTCTGTAAAAGCGGGGATTCCATCGTCATCTTCACGGATGCGAAGGCTGGAAATTTCCCTGCGCACTCGGTTGGAGCTTTCTTCATACCGATCTCTATCGTCACGCCAGTGGCTCTCGGACTCTTCGCGCTGGCCGTGTAGTCGTTCGATGTGGGGCCGAAGATCACGCCCGCGCAACTCTTCGCGGAGATCCCGATTGTCCCAGGAATAGCGGTCATCACGGTTCCTCCTGAGGAGCCATGGTGTATACCATGGGGATGATGAGTGATTGTCAACGGGGAAAAGAAGAAGTGATGAAGGAATGAAGAAAAATGAAGAGACTCGACCGTGATGGAGTTCGCACGTGACTCAGGTACAC